>BPLS01000202.1:67747-142530 GCA_019656275.1 Rhododendron kiyosumense | reverse complement strand
CTTGTTTGTTTAAATTGAACTTGTTTGTTTAATTATTTTCAGAAATAGGAGTAATTATTTTCGAAAGTAATTAATCTAAATATATAAAAACAAGTTTGAATTTTCTGAAAATAATTTCTTTAATGTTTGTAGCTTTATATAAAAATATGTTCTTTAAATTCAAAGAGTGTATTATTACTTAAAATATTAGTGTATGCCATTTTTCCTATTTTTTCCGCATAGGTGCGCCTCGCTTCAAAAAGGCGCGTGCCTCGCCTTGCGCCTCCCGTCTCAGGCCCAAGAGGACTTTGCGCCTCGGTGCACTTTTCGCCTGTGACAACTATGGGTAGAGCCACAGTGACTCTCATCTGGATCAAATCAGGGAAAAGACTCGGGGAAAGCCGCGGTGACTCTAAGGGTGACGTTGGTTGTGTTGAACTAAGGATTAGGATATGACTGTGGTATTTGGTGACTTGTGGTAATAGGTATCGTGTGGGGTTTTGACTACGCTATTATGATTATTATGTGTCTTCGAATATTCGCTTGGTATAACATTTGGTAAAGAGATATAATTGACCTACCGTAGTGTGACACATTGAGGAAGACCTCTATGGGCGTTTGCACGTTAGGCTATAAACGAGAATCTGACTTTAGGGACTCGATAGACAATAAGACGTGACATGAGAGAAAGGGGATTGGCACGAGGGAGTCTTTGAGTTCTTAAACGTATTGACAGTTTAGTATGTCCATGCTTGGTTCTAATTGTCATGTTCTATCGATGTGATCTCCTTCATTCCGCACTTGCCTTCTCATATATACATAAAGTTAGTGTAGATTTTCCTATTGGGATAGTGTAGCTCAATCCTTCATATTTTCAAATACCAATTACAGGCAGGGACATGGGGTGGCGTGCATGCATGTGATCATACATTTTCAAAGTCAACTTAAACCATACTTTTGGAAGATGTAATTGTAACCTTATTACTTTTCTTATATGAAGGATTAATGTAAACTCTTAAAACGTTTTTTTTTTAAATCAAGTTCTTACAATTTTGGGGCCATTTGGGCCAAGAATGTAATTTCGGAAACATTTGGAGTTGGAACAATGATTTGGGTGGTATGGATATGACAACCTTTTTTTTGACATGGTACACTAACTTCATTGTCGTAGTGTTTATTTGAAGAATTGATGTATACTCTTTTTTTTTTGCTATTTTTTCTTGCCTAAGTGCGCCTCACTTCAACATGGTAACATAAAATCGTTTCACATGCTTTTGTTAGTAATTGGTCATTTAGATGTTTGAATATTATGTTTATTGATTGGTAGAATTATAGGAATACTTTTCTTAAGTTGATAATTTTGCTTTTATTAATAGTTTCAATTGATCTCTGCGACCCTTGCTTGAATCAGGCACCATTCATGCTTCAGCGCTTGAGCTCCAAGGGACCTTGTTGTCTGGATGCACCTTGAGCTTTTTTAAACACTGGAACCTGACACGTTGTCACGATCTCGATTTTTAACATAAATATAAATGATTTATCATAATAAAACCCTCACTGTAATCCACATAAATATCATATAGGCAACCATTCTTGCGTAGAGAACTAGAACGTCAAATTCATTTAAAGACAATCGTCCGACACTTCAAACAGAAGCTGAGAGAGATCATTCGGTTCAAGTCGTTCGATTGAGAGATGAAACATCGAACCCGGTGAAGTGATGTGTTAGGATCATTTACCCTTAGGTTGAGAGCTCAGTTACATTTAGCCCAGGTTAAGAGCTCAGTTACATTCTTGTCGTTTAGAATTAAATTTGATGCATTTAAACAGCCTCACCAGGCTCACGCCTTTCGCCTTTCTGAAAGGCGCGCGCCTTGGTTGCCTAGGCCTCGTGTTTGTCAAATCACCTTGCCTAGCGTGTTTGCGATCCCATTTGTCGTGTTGGAGCAATCCACATTCCACGAAACTTAGTTTGAGAGTTTAAATTAATCAACTTTCTCAGCAACTTGTGTATATGAACGTTTTTCAATCCTGTATCAGAATTATATTTTACAACTCCTTCTAATACGAGTGCAATGACTCCTTGACTCTTATTCTCTTTCCAATTCTGTCATGCATTTAAGGCCTTCTGCTTGAAGCAATCATGTAACAGAGCATAATAAACATGGGACACAAATGCACGTGAATCTGCTAAACAAAACCAAACCAAACCTTAAGTCCCAATAATTGGGGTCGGCCACATTAATCCATTATCTCCATTGAGCTCTTTGAGGGCATCATAAACGGTGATCTCCAAAAAACCTAGATCCTTTAGAACTACAACCTCTAAAGTCAATTTTGGTCTACTCCTCCCCTTATGCCACGATCTACGGTAGCCATATCACTCCTCCTCACTACCGCAGCGATCGCTAACAACTACATTTATAGGCCCCATGCTAAGTATAGGAAAACTAAATGAAGGAGAAAGCCACAAAAAGAGTCATTACATTTTGCTAACTTTTAGTTATAGATCGATTGTAGGGGCCAAGTAAATTCACGAGGAGGAGGGATTTCATTACCTCAATACAGCCCCCTTAGTTCAGGCAGACCTGAAATCATTTTGTAGCACAGTTGTTTCTCGAGATGAACAGTTGTTTTTAAATGGTTTATTATATGCAGGACTGCCATATAATAACGACGAAAAGTAGTTTTTCCCGTTAGTATCAGGTATTGGCTTTGTGCTGGGTACAAAACATAAAAGGTTGCTATTTTATGTTGTCCCCAACTACTGTCAAGCAGTCAATCAAGGACAGGTGTGACACATAGCTAAGTTAGAAAGAGGTAAAAAGAAATTGCTCATCCACTTCTGACTGTTCTCTACTAATATTGATCCCACAAGACTGGGAAAGAAGAAAATGTTTACATACATGGGCCAATGTACGCCTGTTAATGCACAGTCTATTCATGAATACATATTCATGTGAAGCCCAAAGTACTCAGGAGTCAGGCCCTCGAAAAGTTGAAAATATAAGCATTTTAGTTTCCTGTGCTATTACGTTTTTCGTTTAACTTTTGGTTAGGGGCTTTAGCGGTTTAGCCCATCCTGACACATGCCCCACAACTGCCCAAAAAATGAATGATTACTAGGTCCACCCCTGTACTCTTCTTTCAATTTGGATGTAGAAACCCATATGGCTGATAGTTTCCAAAAAATACTAACTCCTAACTCTTTGCCGGAAAATCTTAATTAGCCAGAAATGCACAATAAAATAACTGATATGCGAAGTTGGTAACCAGACTTCAGAACTTAATTATTCCAGTGACAGTTCGGTGAAAATAAGAACAGTACAGGAAAAGAAAAACATATTAGATGATAGTGAAATGATGAACATAGCAGTCATATTTCTTAAGTACAACTTCATATATTATGCTAACAAAGGGCAATCAGAAATTAGTAATCACCTCACATATTCAGCACGATGGACAGGTCCACGAACTCCAAAGAAATAAATCCGCAATCATCCACGAAAATATGTAAAATTTGCAATAGTAACAAAGTAGCCTGGTTTTCAAAAAAAAAAAAAACTAAGTAGACTATGATACTTCTTGCTATTACCTCTCCTTTGAGCCAAGCTTTCAGGCAGCTCCCATGATTGCCACAACTTTTGCACGAAAGCATCTTCCTTGCTCTCTCACTTCCTTCATTTCCACCAAAATAGCATAGCCTACACATTACTTATACACTAGACTGGCCTTGATCTTCTGCAGGAAGATCTATGGAGGCATCCTTCACATATAAAAGTATACGTTGTTATTGTCAAAGCAACAAAGAGACACTATAGGATTGAGACACCATTAAAAGAGGACCAAGGTTCCAGGACAAGCACAGATACATCAAATGACTCCAGTTTCCTGACAGAGGAAGAGGTGCGCCAGCAGAAAAGTGACTGTATGAGCAGGCAAGTGCATGTTTCAAACAAAAATAAAATAAACAGTTTTTTCCATGTCTTATTTGTACTTTGGGAGAGCGAGAAAGATTCTATCACCGGTATCATTAGCATAGAAAAAGCTTCCTGTATTCAATGGAACGGTATACTATACTACCGTTTCGATTCTTAATTACCCCATTTAGAGAAACATTTAAGATATCCACAAGGAAGATGATTCATACACAAAAACATCTAATGGATGGCAAAATTCCTTTGGAGCTGAAAGAGCCTGTGGTCTCATCAAGCATCCATACAAACCTATAAAAGCTAGTGAAGAGAATTCCTGCCACTACCTCCGATGGAAGTCAGGGCCACTCCTCAATGCCAATGCTCCTATTGCAGGGGGAGGATTGGATAGTTATCAAGTCCAAACACAACCGGGAAGTTTTCCACCAACTTTTATATCATTACATATGTTAGAGCATATCCCATATTTTTTAATTTGGCATCCAAATTTAGTACATGAGCCTACGCGGCCTCTTCATTCATTGCAATTGGTTTGAGTTGGATAAAGTTAACACAACATCAGAGCTAGGCTTTTGGACAAAACTCTCTTCATTGATTGCCCTGTCATCTTATGGAACAAATTAACTCCATCTTCCTCCACTATCTCCATTAGAACAACATCCTTAATCTTTTCTGCTTGCCACTGTGAATGATTCTCCACGTGCTTTTCACGGTAAAGAATCATGCTTGAAACTCTTTCCATCCACGTGGTCTGATTGTACTTGTCTACTCCCATAGAGCCAATAACTGATACACATAGATCAGTTACTCTTGACGGGGACAAAAAGCCAGTATGCTATAGCTTGCTTTGTCTTAAATGGGTTCCACTCTGAATCCATTAAGATGACTCTAATATATTTTTCGGTAAAGGAATTGCTGTGGAGCCTTGCCTCGGACAATTGCATTGCGGAAGCGTCGGTTGATGAGGCAAGCAGGGAATGGACGGAGAGCGGGGAGAGGAGAGAAGGGAGGACGAGGATGGGGGTTCTTCCACATTTTCTCAAGAAAGTGAGGGAAAATCACAAGAAAAACCCTTCTTCTGGGGTTCTTCTCTCTCAAGTTGGGGGCATCTGTAGGGGAGGAGAAGGGGCGGTGGGAAGATGTGATTCTTTTGGTGAAGCGGAAGAAGGGTTTTCGAAAATTTTGCAAGAGATGCGGCGGGGATAGAGAGAGAATAAGGAAGAATGTGGAGGGATTTTTTTGGCATGGGGAAGGAGAAAGGGAAGGAAATAGGAAGGGCAACGGGGCGGATCAGAGCGGATATTGGGCTATCCGTACCCAATACCCGAAACCATAACGCTACCCGAATCTGCCCCAATAACCGAACTGGTGAAAGAAGAAATAACCCATAACCGAACCGAACCCAAACAGGATTCGGGTGATTCCGAACTGAACGGATAACCGATCAGTATTACAATCACAACAAAGAAAACCAGGGGAAAAAACCTCGAACAGATCAGTTTCAACCAGAGAAAAGAACCGACTAGTATCACACACACCAAAAACAATTTCAGATCGAAACCATAGGAGAAAAATCACATCAGATGAAAATTGCAGTAGAAAAACGCATTGAAGTACACATAAAATTGATTCCCGTATCAGATTTTATATAAAAGCGTAATAAACTAAAAATAGATCTTATCAAAGAAAACAAATACCGATCAGTATTCCAGGAAAAAATACTCATAAAAATCGATTCATAAGAAAACAAACATCGATCAGTATTCCAGGAAAACATACTCATAAAAACCGATTCATAAGAAAACAAACATCGATCAGTATTCCAGGAAAAAACTACTCATAAAAACCGATTCATCTTCGAAACGACTTCACTTCAAAACAACATCACGAAGATCGACGAACTGGGGCTTGCGGAGAAAGCCGAAGATGAGAGAGATAACGTCGCCGGAGATAATGTTGAACGGAGAAGAGGGGGGTTGCAGTGTGCGTACTGATTCGCTGGGGAGGGAGAGAGAGAGAGGAGAGACGTTGGATGTAGAAGAGGAAGGGTAATCCCGAACCGATTGGGTAACCGAATTTGAGATAGAAAAATTGGTTCGACGGAGAAGACAGAGAGACGCCGGCACCGGCGAGAGAGACATTAGACGAGCACCAGCTCCTTATTCACCTCTGTATAGAAAAGTGCTGGAAAAGGAAAAAAACTTGAATCTTGAACCCATGTTTCTTTGGGAAAACTGAAACTGTGACAACATGCAAATCTGAATCTGGGTACAACATTTTTTAATTTCTTGAAAATCAAACAGAAAAGACTGTAAAGAAACCAAGAAATTCAAGAATTGGAACCTTTGAAGAAGATGTCCCTTCGAGAAAATCTTCGATGCTCAAACAAATCGTCCTTTACAAATACAGAGTTTATGGTTTCCCAGTTGATCTTGGCTGGCTCCATTACGAGAGAGAGAGAGAGTCGTGGGTGATCATCGACGGCGAGAGGAGTGATGATGATCGACGGCGGCTCGGCGAGACGGGTGACGATCAAAGTGGCGATGACATAGGGCTGGGCTTGCGGCTGCAGCGTAGGTGTGAAGAATGTGTGAACCTTTAACGCCGAACTGTTAAATACTAGGTGAGTGACGGAGCATGATTTCGCAAGCGCGTAGGTCAATCACAACACCCAAACCACAACAAATAACACAAAATTTTAAAAGCTTAAAAATCAAAACCAAACCTCGCGAATCGAAAAAGAAACTGATAAGAGAAGCGTTGAATGAAGGAAGAAACTGAACCGATCAGCAGGCCTGAGATAGATCTCAGGTCGAAGAAGCCAACATCTCCTACAATCGGAAAATCCACGGTGAAGAACCTAATGTATAGAAACCAATCGAGAAATCCACAGCGTAGAACCCCTAATATCTCCTCACAATCGCCTCTCTGGAAACTTCCTCGCTCTCTCACCGTCTGGAAACATCCGTCCGAGATTATAAAGGAAGAGAGAAGGATAGCGTCAGCAACCGATGAACACAATAATATGCATGCGAGGCCAAAATGTTAACAAAGCTGACAAAATTCATGCATACAATCTAACATATTAGAAACCAAGGGCATGGGGAATTTTTACGGGAAAGATGAATACAAATTTGAACCCTTTCCCAATTGGTCTGACATAACTCATTTTCATTCCTTTATCTCATCAATCCAAAAAGAAGTGCGATGTGGTCGTAGGGAAACCTTATCGGACCATATAAGTATAACATCACTGACCATATTAGGCAGCCCATGCCTGATGCCTGAATATAGAGGAAAACAATGTATAATCAATAATAAATTAAATTGGCTATGCGACTCTAACAATTTAAAGGAGTGAAAGAATCATAGGAATTTACAAATATTTAAAAGCTAATAAGGCTAAAAACCAATCTCTTGGATTGTTGTTGAAAACTTCATATAATATACAATCTGCTTTTGCTGCTCGGAGGACTTTCCATATTTGATGTGGTTTCTTATCTGGTGTAGAATATTTCCTTAGGTAGTTTTTTTCTGGTCAGTTGTTTTTGGCCTTCTGTTTTTTCCTCTCTTGCAATGCTCCATTGAAAGTCTTTTTCCTTTCTCTATTCCATGTATCAATATCATGGTTTAGGTTTCTTTTTCTTGATGTACCCGTATCAAGTTTTTAATGATATAATCTTTTTGCCGATCAAAAAAACACTTCATATACAGAACTCATTTATTTTTCTAGAACAAAAAACTGTTAAGCTTAAGGTTGATCCACCAATTCTGGTTAAATCTAACCATTCATAAACTGGATCAGTCGGCGGGGACTCTTGAATACAGGCCAAATACAGGCCAAAAAAATTCAATATATAAAACCATCGGAACCCTAGATCAACAACTAAAAGACCCTAAACACGAAACTTTGCACCCATATCAGTTATACGACTCATACCAAATAACATGCAAAGCCCACCGACGAATACAAGTCGTTAAAAAAACCGAAAAGGGGGGCAAACCTTTTGAGGAAGAGCAACCGCCCAAAAAAGGGAAAAAACTTCTGGTTCGAAGAGAGAGAAAGAGAGGCTCTCTACTGATACAACACCAAAGCACCTAAACCTGTAGCAAACGATGCGAAAAAAAACACCCCCAAAATCGTCAAGGCACGCGCAGGGGAAAAAACCCCCAAGATGATTGTTCTGAAAAGAAACCTTACCACTTCCGAGGTCAGCAAAAATTTGGAGAAGACAACCAAAAACTAACCCAGAAAGAGAAAAATCAAAACCCATTATATATCATCAAACTATACCCAGAGATTAGAAGACAAAAAAACTTCACAAAATACCTTGAAAAAAAATTCGCCCCGTTGGAGCACCCTGTTGGATATGCCGCAGGTCCAACATCTCTTCCTCTGCCTCTCTCTCTGTCTCTCTCTCTCTCTCTCTCAAAACCTAGCAACGTGTTTCCTCTGTGCTCTGCTGCTGATGTGCGTGTGCGAGAGAGAAAAAGAGCACCGAAGATCCCCCGTCCCAGGGAAATCCGGACAAGGGCTTGTATCACCCATTGGAGCTGTTGATCTCGAAAATCAATGGTTGTGATCTTCCAAGACAAAACGACGTCGTTTTTGACCAGAAAGTGTTCGGCAGATATGAACCGTTAATTTGAGAGATCAACCGCTCTGAGGGGTGGTACAGCCCCAGTCCGGATTTCACTCGGACAGGGGATACTCACTCAAAAAAGAGAGGGGAGCAACCGGAAAGGAAAGGAGTGTCTCTTGCAACGTGGCCACAAGTGGTCCACAAGATGGCTGAGATTTTTTCATGAGCAGAATGACACTATTAACCCAATAACAAAACAGACAGCCGGCCAATCAAAGGGCACAATTGGAAAAATCGGACAAAAGTTGGCAGACGTTCCAATTGCTGCTGTTCTCTTAGTTTTAAAGCTTAAGATAAGATAAGATAAGATATATAAAGGGTATTTTCGTTATTTCCTTATTTCGGTTTTGTTCGGGAATTGGTTCAGGTAACAGCTAAACCATAATCGAACAAATACCCGTTCGGTTATCTAAGAATTCAACCATACCCGTACCCTAGGCCTGTCAATGAACCATATTGGATCCAAATCCGAAACTGTTTGAATCCGATAGTAGTAATTCGAATTCGTAAAATCAGATATCCGATCCGAAGTCTGAATCCGATGCTGTTGACACACAATGTTGACACACAATTTTGTCCCACCAAATAACTTATTTTTTTGTTCTTATTCAAATTTTTTCTCTATTTGTTAGTTTTTGTCAACTTTTTGTGAATTATTGATTCTTCGTGACAAAAGGAATATAAAAAGTAAAAAAATTATAATCAAAATTATAATTTTTTTAAAATAAAGACAAAAATAAGTCTTTATGTCAATTTTTCTGTCTTTATTCAAAATAATTTGGATTTCGATCATAATTTGAACCTTTTAGATTTTCTTTGTCCTGACAAAATAATAATTCACAAAAAATTAACGAAAATTAACAAATAAAAAAAATTGAATATGAACAAAAAATAAGTCATTTAACTTATTTAGCCGACCAATCCATACAAGTCTTATCCCAGCGCAACTTTCAACAACGCTAGCTTTACCGTATTTGCCTCCGTAACGAATCAAGAATTTTTTACTGTGTTCAGAGCCCAACCGAGGGACTCAGGGGGTTGGGATGGCAAAGTGAACTGAACCGATGGGTACCCGAATCGTAACCGAAAATTTTCCCCGAACCATAACCGAAAAATTCCCCGTGGGTATGGGTATGGTTGAGGCCCTGGATAACCAAACGGGTATCGATGCGGGTATGGTTTAGCAGATCCCGAACCGATCCCCGAACCGAACAGAACCGAAACCATAATATATTTTATTTATACATACATATATATACACACACTGGGCCCTTCTAATGCGGATGCCCGCATTCAAGCAAGTTGCGAACCACACCATTTCTCCCCTTTCCCAATTGAATTTCGATGATCCGAGCCGCTCAATGTGTTCAGAACGTGATTTTAAGGGTACCCGCGAGAAATCGGAAAAAAAAATGACCGGAAAGGGCTTGATTTGAGCAGTTTTTATTTGAACCGTTCAATAAAAAATAAACAAAAACTGCTCGGATGAAGCCCTTCTCGGTCTTTTTTTTTTGCTGATTTCTCGCGAGTACCCTTAAGATCATGTTCTGAACATATTGAGCGGCTCGGATCATCGAAATTCGATCGGGAAAGGCAAAGTCCGCAACTTACTTAAAAGCGGGCGCCCGCATTAGAAGGGCCCTGTACACACACATGTATAAATATATATATATAATAAAAGAGACCAGGGGTGGAAATGCAAACTTCTAAAAATTTTAGGGACCAGCTTGTTGTATGTGTTAAGTGTAGGGGGATGAAAACAATTAGTGTTCTGAACAACACCAATTTGCAGCGGCTGCACGTGCCTCTACACCGGAACCCTAGTTCTTCGTCGGAACCCTAATCTGCAAAACAGACAAGAAGTGAGCGCACCTTTGCCTCTCGTGGCAAAGGCCCTCCGATGCTTAAGTTAGTATCACGTACTCGTCTAAACCCTAATTGTCAGTAGGAAAGCAATAAGAGATGGCCAAATATTGCGTACCTTTTACCTCAAGGCTCACCTCGTATTTATAGGCTCACGGATGCTTGCTGCCCAAGCATCCCTGTTGCCCTAGGATTCCTACCTCGTATAGGAAACCTAGTATCTCATGGATTCTCGTTCCCTTATCTGTGTAATAGCTTAACCATTATGGGACTCTCAGCCTTTTTGGGACTCTTTCCCATAATTATCCGAACACTCCACTCACGTTGGGTTTCTTGCCTCGATCCTATATACTCGGGATCTTATCCTTTTTATGGAGTATTACCATTCTGGAACATTCTTGCCACGTCACGACTTAGGGCAACGTTTTCCACTGTTCGGCTTCCTCTTTGCCGAACAGTCCTCATGGACCAGTGACTTCACATGCAACTGGTCCACGTTGTTATATCTGGTCAAATGACTTCACATGTCTTTTGACCTTAGCAGCCGAACAGACTGTCTGGACCAATGCCTTCACATGTCACCGGCCCAGATCGCCGCTCATCGCACTGCCCGGCAACAAACTTATCATGTCTGCCACGTGTCCCTAACACATCACGTGTTCGGCGACTAATCTTACTTGTTCGGGAATACCTCCCTACATTAAGGTCTAAGGACTTAGATTGTGATAACCATTTATATATTTATCAGTGAGTGGGTAACTAGGGTTCAAATCAACTGGAAGCCTGGAACGCCTTTTTACCCTCTTTCTCACATCCGGTCTCCATGCCTGAAGAGCTCTCTCTCTCTCTCTCTCTCTCTCTCTCTCTCTCTCTCTCTTCGTCCGATCTCCGATCTGAGGTTACTTTCTCTCTCTCCATTTGGATCGAAGGTAGAAGAAGCATAACTCCATAGCTCGTACGATCGGCAGAAGCAGTAACTCCATAGCTCGTACGATCGAAGGTAGAAAATCTCTCTCTCTCTGTCTCTCTCTCTCTCTCGACCAATCGATCTTGTCTCTCATCAGCTCTGTAACACGGTTTTTGCAAGCTATTGTGCAGTTCGCCGTTACATTTTTTCGGGGCCAGTTGATTCATCGTCTCTAGTTAATTTCTGTGTGTGTGTGTGTGTTGAATCTATAATTGCAATGTTTTGCTGAAATGTTGGTTTTTTTTTTCTCCTTTGTTGATTTGGTTCGGTTACCCATTCGGTTCGGAGATTACCCGAAAACCGAATGGTTCGGTTATGGTTCAATTCTCCCTCCCCGTTCGGTTATCGAGGCGGATATGGGTAGCGTATCGGTTTCGGGGATCGGGGATGGAAATCCCCATATCCTCCCCGAACACCCCGAATGCCATCCTCATCAGGGGGGCTGCTGTCAGCAGCGTGCTGCTGCCCCATTTTCTAGGCCCATTTCGGTGTTGCTCTGATAATCAGAATCGTTCACTTTGTAGAGCTCATCGAGTAGAACAATTATGCAAAAAAATCAGCTTAATTGAATATCATTAAGTGCCTGATCGGAGCCTATATGACTTTTTGTCCATGGGTTATAGTAGATTTGATCCAGTGTTTCAGATCCGTTCTTTTCAAGGTAAAAGGGTTCTGATTAGGCACTTAATGATATCCAATTAAGTTGATTTTTTGCATAGTTATTCTACTTGACGAGCTCTACAAAGTGAACGATTCCGATCATCAAAGCGAGACCAAGGTGGGCCCAGAAAATGGGGCAGCAGCACGCTCTGTAACGCCCCCAATTTTAGGTACGTTAAGGAAATAAATTTATTACAGAAATAAGCGAGTCACTGCTCATTATTACAAAACGGCTCTCATAGGAGCATTTGAAATTCAAAAGACAACAAAAAGGGAACTAAGAAGTCATATTCTACGGCTCCTCTTGTTCCTCCAACCTAGCGAGTTCTTCGGCTCCGTACGCCTCCAAGGTGAATAGCTCGCCCTGTTCATCTATCAAATCTGACATATTATACCGGCGTCGCCACCCATATAATATGCCAGGGTCACCAAAAGGCAACACCATGAGCTACGAAAGCTCAATAGTATAATCCTACTACTAACATCGATTTCCACATGATAAGTACATAAGCAGGAAATAAAGACAATGATGCTAACACGTTCACATTCGCTTGTAACTATTGTTGGCGTTGACTCATCGATAACCATTTAGTTATTACCTTTATCAAAAACACTTTTTTAACACACCCAACCTCGATTCCGCCGTTCCGGGCTATCGAGTATCCTCACAATGGTTCCACCGCACCGGGTTCCCATTGGCACACATTGCATTAGCTCCGTAACGCGGATAACCAAGCCATACACACCCAACCTCGATTCCGCCGTTCCGGTCTCTCGAGTATCCTCACAATGGTTCCGCCGCACCGGGTTCCCATTGGGGCACACACACACATACGTAATACCCTTGAATTAGTCATTACGTAGTTTCGAAGATATTTTCCAACCCGGAAAACACAACAACCTTGTTAAACACACCCTAGGTGCCATGTTTCTAACTTTCTTGGTTTTCGTGTCACGTTCGCATGCAAGACTTCGCGTGTGGGACTTTTTCATACAACATGCGTTCATTCCAACTTCGAAATAGTATAATAAGAACATCTAAGTCACGTAGCATGCTTGAATACCATAAACAACATAATCATGCATTTTTACTTTTCAAATAACGATCCGAATAACGATCCGAGTCACTTTCAAGCTTTAAGAAAGTAAGTAGAGTTTCACATAGTAATATTACAACTACTTTACAAAAATAAAGTAAGCTTTCGAAAACTAGGTAAGAATCACTACCGTTCTCATAGGCGGTGGTTTGGACGTCGGTTTGAATTCGGCAGCGTAACGGCCCTCGAATTGCTTCAAAAGGAAAAGTTTTGGATTACTTTTCCTAGAAACAACTTCCTAACTACTACTACACTACTTTTAAGATCGTAGGGTGGTTTTGGAAGTGGTTTGGTGGTTTCACTCAAGAACTCTCAAGAACAAGGAAAGTTCTTGAACTTAGAACAAAGAAACTTGGAATTCTAGAGAGAAGGAGGAGCTAATTGCTTTGAGGTGTGCTTTTCAAGTGAAGAGTGGCTTTCTATTTATAGGCAAAGGGTGCCCCCTCCCCCAAGATGGCCGGCCCTCTCTCTCTCTCTCTCAATTCCCCAATTTTTAATTCAAAACAAATCAAACTTTGATGGCAAAATCAAAGGAAAATCCTAGGTTTGCATGGCTATGGTGTACCTTGGTGAGATTCTTGAATCAAATGGATGGTTGAGATGGGAATGGTACATGATCAAAGGGTTGAGAAGTTGCAAGGTGTTCAAAGAAGTACACTAGGGTTAAGATTTGATTTGGAAGAAAATAAATCTTCAAGATTGGAAGTACCAAAGGTGATCAAATGTCAAGATTCAAATCAAATCTCCCACCTTCTCTCCTTCCTCTCTCTCTCCTCTCCCTCCTCTCTCTCTCGGCCTCTCCCTCTCTCTCTCTCTCTTGCAAGGTACACACATATATATACATGCATATATGTGTCATACAATGGAAGAAAATCAAATAAAGAAATAGTTTCTTGGTACTTTTGAAATCCAAGGTAGATTTAAGGCTAGGATTTCTTACCAACTCATAAATAAGCCTAGGGTACCTTAGGTAATATAATATGCAACTAGGTACTAATGTAACGCCCCTAATTTTAGGTACGTTAATGAAAGAAATTTATTACAGAAATATCGAGTCACTGCTCATTATTACAAAACGGCTCACATAGGAGCATTTGAAGTTCAAAGACAACAAAAAGGAAACTACGAGGTCCTATACTACGGCTCCTCTTGCTCCTCCAGCCTAGCGAGTTCTTCTGCTCCATATGCCTCCAAGGTGAATAGGTCGCCCTGTTCATCTATCAGGTCTGACATATTATACTGGCGTCGCCACCCATATAATATGCCAGGGTCACCACAAAGGCAACACCATGAGCTACGAAAGCTCAATAGTAAAATCCTATTTTACTAACATCGATTTCCACATGATAAGTACATAAGCAGGGAATAAAACAATAAGCTAACATGTTTACATTCGCTTGTAACTACCGTTGGTGTTTGACTCATCGTTAACCTTTTCATTGTTACACTTTATCAAAAACACCTTTTTTACTCACCCAACCTCGATTCCGCCGTTCCGGGCTCTCGAGTATCCTCACAATGGTTCCGCCGCACCGGGTTCCCATTGGCACACACTGCATTGGCTCCGTAACGCGGATAACCAAGCCAAACACACCCAACCTCGATTCCGCCGTTCCGGTATCTCGAGTATCCTCACAATGGTTCCGCCGCACCAGGTTCTCATTGGCACACACACACACTTACGTAATACCCTTGAAATAGTCATTACGTAGTTTCGAAGATATTTTCCAACCGGGAAAACACAACAACCTTGTTAAACACACCCTAGGTGCCATGTTTCTACTTCCTTGGTTTTTGTGTCACGTTTGCGTGCGAGACTCCGCGTGTAAGACTTTTACAAACAACATGCATTTATTCCAACTTCGAAATAGTATATTAAGAACATCTAAGCCACGTAGCATGCTTGAATACCATAAACAACACAATTATGCATTTTTACTTTTCAAACAACGATCAAAGTAACTTTTCAACTTAAGGAAAGTAAGTAGAGTTTCACATAGTAAGATTACAACTACTTTACAAAAATAAAGTAAGCTTTTGAATACTAGGTAAGGATCACTACATAGAGAAGGATAACTATCGTTCTCCTAGGCGGTGATTTGGACGTCGGTTGAATTTCGGCAGCGTAACGGCCCTCCGATTGCTTCGAAAGGAAAAATTTTGGAAAACGTTCCCTAGAAACAACTACCTAACTACTACTACACTACTTTTAGGATCGTCGGGTGGTTTTGGAAGCGGTTTAGGGGTTTCACTCAAGAACTCTCAAGAACAAAGTGAGTTTTGAACTAAGAACAAAGAAACTAAAAATTTCTAGAGAGAAGGAGGAGCAATTGCTTTGAGGTGTGAATTTTCAAGTGAGAATGGCTCTCTATTTATAGGCAAAGGGTGCCCCCCTCTCTCTCTTGGCCGGCCCTCTCTCTCTCCCATTTCCCTAATTTTTAACTCAAAATAAATCCAACTTTTAAGCATGAATCAAGGAAAAATCCTAGGCTTGCATGGCTAGGTTAGTACTAGATTGGATTCTTGAATCAAATGGAGGAATGAGATGAGATTGGTACATGATCAAAGGGTTAAGATGTAACGCCCCTAATTTTAGGTACGTTAATAAAGGAAATTTATTACAGAAATATTGAGTCACTGCTCATTATTACAAAACGGTTCACATAGGAGCATTTGAAGTTCAAAGATAACAAAAAGGAAGCTACGAGGTCCTATACTACGGCTCCTCTTGCTCCTCCAGCCTAGCGAGTTCCTCGGCTCCGTATGCCTCCAAAGTGAATAGGTCGCCCTGTTCATCTATCAAATCTGACATATTATACCGGCGTCGCCACCCATATAATATGCCAGGGTCACCACAAGGCAACACCATGAGCTACTAAGGCCCAATAGTAAATCCTACTTTACTAACATCGATTTCCACATGATAAGTACATAAGCAGGGAATAAAAACAATAAGCTAACATGTTTACATTCGCTTGTAACTATCATTGGCGTTTGACTCATCGTTAACTTTTTCATTTTTACACTTTATCAAAAACACCTTTTTAACTCACCCAACCTCGATTCCGCCGTTCCGGGCTCTCGAGTATCCTCACAATGGTTCCGCCGCACCGGGTTCCCATTGGCACACATTTCATTGGCTCCGTGACGCGGATAACCAAGACAACACACCCAACCTCGATTCCGCCGTTCCGGACTCTCGAGTATCCTCACAATGGTTCCGCCGCACCAGGTTCCCATTGGCACACACACACACATACGTAATACCCTTGAAATAGTCATTACATAGTTTCGAAGATATTTTCCAACCGGGAAAAACACAACAACCTTGTTAAACACACCCTAGGTGCCATGTTTCTATTTTCTTGGTTTTCGTGTCACGTTTGCATGTGAGACTCCGCGTGTGAGACTTTTTACAAACAACATGCATCATTCCAACTTCATAAGAGTAAAATAACAACATCTAAGCCACGTAACATGCTTGAATACCATAAATAACATAGTCATGCATTTTTACTTTTCAAACTACATTCAAAGTCACTTTTAAGCTCAAAACAAGTAAGTAGAGAATTTCAAAGTAAGATCACAACTTTTTTTCAAAATCAAAGTAAGCTTTTGAAAACTAAATAAGATTACTACTAAAATAATTACAAAATAGATAGGATTAACTACCGTTCTTCTTGGCGGTGGCTTGAACGTCGGGTGAAATCCGGCAGCGTAACGGCCCTCCGATTGCTTTGAAAGGAAAAGTTTTGGAAAACTTTCCCTAGAAACAACTAACTAACTACTACTACTCTACTTTTAGAGCCGTCGGGTGGTTTTGGAAGTGGCTCGGGGGTTTCGCTCAAGAACTCACAAAAACAAAGAAAACTTTGGAAGAACTTGGAATTTCTAGAGAGAATGAGGAGCAATTGCTTTGAGGTGTGAATTTCAAGTGAAGAATGAGCTTCTATTTATAGGCAAGGGGTGCCCCTCTCTCTCTTATGGCCGGCCCTCTCTCTCTCCTCCATTCCCCAATTTTTAATCCAAAACAAATCCAACTTTGAAGCATGAATCAAGGAAAAATCCTAGGCTTGCATGGCTAGGTTAGTACTAGATTGGATTCTTGAATCAAATGGAAGGATGAGATGAGATTGGTACATGATCCAAGGGTTGAGGAAATTCCAACTTTAATGGAAAATCAAAGGAAAAATCAATGGAAAATCAATGGAAATCCTAGGTTGTAAGGCTATGGTGTACCTTGGTAAGATCTTTGGAACAGTTGGAGGGTTGAGATGAGAATTGTACACAATCCAATGGTTGAGAAGTTTGCTAGGTAAATATGGGAGTACAAAGGTGTAAGGATTTGATTTAGGAAGGGATAAATCTCTTGGATTTGAAGTACACATCACAATTCAAAGCAAGACAACATCAAATCTCCTTCCTTCTCTCCTTCCTCTCTCTCCTCTCTCCCTTCTCTCTCTCTCTCTCGGCCTTTCTCTCTCTCTCTCTCTCTCGGGTTCTCTCTCTCTCTCTCTCTCTCTCTCTCTCTTTAGCAAGGCAATATATATATATATATATATACATCTATATGTGTCATACAAGTGTAAGAAAATCAAATAAACAATTGGTTTCAAGGTACTTTTGAAATCCAAGGTGAATAAAGTCTAGGATTCACTCACCAACTAATAATAAATTCTAGGGTACGTTAGGTATTAGAATAATCCACTTAGGTACAATACATATATACACACATATATATATGTATAAAAGTAGGAAAAATCCCATTAAAGAATAATTAAAGGGTACTTTGGTCACTATTTACTTTTTGATTAAAATAATAGTACTTTTCCCCAAATTAAGGAAAGTAATTAATTAAATGGTCTAATGGCACTTAGGAAGATTAACCCCTTTGTCCAATGGACAAAACTCCCCCTAACATCTATTATCCAATGGATAATAGTTATTAGGTCAAAGAAAATAATAAAGTAATTAAAAAGTACCATAAAGTAAGTTTACTCTTTAATATAAACAATTGGGATTCTATTACCCAATGGATAATAATCCCCCTAACCATTATTGTCCAATGGTCAAAGAAATAATCCAAAAAGATTAAAAGAAAATGGATATTAAAATATAAAGTCTAGGGTCCAAAAGGTTCAAAAGTTCCAACGAGGGGCAAAACGGTCATTTTGCCAAGACTAGGGAACTTTTCGGTTTAGTTACTCTAACCGGATAGTTAGATGCTAACTAGGCTTGCTAAGTAGGACTAAAGTGAAAAAATTGAAACTTGAGGGACCAAAGTGCAATTATGGCAAAATTCAAGAATTTACGCAATTCCAGCGATAAAAATAAATAACTCGAATAATAAAAATAATAAAAATAAATTTTTATTCCATAAAATTCAGAGTTATTACATAAGAAAATTCCAACTTTAATGGAAAAATCAAAGGAAAATCCTAGGTTGCATGGCTATGGTGTACCTTGGTAAGATTCTTGCATCCAATGGAGGGTTGAGATGAGATTGATACATGATCAAAGGGTTGAGAAGCTTGCTAGGTAAATATTGGAGTACAAAAGTGTAAGGATTTGATTTGGGAAGAAATAAATCTCAAGGATTTGAAGTACAATCACAAATCAAACCAAGACTCACATCAAATTTCCTTCCCTCTCTCCTTTCTCTCCTCTCTCTCTCTCGGCTTCTCTCTCTCTCTCTCTCGGCTTCTCTCTCTCTCTCTCTCTTGCAAGGTAATATATATACATATATGTATGCAAATGTGTCATACAATGGAAAGAAAATCCAATAAACAAGTAGTTTCTTGGTACTTTTTGAAATCCAAGGAGATTCAATGCTAGGATTCTCTTACCAACTAATAAATAATCCTAGGGTACTTTAGGCATTAGAATATACAACTAGGTACAATACATATACACACACACACACATATATATATATATATATATATATATAAGTGATTGAAATCCCAATAAAATATAATAAAAGGGTACTTTGGTAACTATGCACTTTTGATTAAAATAATGGTACTTTTCCCATGTGATTAAAGAAACTAATTAATTTAATGATCCAATAGTACTTGAAAGATTTACCCCTTTTATCCAATGGACAAAACTTCCCCTAACATATATTATCCAATGGATAATAGTTATTAGGCCACAAAAATTAATAAAGAAATCAAAAAGTACAACAAAGTAAGTTTACTTTTTAATATAAACAAATGGGATTCTATTACCCAATGGATAATAATTTCCCTAACCATTATTGTCCAATGGTCAAAGAAATAATCCAATTTGAATAAAAGAAAAAGAATATTAAAATTTAAAGTCTAGGGTCCAAAAGGGTCAAAAGTTCCAACGAGGGGCAAAACGATAATTTTGCCAAGACTAGGCAACTTTTCGGTTTAGTTACCCTAACCGGATAGTTGGATGCTAACTAGGCTTGCTAAGTAGGACTAAAGTGCAAGAATTGAAACTTGAGGGACCAAAGTGCAATTATGGCAAAATTCAAGAATTAACGTAATTCAAGCAATTAAAATTAATAACTCGAATAATAAAATAACTTTTTATTTATTAAAATTCAGAGTTATTACAACCTATCCCCCTTAAACAATTTCGTCCTCGAAATTAGGTGCATGCTAGGATTCAAACAGGTGAGGGTAATTCATTCGCATTGTCTCTTCTCTTTCCCAAGTAGTCTCTCCAGCTCCACGATGCTTCCATAAGACTCGAACTAACTTGATTGTCTTGTTACGGATAGTCTTCTCGCTTCGGTCTTGAATCTCTATCGGCTCTTTCTCGTACGTTGCATCTTCCTCGATAGAAATATCCTCCCAATTGATCACGTGAGTGGGCAACGCTAGATACTTGCGAAGCATGGACACATGAAACACGTTATGCACTCGATCCAGCTGGGGTGGTAATGCCAAGCGATAAGCAACTTTCCCAATCTTCTCCACGATGTCGAATGGTCCAATGTAGCGCGGGGACAGTTTTCCTTTCTTTCCAAATCTGATGACTCCTTTCTTTGGTCTGATCTTCAGGAACACATGATCTCCCACGGCAAAAGACAAGGGTCGGCTCCTTTTATCCGCATAACTCTTCTGTCGGCTTTAGGCAGTCTGAATCCTTTGTCTGATGGTCTTGACTTTCTCCGTTGTATCTCACACTATGTCGGGCCCGATCAATGCTGTTTCTCCAGCATCCGTCCAACAGACTGGCGATCGACAGGGTCGTCGGTATAGAGCTTCGTACGGTGCCATTCTGATGCTTGCTTGATAGCTGTTGTTGTAGGCGAACTCCACTAATGGCAAGTGCTGCTCCCAGCTCCCAGAGAAATCCAAAGCGCAAGCCCTCAGCATATCCTCCAGAGTTTGAATAGTCCTCTCCGTTTGTCCGTCTGTTTGAGGGTGAAAGGTCGTGCTAAGCCTTACGTCCGTTCCCAAAGCTTTCTGTAATCCTTTCCAAAAGTGTGACACAAAACGTGGGTCTCTGTCAGACACTATCGAGATCGGTACTCCATGAAGGCGTACGATTTCTCGAATGTACAACATGCTTAGTTGTTCCACGTTTTCCGTCATCTTGACAGGCAGAAAGTGTGCAGACTTGGTGAGTCGATCCACAATCACCTAGATAGCAGTATTGGACTTGGCAGATCTTGGTAATCCAGTGACGAAGTCCATTGAGATATGCTCCCACTTCCAAGTTGGTATTGGCAAGGGTTGAAGGTCTCCTCCAGGTTTCTGATACTCGGCCTTGACTTGCTGGCATACCAAACAGGTAGACACGAATCGCGCTACATCCTTCTTCATTCCTTCCCACCAGTACGTTCTCCGCAGGTCATGATACATCTTTGTACCACCAGGGTGAACTGCAAAGTTTGAACTTATACATATTCGTTTTTATTTATATATATATATATATATATATATATATATATATTTGAAAGTAGAGAATATATGTTAGCTTGGGCGCAGAGTGTTGGTCTAAAATATATATCCTATGAGCCTGGAGCTATCTGTCAACTTTCCATCTATATTGATCATTGACACCACGTACAAGACCAATGAATATAGAAAACTACTATTGGAGGTTGTGGATATCACATCCACATGGCGAACTTACTTGCTTATGTTCGCATATCTTAGTAATGAGAGATAAGAGACACTGACATGGGCATTGGATACCTTAAAAAACAGGACGCTTCAAAAGGCGGCATCGTTGCCATTGGTGTTTGTTTCAGATCGGGATTTAGCACTTATGAACGCCATTGAAGCATGTACTGTTCAAGACAATACAAGCATGTACTGTTTTGACAATATGTACTCAATTATAATAAAATGAAATTTTGTTTAAATTTATTATTGTTCATTAGAAGTTATTTTATTATTCATTAGTAAGACAAATTAATTAAATAATTAAAACAATATAAATTTATTAAGTATAAAGTCAATTTTAATTGAAAATGAATTTGAGTTAACTAAAAAAGAAGAAGGGAGGTAAATGGGAAAAAAATAAATAAAGAAAATAATTGAAAAAAAAAAAAGATTCAAACTGGAAAGAAGGAAAAGGAAATAAAGAGAAAAAAGTCTAATTGGAAAGAAAGAAAAAGAAATAAAGAGAAAAAAAAAAAGAAGCAAACTGGGAAGAAAAGAAAGGGAGGAGGGGGGAGGGGTAATAGTGGAAATGGGGTGTGGAGTCGGGAGGGGTGGGGGTGTCGGGGATGGGAAAAGTAGGGCTCATAAATGATGTACACAATTTTTCTTTTCATATCATAAAAAAAATAAAAAAGGAAATGATATTAATACTCCAAAAATTGATATAGACACTCCAAAAAAATAAAAGAAAATAATTTTGAAGTTACACTTATTTTAGAGTGTCTGCATCAATTTTGAGAGTATCAATATAATTTTAAAAAATACTGTATTACTTTGTCAGAGCATTCATAAGGGGAGTAATTTATTGCTTCCAATCCAACCAAAACTTTGGGTTCATAGCATTGGTCACACTTTCATGTGCCGGTTTCCCCTGTTTCTGCCAATACTATAAGGCAGCCTTGACTACTTGCCTTGGAGAGCATCCGGCTCCCATGCCCCAGAGCAATATTGGGGTATCATGCCCCCTATTTTTTTTTTTAAATCATTGGATCTCCTCTTTTAATTTTCACCTTTAGATTCATTCCTTTCTCTCCTGATTACCTACAAACACCGGTTAAAATTTTTTGAAAACCCACAAGTTAAAATTTTAGCAGCCTCTCATAGAGACTCAGGGGCTCTGCTGTCTGTTGGGGACAACAGCCCCTACTCACACCTTAGCACGGTGTCGTTTTGAGAGACTGGTGGTTTGGGCGTGGAAACATATAAATTTTTTCTTTTATGGTTGTCTCAGGATTCTTATTGAAAGTCTTAGAGTTAAATATTATTTACAATCCTTTAGGATAAAATGATCAAAAAAATAAGATCTCTGCACCGGTTCAAACGGATTGAAAATTAGAACACTTAATTTTTTTAGACTTTTATTTTTTAATAAAAGTCTAATATTTTTTAATAAAAGTCTAAAAAAATTAAGTCTTTCAATTTTCAGGACGTTCGGACCAGTGCGAAGATCTTATTTTTTTGGTCATTTTATCCTAAAGGATCATAATTAATATTTGTCTTTAGGACTTTCAAAATTAAATATATGCTCTTCATTCCTATGATTCTCTTAGGACTCTCACTGAAAATCGTATGATCAAAAATCAATTATGATCTTTTAGGATAAAATGATCTAAAAAATAAGATTTTCACCCTGGTCCAAATGTATTGAAAATTGGAACACTTAATTTGTTAACGATATTTTTTAATATATAAACAGTCTAAAAATTTACTGTTCCAATTTTCAATCCGTTTAGACCGGTACGAAGATCTTATTTTTCTGATCATTTTATTCTAAAGGGTCATAATTAATTTTTGACTCTAAGACTTTTAATGTGAATCCTAAGAAAATTGTAGAAAAGAAAATTTCCATGTAAAATCTTAGTACCTCAAAACCACAATTGTGGCTAAAGCTGTTGTTGTATCATTTGGATGTAAATGCAGCTGCTGCCTTTTTGTAAATTTAGCTCACGTAAATTACAACCTTTTCAGTATTTGGCGTGCTGCCTTTTTGTTAATAGATGTCATGCTTTGGTGCTCTTTTTTCCTTATCAATGTTGATAAAATCTATGCCGTGGAGGATCTTCTTTGTTTTGATAAATGTTGAAGAATTTTATGCCCGCTAATTGTGAAATATATTTGTCAAATGGAGGGATACCTACCATTTTAGTGGCATGCCATAAAACTGGAAGTGCTTACCATGTCAATGCACATGCTTACCATAAATATTGAATGTACATAACTTAAACTGGAAATTCTTACCACAAACTTTGGAAAAAACAAATAGCAATTGAAGGTATTTACCATGTCAATAAGCGTACTTACCACAAATACTTGATGTTCATAACTAAACTGGACATTCTTACCACAGACGAGAAAAAACAAATAGCAACTGAAGGTACATACTTAACTACCATGATTACTTGATGGACTTAACTAAAACTGAACAATTTTATCACAAACTTGGGAAGAAATAAATAGGGACTGAAGGTTATGATTACATTCTCAAAACCACCTTACTTTTTGGGAGTGGTTTTGATCCAATGGCTGAGATTAGCCTAAAATCTGATCTAAAGGTCCATATTAAATGAAGGTATCATACCCCAATACCACATTGGGGCATCATAGAAAAATTGCTAGGGGATGGGAAAAAAAAGAAGAAAAGGTTGCTCTCTTTCTCTTTCATTCTGTCTTGATCCAGAGGAAAAATCCAAGCTCAAAACTCTAGCTTCCCTCATTCTCTGATGCCCCAATGTGAAATTGGGGTATGATGCCCCCATTTAATATAGACCATTAGATCAAGTTTTAGATTAATCTGTGTAGAGACCCGTATTTTTATTTTAATATAAATTTGATGCTGTATAATTGCTTACGTGAAAAGAAATATGATGTGAATATGTGGATTGGGTTCAATGTGCTTGGATTTGGGAGTTTGGGGGTGTTAATGTGATATCCATATGTGTACATCAATACACTTGTAATAAAAGAACCTAGCATGGTAAGCCAAGGCATAGTGTGAAATTACATTATTGCCCTTGTAAGGTTTGTTCTTGCATGTGTTGAGCTGGGGGTAGTTTAAGTATTGTATGTTAATCCTTGGTTCTCCGAAATTTACCTAATCAAATGGTACTTTGTTCTAGATTTTACTACTGCCTCTCCCGGATTTTCAGAGTGTAAAGTGGAAACTTAGAGACGAAGGCAAAGAAAGTCTCAAGTCATAAGTGTATTTTCCCTGATTCAGGGAGTGATTCAAGGAGAGCAGAGAGATTGCTTCCTCAAGTGTAATTGGTCCATGATTTAAGCAGTTCAAAACAAGTAGAACCCAACCACCCCCCCCCCCTCGCTCTCTCTCTCTCTCTCAAACAACTCAATTGTTCTTCCTTTGCAGGTCGCCCATTTTGCTGCTCTCGGCTAACTCATCAATCATCATCCACTGTCTCCTAACCGCGCGGACAACTTTCATGAGTTTCATCCACAGCCAAGTTACCTAAATTTTTATGATACAGCCAGGGCAAAGCAAGAGCTAGCCGCTTCTTAGGTTAACTCTCACCATGTATTCCTTGGTATGTATTAATTAATTTGTATTAAGTCTTTTTTTGGTAGGATGTATTTTGTATAGGCAGATTTTCTCATGTTTGGTCTATATACCATTGTCATAACAGAGGCCTTTTATCCCTTTTTTTGTTTCAATTTGTGTAATTTTTTTTACTTTGATTTGGTTTTTGCAGGATCTATAACTGTTGGGCTTTCAGTTTGCAATTGTATTCTTAGGTATGATTTGGATCAGGTTTTATTCCTCTTTCTGTTTCCCTATTTTTCCTGGTGCTTTTTATTTGTAAAAATTGTATTCATTTATGTGTGAAAAAGTTTCTGGAAAAAAAAACAAAAAGACAGATTGTCGTGATGAAAATACTATATATGTGTTTGTGTCTGATGAGCTTGGTTTGGAGTTTCAGATTTCTCATGATCCTCAAAAAGAATTGTGTTACAAAATTTTCCAACAGAGTGTCATTCCTTATTTAGGATTGGTGTAATGAATGGTAGATAATGAACCCAATAGGTGAACAATTGGTTTTAGCTTGGTCCTGTCCTTAGTGATTCTAAGGCATTGTCTTAACTTAAAGATAAGGATAAAGGGAGGTTTGGAACAAAAATGAACTACTTGTTTGGCACTCATTTACATTGACTTTTGGCTGGGGTCATTGATTTGTGGTAATGCCTTTGGTCTCGCGACCTCACACATTCATGTACACACACACATACACACACACACATACACACACACACACACTCTCTCTCTCTCTCTCTCTCTCTCTCCGAAATAGTTAAAATGTACATTGACAAGCCCAATCCAATAATTAAAGTCAATTTTTTTCATTCATACTTTAGCTGAAGCTGTTGAGAATCTAGAAAAGTTGTTGCGAATCTAGAGCATATGCATTTTTAGGTAACCATTTTATGCTTCTTCAAATACTAAAATCTGATGTAATTTCATGTTGTAGGATTTGTTTGATTGGATGGAGAAGGAGATGAAAACATGTAGTCATGGTTCCTATAATTACTTGAGGTGTGCATGCAGCTGAAGAAGCTGAAACTGAAAAGGAAATATACAACAGTCTTGCTGAGTCACGTGAAACTTGTAATAAGAGTGGTACAAATGAACAAGGTTTTGAGAAATGGTCAAAAAAAGGAAAAGGAAAACCATTTAGGAATGCAAGGATGGATTCTATGCTACTTAATGTTGTTGGAAGTTCTATGGTTGAATCCTCATTCAATATGGATTTTTATTTTGTTTTTTTATTTCTACATTACTATTAATGTATGAAAACAAGCATTCCTACACCGAGTATCAATTAAACCATTGAGCACGTAGAACGTGCAAAGCACGAGCATTAGACTAGTATATATAAGGGATTGTGTGAGTGTAGATGAGCAATTTTCCCCAAAACATACCCACACAATTCACGCTTCTCTCCCTCTCTCTCCTGCTCTTTCACTCTCTCGAGCTCAATACTCCTGGCCTCAAACCCATAGGGATCTATTCCTCCTTCACCTAATAACCACGTTCTTGAGCTTGTATCGGCAAACTGGAACTTAGAAGAGGTGTTCTTGGTGGATTTCGGGTCTAGGAGAGCCAGGGCTTGCTCGAAGTTCATGAGTTCGGCTTTGATCTTTGAGGTAGGGATTTCTCACTTCTATTATGTGTTAATGTGTTGATTTGGTGTTTGAATCATGCCTTAAATCGTTGGTTTTGTTGTTGGACTTGTTTTTGCGAAATTTGAAAATTGTGCACTGAAAACCCAGGTCCTACCGGTAGAAACGCTATTCAGTAGTGTCATTTTGTGAAATTCTGGTCTTCTACTGGTAGGAGGTTGTGGCCTACTGGTAGGGAATGAAAAATCTACATTTTGGCAAAACTTCGAAAGAGTATAACTTTTTCATTCGAACTCCATTTTGGACAAATTTTATATCGAAATTGATGTACGAAAGGTCTATTTTCTAACGGTGGTGGTCTCATAGCCCAATTCTAAGCCGATAAGGTTTGGTAACCAAAATAAGATAGATATGTTTGTATACGTTGGGTAATTCTTTTTCCTTAGAATCGTGGAGTGAAACACGGATGTTCTTGCGTTTGCCTGAGTACTTAATCGAATGGTTTGACGAGGCTAGTGGTATACTAGGCTTTATAGTGGTCGTTCGGTTCCGTATGAGTCCTTTGACACCAAAACGAGGGTTTAGAGAACATAAGAACTATAAATGGGCGAAGGTTGTATGTGTTGACATGTGATGTGAAAAACGAACGCTAGAACACTCCTTTGAGTCAAACAATGCTAGGCGCGGATACATGAGACATTTTCCTTATGTTTGATATGTGGTACATTTCTTGCGTAACTTGTACGGTTTCATGGGTTGCAAGGTGGAAATCTATGAATCGTTGTGAGAGAATATTCCTTGATATGTGAGTGCTTGTATGGTGATGAGAAACTAATAACGTAATGATAGCGAGTTGATTGAGATGAAATTACTCATACTACTTCTATGTGAATAAGTCTTCGTTGTGAATTCATTATATGTGATTGAGATGAATGGTTAAGTTGTGAAGTGTATTGGAGGAATTGTGGTACGGTGACCTATACTATGTGATGTGATTCAGTTCTTTTAGTGAGGGAGGTACTTGTAGGGAGTAGCGGGACTTCATAAACGGCCCGGAAAGAGTACTCGCTTATGACATCTGACGTGGGATTGCAACGGTGATGTATATGAGTAAACGTAAAGGTTTGATTGATGAATATACAAGAGAAATGATTGGTTGTCGAATCAATACCATAGAGTCATGTATCAACAAGTCCTTTTCTTTAAACGTGTGTCGTTATGACTAAAGTGAAGTCGATGAGCGGATAGAGAATTTAGAATAGGATGTTGTGGTTAGCCTAGAACTTTGGTGTGTAGTCATCATGTTGTATTATTATAGACACCTTATTCTGGACCATCCGGATATCGCTGTTTTACGGTCTTTTAACTTCCCCGATGATGATTATGGTCAAAAACAGTCTAAGGTCGATGGTGTGTTTGAGCTTTGAGCGTTCCAAGGCTCATCCAAACTCTTTCAATACCCATTTCAAGCCCTTCAAGCCAGAGCCAAATGGCCCCAGCAAAACCAAACTTGCTTACGCCAGTCCTGTTCTGACGTACGCCAGTTGACTGCCACGTGTCAGTCATCGACCGTTGACTCAGTTCTAACTAGCGCACGCACGTCCAGGCTTGGCGCACGCCAGTCAAATCCAGTCAAAGCATCACTATTCAACCATGTGCTCGAGACTTTTGTGGCCACCCTGGCGTAGTCCACAGTTCCTGATGATTACAGCCGTTCGGCCGGCTCCCCCTCTCTCTTACACCCCCTTTCAACCCAAGTCCCATGCATTTAATGCATGGGACTCCTCTCTTAACCCAACCAAGTCCTTAACCATAGCTGACCAGCCCCCTCCTCTGGCCATTCCCTTCTATAAATACCCCGCTTGCATTCATTTGCAAGGGGTTAACCACATTAAGAGTCTAAGCCCATTTCTCTCCTCTCCTTTGTTCTTTCTTTCTTCTCCATTGAAAGAGAAAGAAGAAGAGTCTTCTCTCACATACCCCATTGATACTTAGCCATCATCCAGCCTCCATCTTCAACTACAAGGCTCAAAACCACCATCAAACCTCCAACCAAAGGTATACCACCTTTGTGTGGCTTTCTGTTTTTAATCCCTGAGTGGAACCAGAAGGGCCCAAGCTAGTAACCAATACTAGTCCTGGTCTTAAACTAGTAAAATAAAAAGACCGTATGAAATGAAAGATGGCGCACGCCAGTCATATCAGGCTGTACGTCATTCAGGGCAGTATGTGCACTACTGGCGTGGGGATCATTGATCATCCATTTACTGCTTATATTTTTCTTCCATCACCTTATAGAATGCTTATAACCAGTCTACTGCTTTCTGTACTCTCTAACTGTTGGCTGTAATTTTCAGTATTCATTCCTTTTCTAGTTCTAGAGGGCCTCTGGGATCTTTCTGGTCATGTTCCAGAGCCCAGATGATACAAAGCCAAGCACTGGACAAGAGACATGATCGGCGTACGGTCTCACAAGACCGGCGTACAGCAGTCACGTCAAGGTCCAGTGGTTGGCTCTTGTATTGTAGCTTAATTCTGGCCTTTTGCTATCTCCCCACTCTGTTTATGGGGTTTCCTATTTGTTTTCATGGCTTCAAGCCATTTCATGTATTTGTATCTGTAAATATGATTGCTTTACAAACTGTGTGGTTTGTCCTAGGTGTGCGCTGGTCTATTCCAGAGCCTAGAGGGTTGCAAACAAAGACTATGAGTGCATAGGAGTGGTGTATGCCAGTTGTGAGGAGGCGTACGCAGGGTCACGTTGGTATGCAGTGGCCTGGCCAGTGCATACTGGTGTGTTGCCTGCTCACATCTCTGAAAAACAGCGTACTCCACTTTCATCAGGCTGCGCTCCGTGCTTGTTCTCAATCTATATTTATTATTGCAAGCAAATCATCATTCATAAACATTTTTGTCACATAATGCAACTTGTTACAGCTTTAATCCCTATTAACTGCTCCCCCCCCCCTAACTGGCTAAAAATGATCAATGAGAGAAAAAAACAAATATTTTACAAAAATGCCTGAGTAGAGACCGATCTTTAGATTGGGCGAGAGGGGTGCATAAAACCCTTCCCCTCTCGTAACCTGGCTCTCGAACCTCAGCTATCGAAGGTGACGACGAACCAGTCTACGCCTTTTTCAAATCAAACAAACGTAGCAAAACGTTCTCGAGTTCGGTTCCTTGGGTGTTTCACCGTTAAAACCCGAGTGGCGACTCTGAATCGAAGCGTTTCGCCGCGCTTTTTCCAAAAAAGGGCCGCACCCAATCTTTCACAGCAAAAAATCTTTGGGGCGTGTGCCCACAGTGGCGACTCTGCTGGGGACATTGCATTGGTCAATATTTGGCGATTAATACATAAATGAAGAATTTTCAAAAGCTTGTCAAAACAGTACGCTTCGCGCAGCTGAAGAATGGAATGGTAACGTAACAGGATCTCAGCATCCGACCATTTCGAACTCGGGCTTTTACTATTGTTCGCTTGTGTAGTTTTCTCCAAGTATCGATTAAAGTGGGCCAAACTTGAAAAGGGCATTTGTTCAAAAATCTTGCGTTTTCTCTCTCATTCAATCATTTTTCGGCGTTCTTCATGTGCATCGATGTTGGCTAGCCCCGTTGAGGTGTTTTGGGTAACCGGCACAGTTTACTGGAGCCCGGGGTCCTCGAACGCCCAACAACCTTGGACATTGATGAGTCGTAATACCATTCAACCATTGCTTTGCTACACGCATTGTAGTGGGAGGTATACCGCGGCTCTAGTCAGAGGAACCCCTTTACACCAAAACCGGCCTCTACATGCGTACAAAGCACTAAAACCTTTCAACCTAAGACAGGAACCTGCAGGGTAGGATTACTTGCATCTAACCCCCATAAACTGTCTATGTGTTACTACTTTCCCTATCGCATGCCTGTACATACATATATTCCGTTTCGCGTAGGAGCATGTTAGGGCGGCTTTTAGGTTGTCTAGAGTTCGTCTCATGACTATTGGGACGCTACCTTGAACCAATGAAGAGTTGCGCGCCTCGAAGGTGCACGTTGGCAACATTCGAAATCCTTTTTATCGCCGAAAACTTTGAGAAATCAATGTGCTCTAAGACTTTGTTTAAGAATCAATCAAAGTTTCAAATAGAAAACTAGGAGCAATAAAGGATATGTCGTGATACTTACACCATCTAGGTTAAAAGTGATAATCACTCACACCGCTCAGGCTCCGGCACAATGCTGCTTACGCCACATCGGTTATGGTATCACGACGCATACGCCAAGTTGTTCCGATCTTAGCATTGAAACTTCAAGGGAAGGAATAACCAAGTCTTAAGCTGTTTTGGCATCTTGTAGTAATAGTCGATTCAATCAAGGATACACCATCGAAAAGAAATCCAAGGATTTGGGCAGTGTCTAAGTATCATGAGTCGGACTCTTTCTAGTTCTAAAGTCTAGGAGGACATTGACGACGTTCGCATGCATATTTTTCATTTTTCAATCCTTTCAAATAACCTATTGCAGGCTGTCACTGAGCTCTTATACTTTGCTGTCTAGCTGCATCATGGGGATATCTGAGAACAAGGGCCAAACCTACTTGGGAACGTCTGCTGGGTCTGTTTGAGGAACTGTTTGGGGGTGTGCTTTTCTGCTCGTCGCCACGGAAGCCCAGGCCTGTACTCTGTCAAGGGAGGATTCACCTCTGACTACTTCGCACGAATCTCCTCTGTCCTCTCCATCCCCACCTGTGACTCCAAAGTTGGTCAAAACAGAAATATTAGATATGGCGGAAATTTCGTCGCCAAATCTTGCTACGGTCTTAGCCGATATCCAGCACAACTTGGCTGTCATGCAGCAAAGGGCTGACCAAGCCGATACTACCATGGCCAATTTGCAGTCTCTCATTAACGAAAGGCTCCCAGCCGGTAGGATAGGTGGAGAAAGACAAGGTGGAGAAAGACAAGAGCGTGAGCTCGCAGCTGAAGAAGACCCTGCGGCCGAACAACCTGTTGTGAATCCAGAAATGGCTGCTCTGATCGCCAAGATGGCCAAGCTGGAAGTAACGATCTCTAAATCTGAAAGGATCAGTGCCGGAGGTTTGGATATGGATCGTCTCTGCCCTTTTCCAAATGCAAGGCTCCCTGAAAGGTTCAAGATGCTGGACTTTGCGAAGTTCAATGGAACGGGTGACCCAAAAACCCATCTGTTAGCTTATCACGGTGCGATGAAGTTGCATAGGGTCGAGGAGGAAGCAATGACTCAGTTGTTCCCTCAGACTCTTGCTGGACCCGCTTTTCAGTGGTTCCTGTCTCTTGACATCTCCAAGCGCCGAACGTGGGAAGACATTGGTGCAACCTTCAATGCCCAGTACAGTTACCATGCCCAGCTCAAGATGACCACTCGAGAGTTGGAGTTGACCAAGATGAATGCAAAGGAGTCTTTCGCTGACTTTATCAAATGTTGGAGGGCTAAAACAGCCATCATGACTGATCGGCCGAGCGAGAAGGATCAGATTCGTATCATTTCTCGTAACCTGCAACCAGATTTCACCAAGAATCTGGTACTAGTTCAAGGGGCCAATTTCGACACCTTCTTTGAATCCGGCCTTGCCATTGAGGAAGCTCTCCAAACTGGGGTTCTGCCGCAAAGTGACACTCCTTCCTCCACCTCGGGATCCAAAGCTAAGACTCATGCTTACACAGGGAGCAGTACTGCTTTGTTTGGTAATAACAACTATGCCAATGCAACATCTGTCGGCAACAGTGCTACTCAGGATTCCAACCACATCGCCGATGTCAACCAGGTTCAAGCCCTCAAAAACCCCGAAACCGGAACCAGCCCCGGAACTTCACCAAGTTCGAAGTTCCACTGTCTCAAGTACTAGAAAGGTTGATCAAATCTGGTCACCTCAGGCCATTGGATCCAACTCCACTTTCCCAAAATCCATCTCCCAGCCATAACCCAAATGCCTTTTGCGCCTATCACCAGATGCCCGGTCATTACACTGATTCTTGTTATCGCCTCCGTCATGCGATTCAAGATCTAATGGACAATGGTACTCTTCCAACCCCTCCTAAGCCTAATGTCATCACCAACTCCATGCCACAGCACAACGGCCACCCTCAAATCAACCAAATAGCCCTTGCCTCCACTATAATCCAGCCTACCTCCACTATATTCAACCCCACTAACCATATAACCTCAATTCACTACCCCAAACCTGTTGTAGCCTTCCGGGAGAATCTCGACATTAACATGTTAGCAGTTGGATGAGACTTGGAAGACAAGGCAAAAGAATGGGACGAGTTTGCCCACTACTGGAATGAGCAATATCATATGGGCTTCCCTCAGAATCCGATTATCGATCAAGAGCAGCTAAACCAATGGGAAGAAGAATGGATTGCAACGCGAGCAGACCTCCTAGATGGCCTGTCACTGCTTATGCTCTTTTACTAGCCAGAGCGGGTCATGCCTATAGAAGAGGACAAAGAGTACGTATGGGGCACAGAACCCGATGTTGTGCAGCTAGTCGAGCACCAGGGCCTCAGCATAGAGAAAGTCGACACCGATAACGGCATAGACAAGCGATACTTGGAGTCCTATGTTGAAAAGGAGGAAGTTTCCGATGAGCCTCGCCGGTTGGGAGCTTTCCTGCCTTTAATCGATGCACTCTCGGACGCCGTTCACGAGTACGACCTTGGGGTTGATCTAACCATCAACATCGTCCCTTTGGAGCAGCCGTGTCCATTAGTGGCTCCAAGCGATGACTGTTCAATCATGGTTCTAAATGCACCGCCTGATGACCTGTGGGAGGTGGTTGAGATTATCGATCTGAACAAGAACCCTCTCCTAGCTGATTTTTGGGAAAATGACAAGGTTGTCGATATGAATGTAGGGGATGAGGTCTGGACTGTCAACACTGCTTTGGTGGATGGAGTTTTCTGGGATGTACCATTCGTTACCAACTCGGGAACACCTTTTGAGGAGGCTGCCGCTCAGGATCCGACTTTCTGGGAAGGACTGGTAATGGATGATTTGGAATGGGATACAGCTCCGGTTCAGGTTGCGTCAGTCGACAAGGGGAAGCGCAAGCTAGAAGAAGTGCCTACCGACTTCTGGGATTTCGTGGACACATCACCCTGGAGGGAGGTTGCTAATGTTACTAGGAATGGCCGAGTCTTTCAGCCACCCAATCTTTCAGGTGGAAGCTTGTCTAATCCTAGTGATCAAAGGCCCGTCGTTCCCTCTGCTCAAAAGAACACTCTGGTGATTCCTAGGGAAGGGTCAGAGGAGGATGTCATTCAGAAGCAGCTTGAGAGGATCCCTGCTGCCGTCTCTGTCTGGGGTCTGATATCGTCATCAAAGGAGCATCGAGAAAGGTTGTCTACAGCGCTAGCCCGTCTCACCGTACCAACGAACATCACCCCCGAGGCCATGATCGCCCTGGTTTTACCTTTGCTCTCTAAGCAATTTATTACTTTCACTGAAAAGGATCTACTTGTCGACGGGACTGCTCACAATCGCCCGCTGCACATCACTATCAAATGCAAAGGACATTGGGTGCTGACTGTGCTAATTAACAATGGGTCTGCAATCAATGTCTGTCCGATGAGAGTTGCTTACTATCTTGGGCTCACCAAGAATGACTTGACGCCTTCTAACTTGGCGGTCAAGGCTTATGACAACACATGTCGCATGGTAGAGGGGACTTTAATGCTCAAGCTCGATGCTGAGGGCTTCGAGATGGATGTGGAATTCCATGTGGTCGACATCCCTGCTACTTTCAATCGCTGTTAGGGAGGCCTTGGCTGCATAGATCAGACATCATGGCCGTGCCTTTGACCCTCCACCAGAAGGTCATGCTGGGGCTTCCCATTGGGACCTTAACCATCTGCGGAGACTCTGGGATCCGCCCACTCAAGGACGATGGGACACCTGTTCTGGGGATTATGCACGGAGAAAAAGACTCGAATTTTGGAGGATTCTCTTTTGACACCTCCGGCTCAGTCCTGGCCATTGCTATGGATGACGACTTTATCATCAGCTCAGCTGCTCTCGAAATCATGAGAAAGATGTCATTCATACCTGGCCTAGGGCTTGGGACTAACCAGCAGAGGATCGCTGAGTTCCCTATCTTTCCCTTTTACTGAAGGCCGTTTTGGCCTGGGATACACTCCCCCTAACAAAAAGGCCAAACGAGGGAAAGGTATGGGAAAACCTCAAACCCTTTATGGTAATCCTGACAGCTATTTCATCCGTGAAGGGGGAGGCATCGCTTATCTGGGGCAGGTTGAACCGTTTTGGGATCCAGTAACTGGGACTTGGCTACTGGGCTTCGAGGTCTTCACTGCAGACACCTGGTCTGACGGTGAGGAGGAAATAGCAAATGAAGAGCTGACAGAGAAAAAGTTCAGGAAGCAGCTAGTCACGATCAAGGAAAAAGCTGACTGGTTGGGGGCTTTTGATCAAGGGAGCTTGGAAGTGCTGTTTTCCCAAGTGGGTTTGGTTGGCAAGGAAGACGAGGCTGAAGTGCTGATGCTCGGGCTCGACTCTCTGGATAGTCTCAATGATCCAACCTCTCTCATCGTCGAAGCAAAGGGTAGTATTAATAACTGCATTTTTACTCCCCGTTTAACGTGCATTGATGATGTATCTGAATTTGACACAGAGTCTGTCGAGTCTAAGTCTAGCTCAAAGTCGGAGTTTGTGTCTCTCGGCCCTCCACGTCATAGCTTTTACTTTGAGTTTGAGTTGACTGTACTTGGCAACCCCTCTGGGTTTTATGAAATGCATGATCCTACTTCTGACTACTTTGCTGACTTTTACATAAACTGTGTTGACCCCGACGATGAAGGAATCGACTTCGACGGGAACATCCTGGCCGAGTTACGTTCCCTTATCGAAAAGGAAAACGAAAGGCATGCTCAGCCTCTAAAAGAAGAAGTAACTTCAATAAATTTGAAAGATAAGGATGATCCCCGTATGATGCAAATTGGTTCCACTTTATCCCCGGAAAACCACGCTGGTACAGTCGAAGCTCTGAAAGAATACTCCGAAGTCTTTGCTTGGTCTTACACAGACATGCCCGGTATCGACCCAACACCGGATTCCGTTAATACCAGGGGCTGTTCCTGTCAAACAAAAGCTTCGCAGAATGAGGCCGAACTGGGTTCAGAAAATCAAGGAAGAAGTCACCAAGCAGATTGATGCAGGATTTTTGAGGGTCGCTGAATATCCCCAATGGGTTGCTAACATTGTGCCCGTTCCTAAGAAGGATGGAAGAATTCGAGTCTGTGTCGACTTCAGTGACTTGAACAAAGCAAGCCCTAAAGACAGTTTTCCCTTGCCTCATATCGATGTGCTTGTGGATAACACGGCGGGGCATGATTTGCTCTCTTTCGTCGATGGATTCGCAGGATACAACCAAATCTTCATGGCCTCAGAAGGCCAAGAAAAGACAACGTTTGTCACTGAATGGGGGACTTATTGCTATATTAAGATGCCGTTTGGTCTAAAGAATGCTGGGTGTACTTTTCAAAGAGCACAGACCACCCTACTTCATAATTTCATCCCCAAGACGGTTGAGGTGTATGTTGACGACATGATCGTGAAGGCGAAAGAAGAATGGGACTACCTTCCTTCACTCAGACAGTTCCTCGAAAGGCTTCGGAAGTACAATGTGCGTCTCAATCCACAAAAGTGCACGTTTGGGGTCACAGTTGGTAAGATGTTGGGATTTCTGATTACCAAGAGAGGAATCGAAGTAGATCCGTCCAAGATCAAAGCGATTCTCGAAATGGAGCCCCCACGGTCTGAAAAGGGAGTTCGGAGTTTTTTGGGAAAAGTTCAATTCATCAGTAGGTTCATCGCTAAGCTGACTCTAACTTGCGAGCCGTTGTTCCAATTGCTCAAAAAGGACGTCTCGTTCGAGGGGACAGACAAGTGCCAGGTCGCTTTTGAATCTATTCAGAAGTATTTGCAGAATCCTCCAATACTGATGCCGCCAACGCCAGGTCGACCGTTGATTATATATTTGTCTATAACTCCGACAGCCATGGGTTGCTTGCTAGCACAGGAAGGGGAGAACAAAGCCGATAAAGCCATCTACTATCTGAGCAAAAAGATGTCAGGAGGCGAGGAGCGATATACCTCTTTAGAGAAGACATGTTGGGCGCTAGTTTGGGCTACTAAAAAGCTTAGACACTACATGCTAGCCTATTCGGTGAAGTTGATTTCTCGAATGGATCCTATCAAGTATCTGTTTGAGAAGCCAACGCTCACCCATAGGCTAGCACGTTGGTTGCTTTTGCTAGCTGAGTTCGATCTCCAGCATGTCACAAGGAAATCGGTAAAGGGCCGTGCTGTGGCAGAATTCTTAGCGGATCATCCGGTTGAAGGGCCAGAGGATGTGGATTTCACTTTTCCGGACAAGGACGTGCTGACTGTGGCCGAGGAAGTATGGACATTTTATTTCGATGGGGCTGCTAACGAGAAAGGGTTTGGAATTGGGGTGTTGCTGATCACACCCTCTGGTGCTCATATTCCGCTCGCTTTCAAGCTAAATTTCGATGTCACTAATAATCAAGTTGAGTATGAGGCTTGCATCGTTGGGATGGAAGCTGCAATTGTGCTAGGAGTCGAGAAGCTCGAGGTAATCGGAGATTCGAATTTGGTAGTTTCCCAGGCTAATGGAGACTGGAAAGTTCGTGAGGAGAAGTTGAAGCCCTATCACCAAGATTTGGAAGAATTGATTCCTCGCTTCAATAAGGTGACTTTCACCCATATTCCACGCTTGAAGAATTAGTTCACCGATGCTTTGGTGACTTTGGCTTCGATGATCGAACTTCCGATAGGGGTCAAGATGCGCCCAATTGTGATCGAACAGAGGGACTTGCCCGCTTATGAATACGTCAACGCCATCGATGATGTCAATGATGGCCTACCCTGGTACCATGATATCTGGAATTTTGTGGAGCACAGAGAGTTTCCCGCTGGGGCTACTAAGAAGGATCGAATCGCCTTGCAACATCTGGCCGCTCACTACATCATCTGTGGGGGGAAGTTGTATCTGAGATCTCATTGCAGAATGCGCAAACTATGCGTGAACGGTGCTGAAGCGATAAGGATAATAGAGGAGATTCACAAAGGAGTCTACGGTCCTCACATGAGTGGCATCATGCTCGCAAGGAAAATCCTCAGGCAGGGTTATTACTGGTCTACGACGGAATCACAGTGTATTGATTACGTACGGCGTTGTTACAATTGTCAAATCCATGCGAACATGCAACACGTTCCTCCGTTTGAGCTATATGGCATGACTTCGCCTTGGCCTTTTTCGGTATGGGGCATCGATGTCATTGGAATGATCAGACCTTCTGCTTCCAACTGCTACAAGTTCATACTGGTAGCCATCGATTATTTCACTAAGTGGGTCGAAGCTGAGTCGTACAAAACCTTGACAACGGTTCAAGTCGCACAATTCATTCGAAAGAACATCATCTACCGGTATGGTGTTCCTCAGGCTTTCATGCCAAATAATGGAAGTCATTTCAAAGGCAGGACTTTGGAACTATTCGAGGAGTTTAAGATCGAGATCCATCATTCCACGACCTATTGTCCACAGATAAATGGAGCAGTTGAGGCCGCGAACAAGAACGTCGAGATGATCATCAAGAAGACCGCTGAATCTGCAAGGGATTGGCACGAGCTGCTACCTCTAGCACTCTGGGGGTACCGTACATCAATCCGCACCTCCACAGGCACAACTCCATTCTCCCTGGTTTATGGAATGGAGGCAATCTCCCCATCGAGCTTGAGATCCCGTCTCTGAGAATCATGGTTGAAAGTGGTCTCGAGGAAGCTGAATGGCTGAGTGGAAGATTTGTTGAGCTCATGTTGTTTGACGAGAGAAGGCTCCGTGCACTGTATCATGTTCAAGGGTATCAACATAGAATTGCCCACGCATTTAATAAGAAGGTAAAGTCGAGAAGTTTAGTCGAAGGAGACATGGTTACAAAGGAGATCCGGGCCCCAGTGTTCGATCCCCGTGGGAAATTCCGATTGAAGCGTTCTAGGCCGTACATCATCAAGACCATCCTGTCTGGGGGTGCTGCTAAACTCATCGATCTCGACGAAAATGAATTCAGCACCCTGGTCAACTTGGATCAACTTAAGCACTACTATCCCTGAGAGATGATCGTTGGATTGAAAACCGCAAGGGTGGGCGATTCCAATCAAAAGTTAGAGCAGCCTACTAGACCGAAAACCTAAGGAGGCGGTTTAGGCAAAAATAAATAGGCAAAAGTCGAAAGCTCGCTAGACCGAAAACCTGATAAGGCGGTTCTAGGCAAAAGTTAGAGCGTAAAAGGAGAGGTAAAATACACGAGCGAACCTTTGCCTAAACTACGTTCTGACCTGATTCCCTGCAAAGGGATACGTAGGCAGTCTCTCCTTGAGACCCAGTCATTTTCTATCAAAGTTGATCCATGGTCTGACATTTTGGGTTCGCATCAAAAAGCCGAGAAAGTTTAAAGGGCAAGTCAAAGCTGTATTGGGGATTCAAAATGGGGAAACCCTTCATCTTTCAACTTTATTGCAAATCACTACTTCTAATACACAAGCTGAGCATAAAAGCCTTAAAATAGTAAAGCATGAAAAATAGAACAAAATGCTTGAGAAGCCTAACGGCTCACAGCTTATTCTAAGTACAGCAAAGTGGTTCGGAGTCAGTCAATATTTTCTCTTGCGTGCACATCTGCTCTTGGCCATTGTCTATAGCGGTTTCTCAGCCGAGCATTAAAGTCTGGCACTTCTGCCTGGAGAACCTTAAGGCCCCAGCACCTCTGATATCCGTTGAGTGTCTGAGCATTGAAGTTGGGGACACGGAAGTTCCCAGTACTGATGTGGTTGTTCTTTTGGGGAGCGCCTAGCTGACAAAGAATGAGACCAGGGATGTAAAAGGTGAAGCTGGTCAGCCCTGTAATGACCACTCTATCAAAGCCATCAGAATGGACAGTCGTGTCCGGAAGGTCCAGCCAAGGGCACCTCCAGACAATTTCTTCGGGCTGCAGCTGCTGCATGAACTCATACTAGCCTGCTACATTCAAATCAGGGTACCTCATCTCTCTTTGGTGGATTCTTTTTGGGAACGAATTCCATCCCGCTGCTGGAGGGTGTAATAGGTTCAGCTTATCCGATAACCACAGCTGCATGAGCGAAAAGACAAGTGAGAAATCAGATAAAGCCTGAGCGAAAAGACAAGTAAGAAACTAGGAAACAGCCTAAGCCGAGTGTCGAGGTAAAACGAGAATGTGTGAAAAACCAGAAAAAGGTGAGCTGAGTGAGGTCACTTGAAGCAAAAGTGGGCTCCCACTGAAGACGGCTGACTGACCTGTGCATACCAAATCCAAACCCATGAGTGTCTTAGCTAAGACCAAAGGGATCACGTTCCTCCGTGCTCCCATCTAAGTGGCCACGCTCACAAGTAAAGGGTTGACCCGTCTGTCAGAAGGCATGAGCAGGTATGCAGCTAGCAGACAGATCACTAAGGCGAAGCGGTGCCGGGTTTGCACGATTTCGCTGTCCAAGTCGCCATTCGGACTATACCTCTCAATCAACTGCATGATGGTCACCTGACCGCCCTTGAGAATAGTGTTCGCCAATCCTCAAGAAATGTTGAGCGAGGTAGCAAGCAGCCCAGGCATACTCACTTGGTATGGTGGGACAACAAGTGTCGAGGACGAATAGGTTCAGAGGTACGCCTGGAATTCCTCAATGGTGGGGCAAATTTCGTCGTCGCCAAAGCGGAAGACGTGGACATCAGGGTCTCAAAACCTGAGGGCAGCCCATAAGAGAGCCAGGCGGAGCGGCACATGTCGAAGATAGCAAAACGAAGCAAGGCCATGGTATTGGAAGTTTAGCCAGTCAACAGACAAAAACTGCACTAACCAAGGCCGGAGCAAAGTTGGGAGGGGATTATCCATAAAAGAGGCTGAGATATGCTGAATATGAGAAGGAAGGGAGTTGGTGTAATGACACACAATGTGTAAATCCCAGCTTTATAGGCCATAGCATCCGTTTCAATTCCCATGATTCATGCAAACAAGTAGCTAGCATCCAAGGATCATTAAAGTAAAGGACTCTGCCTCCGAGGACTCAGAAACCGTGTGCAAACCGTGTGGGAGCAAAAACAAGAAACTCCCTGCAAAAAGACAGTTGCCCAGACAAGTGGATCTGCATCCCAGATACTTGGCATATGCCATCCTTTTACTGGTGTATGCGTGTCCTTCGCCTTATGGCATACGGTGCCACAAACCTGGCGTACGCCAGTACAGTTCACCAGAAACCAGTTTTGCAGCAACTACTGTCCTCGCATGGTCGTTTTTGATTCTGGGGCTTGCTTTGGACAAATGTACATTCCCACAAGTCACACATGCTGTATGGGACTGTAGCAAGGTCTCAGAGTCCAAAAGCCATGCCCGATGAAGATTTCGGACCCCCCGTTGGCTCGTTTCAAGTTCAAATTAAGGATACGGGAGGCCAAAACTCGTTTCAGGGGCTTTTGCCAAGTTTTGTTATGCTGCACGCGTCATATAAGCTTTGTATGACTGTGCGGGGGTGTCGGTTTCAATCCGGGACATAATCGAGTCATCATTTGTGTCTTATGTCCGTTTTTGTGACATTGCTAGTATTTTCCGGTATTTCTCTCGTGTCGGGGCATTTTCTCTGGTTCCGTCGAGTTGGGCAGGCTTTTGTATGTCTATTCAACCTTTCAAAAGTGTCAATCTCTCCCGTCTTGGAGAATTTTGAGTTTTGGCCCATTCATGCCCAAAACTTCTTTGTTTTTTACGTGTCTGAGGATATGTGTCGTATCCTAAAGCGTTTCTACCCGTTTTCCTTCTAGCTAGATCAATTGTGTGCGTGCGTAAGTGTCTTGTGTCGATTCAGATCATTTGTCAATACATGCTAAACATTGTTGGTTGGTTTATTCTTTTCCTTTTCCAAAATTCCATCAAAAGCAAATTAATAAACATGAAATGCAGATATTATATACTAATAGGTCGGATATCCAAAAAGCAAAAGGGCGGAACTGTATCAAAGCGGCACAACAGCTCGAGCAAAGTCAAAGTATACTAGGCACACTTGCCTAAAATCAACAGGCACACAGGCCTCGTCTCAAAATATCCAAGTATCATGTATCCAAGTGTCAAATCAAAAGGGCAGCAAAATAGACAGAGGCTGAGCGATAGCCCTCAGTCATCAAAAAAGTCCTCGAGGTCGTCGTCGTAGTCGGTGTCCTCCATCTCCCGAGGGTCCATCTGAAACCTAGGATCCCTAGCAGAGTCAGAGCTGCTGCTGAAGGACGACTGCTCCTCCTCCTCTTCTTCTTCTTCTTCTCTTCTCTTCTTCTGCTGTGGTCCTTCAGCAGGCCTCTTCTCTGCAGGCCTCTTCCTCAGTTCCCGGCAGAACGGCGGCTCGTCCCTGGTAAAGACGATCCCCGCCCCTCTCTGAGTGCGCTCTGCTGGCCACGAGGTGCTCGGCGCCACCTTCTTCTATGGTGGAGGCCGCACGCTCTTTCTCCTAGGAGTCGCCTTAGCGTGTCCCTGCATGTTCATTCAAATCATTCAGCATACATTGTACATATTGTGTATATTGAAATGTTAAGTGCATGAAGTATTGAAAGCAAAAGTGATACTTGAGGCTGCACAACAGGAGCTGGAGCTGGAGGTGGGTAGTGCAACTGCAAAGAAGCGCCGACTGCTATCTTGTGAAACTCTTTCTCCATAGCCTTCATCAGGTGCATCGCCTCTCGTACCCATGCCATCGGGGCCTATATTACAATTTTGGCAAAGTCAGAATGCAAGACAGAGATACATGCTAAATGTGAAGTAAAGGAAAGTGCAAAGGACAAAAGGGCATCATATCGGCCCTGCAATCTCTGCTGGCTCTATCCTGGGAGACTCAAACCAAACTGTGGCCTCCTCTCCCTGTGCGTCCCGCACTGCAAGCGTCCAAGAAAGCCGAGGAAGGCCTATCGCTGTCGCATGTCCGTTCCTCTCCCTCGAACAGGAAGCCCTACTGCCCCGTCCTCGCCTATCCTCTCTAGCCTCTAAGGCCTTGCTTTCCACAGCCATGTGCTCCATCATCCCTAGCGGCCTCGCCAAGTATTGCCTCTGATAAACAGCATAGTTCCGTTCAGACCTCAAGAAAGCTGTCAGGTCTGTCGGAACAGTGAAGCGCTGCAGCTTAGCCAAAGTGTACGGGCCCGTGTGCGAAGCACGAGGCGAAAGTGGCCCGGGCGTGATGAACTCAGACGAGTCGAGTGACTGGCGTGTCACCCGATCACCCAAGTACCACTGCCACCTAAAGGCTAACTCTAAAAGGACGCGACTCACGGTCACCACCCTGTTCCTTGCCAGGTACTCAGGCTCTGCTTCTGAATTCCTCCATGGATCTCACTCCACCTACAGAACAAGCAAGAAATGAAACAAAGTCGGTCAGCGACAGCATTAAAGCAATTCAAAGGCAGTAATACGGGGTATGAGTCAAAGTTTTACCTGAGTACCCGACAGCTCGTCATGGTACGCTCTGAAGGCTTGAAGGCTCCCTCTCGACGTCTTTTTGCCCTTGTACAGTGGCGCCCATATCATCGAACGCGGGAGCATCCTCAGGTCTGGGCACTTGTTTTCCGGAGGGTACATCTTCAGCACTTCGTAGGCCCATAGTTGTAAGTTTCAAGTAATCGAAGCATCAGTGCAATAGTCATAAAGCTAAAGGGAGAAAGAATGCATGAAAATAAGCTACAAGTATTAGTTCTTACCTCCCACACTTTCCAGAGTTCGGCGATCACCTTCTTGCCTCGCGAGAACTCACCCATGAAGCCGTAGCAGGCCCCCAAAGCTGCTCCTCCCCAATCGTATCTCGCCGCTGCTCGTAAATCGCGAAGGGCTGGCAAGTAAGCCAAGTGCACTGTGGACCACTTGTTGGGGTATAGCGTGGCCCCGAACAAGTACAGCAAATAGGCCCTCGCCATCTACTCCTCTTCCTGCTCCGTGGCCGGAATCCTATTTGTCAGATACCAGTGGAACTGGTCGTGGGGGATTGTCTCTGAGGTGCCTTCCGGTTCCATTCCCAAGAACCACTTCAACGCCTCCTTGTCAGTATGAATCCCTGAGTCAAATGGGATAGGTTCTCCTCCAACCCTCAGGCCGGTCAACGCAGCAAAGTCCGCTGGAGTCACCGTCATCTCCCCAATCGGAAGGTGGAAAGTGTTGGACGAATCCCACCACCTCTCAGCCAACGCTGTGAGCAGAGCATGGTCGCTCTTTATCGCCGTCAGAGTGAGAATGAACGGCTTAAACCTTACTGCATCAACCAGAGCCCTGACTCGCTCGGGCAATCCTCTGTACAGCTCCAGCGAACTAGCGGAACCGCCGTGCCCCCGAGTGCTAGCAGCTCCTCTCTGCATACCACAAAGCAAGAACGGGACATGATTCATCAGTATATGGTTCAAATATAAACAGGCAGTCAAATCAACAATCAAACCAAGTTACAGATAAGTTGGTTCAGGCAAGCATGGAAACATTTCGCAGACGAATTAGGTTTTTTGGGTTATTACACGAAGTCGAATCAAGGCATGGGCATAACATTGGTCGATTCAAGCAGCTAAGTCATCTAGTCAATCGATTATCTTCTCAAGGAACATTATTCAGTCGAATCAGGCAAGCATGACATTTTATCAGTCGAATTCAAGTTCTATAATTACAAATCTCAGTCAAGGCAACCTATGGTCGATTCAAGTCCATTATCAACATGTCAAGTCTACATTTCCAATTCCAGTTCATTGTCAAGGTTCTACACATTCTACAGTCGGGGTCAGTTGTTTTCAAAAATTCTATCCGTCGAATCAAGCTCTAAGGTACAAGTGTTACCATTTTATCAAGTTCAATTATCCTAAGTTCAAGGTGCAAAAGTACATGCGAGGCAAGATATATGCAGCATATGAGAAGTACAGAATTAAAAGCTAACGCAAAGTTCGAGGAAATACCTGTGCCTAACCCACGGACATGTGCCTCTCAGGGTCTCTCAAAATAAGCTCTGCATCGTAGTCATCTCGCCGAGGCACGTAGCTCTCAACCCCAGATAGCATGAACAAGTGTGGCTCTGGTGGGACATAAGCCTCTGCCACGAATGCAGCACGAGGTGCAGCCCGAATGGACTCTACTAGGGTCACCGCACGTTCACGCGCCTGCTCCCCCTCCTTTTCGGCCTGCTCGGCTGCCTTTGCCTTGGATCTCAGGCGCTTCTCCTCCTGCGCTCGCTCTATCTGCCTCTGTCTATCCTCCCGAGCAACCACCACTGCCGCTACAACTGCCGGATTCTCTCGGAGCAACCGACTAAGTTCCTCCTCAGACACAAACTCCGCAAAGTCCCCACTCGTGATGGGTATATGCGCCGAGGACCCCGCTGCAGGCCTAAACTCTGCCGCCCCTGCGTGTACCCTTTCGGAAACCTCCTTCTCGACCGCAAGACGCTTGCCCCTCATCGGATCCCTCAGCGGCGCTTCTGGCTGGTCACCATCGCCACTGCCACTGCCATCGGCCCCGGCTGAACCCATACCGGTCACCACCAGCCCCTCTACCTCGCTCCGGTAGTCTAATCGACTCACCTGTGGGCCCCCAGTTTCACCAGAAACTGGCGTACGCCCCCCATCGCCGGGCGTACGCCACTTGTCGCCGCCACCCACTTCTGCTGCATGGCTGCCATTGCCGTCGTCACTGCCTGTATCTTTTACACCAGTGCTCGACGAGGCCCCTACCGTCGACTGATCGTCAATTTGAGGCCCCAAAGTCCCGATTTCACCCCGTGCTCGCCGCTCCTCCTCTCCGCTGCCACCATTACTGCTGCTACCGCTGGGCTCTGCCTTGGAAGAATGTGGGTAAGTGGGTATAAGGGAAGATGAGAGAGTTTGAGAGAGATATGGAAGTTTGGGAAAGATCGAAGGATTTCAAAGTTCAAAAACCGACTGAAGGCGGTTTCAAGCGTCGTGCAGAAGTTTATACGACATGGGGACCGTGTTGAGCCAGATCTGGGCCGGGTTGACCAAGGTTTATGGCGTACGCCACCACCGTTTGGGCCTCAGCCCAATTCTCTTATAAAGTCAGAATTTGTTTCCAAAATCGAGGCCCACATGGCCCAATTTCATACTGGTTTCTATGGGCCCCTCCAAATTCAAATCAACGTCGGTCTGCCCGTCCCCTTTCAAGTCAACGACGGTCTACCCGTCCAAATTCAAATCAACGACGGTTTGCCCGTCCAATTTCAAATCAACGGCGGTCTGCCCGTCCAATTTCAAATCAACGACGGTTAGCCTGTCCAATTCCGATTTCAACGGCAGTCTGCCCGTCCACTTTCAAATCAATGGCGGTCTGCCTGTCCAATTTCAAATCAACGGCGATCTGCCCGTCCAATTTCAAATCAACGGTGGTCTGCCCGTCCAAATCTTATGTTCCCCAATGGAGTCGATGCTTTTACAAGTGGGTCATTCCCCAGGAGCGTCCATGAGCACCTATCAAGCCAATAAAGTGGCAAGCTATTCGTCCAATTTCAAGATCAAATCAATCAGGTTCTCTAAGATTCATGTGTTCTGGACAGCCTCGAAGAGGGTGTCTAGATAACCTTTGACGTTACTTGTACCCAATCAAATGGTGCTCCAAGTGCCGTCAAAGGGGGGCTACTGTGGACACCATATTCTGGACCACCCGGATATCATTGTTTTACAATCTTTTTACTTCCCCGATGATGATTATGGTCAAGAACAGTCTAAGGTTGATGGTGTGTTTGAGCTTTGAGCATTCCGAGCCTCATCCAAACTCTTTCAATATCCGTTTCAAACCCTTCAAGCCAGAGCCAAATGGCCCCAGCAAAACCAAACTTGCTTACGCCAGTCCTGTTCTGACGTATGCCAGTTGACTGCCATGTGTCAGTCATTGACCGTTGACTTAGTTCTAACTAGCGCACGCACGTCCAGGCCTGGCGCACACCAGTCAAATCTAGTCAAAGCATCACTATTTAACCACATGCTCGAGACTTTTGTGGCCACCCTGACGTAGTCCATAGTCCCTAATGATTATAGCCGTTCGGCCGGCTCCCCCTATCTCCTACACCCCCGTTCAACCCAAGTCCCATGCATTTAATGCATGGGACCCCTCTCTTAACCCAACCAAGCCCTTAACCACAGCTGACCAGCCCCCTCCTCTGGCCATTCCCTTCTATAAATACCCCCATTGCATTCATTTGCAAGGGGTTAACCATATTAAGAATCTAAGCCCATTTCTCTCCTCTCCTTTGTTCTTTCTTTCTTCTCCATTGAAAGAGAAAGAAGAGGAGTCTTCTCTCACATACCCCATTGATACTTAGCCATCATCCAGCTTCCATCTTCAACTACAAGGCTCAAAACCACCATCAAACCTCCAACCAAAGGTATACCACCTTTGTGTGGCTTTCTGTTTTTAATCCCTGAGTGGAACCAGACGGGCCCAGGCTAGTAACCAATACTAGTCCTGGTCTTAAACTGGTAAAATAAAAAGATCGTATGAAATGAAAGATGGTGCACGCCAGTCATATCAGGCTGTACGCCATTCAGGGCAGTATGTGCACTACTAGCGTGGGGATCATTGATCATCCATTTACTGCTTATATTTGTCTTCCATCACCTTATAGCATGCTAATAACCAGTCTATTGCTTTCTGTACTCTCTAATGTTAGCTGTAGTTTTCAGTACTCATTCCTTTTCTTGTTCTAGAGGGCCTCTGGGATCTTTCTGGTCATGTTCCAAAGCCCAGATGATACAAAGCCAAGCATTGGATAGGAGACATGACTGGCGTATGGTCTCACAAGACCAGCGTACGACAGTCACGCCAAGGTCTAGTGGCTGGCTCTTGTATTGTAGCTTAGTTCTGGCCTCTTGTTATCTCCCCACTCTGTTTATGGGGTTTCCTATTTGTTTTCATGGCTTCAAGCCATTCATGTATTTGTATATGTAAATATGATTGCTTTATAAACTGCGTGGTTTGTCCTAGGTGTGCGCTGGTCCATTCCAGAGCCTAGAGGGTTGCAAACAAAGACTGTGAGTGCATAGGAATGGTGTACGCCAGTTGTGAGGAGGCGTATGCAGGTCACGTTGGTATGCAATGGCCTGGCCAGTGCATACTGGTGTGTTGTCTGCTCACATCTCTGAAATACAGCGTACTCCACTTTCATCAGGCTGCTCTCCGTGCTTGTTCTCAATCTATAATTATTATTGCAAGCAAATCGTCATTCATAAACATTTTTGTCACATAATGCAACTTGTTACAGCTTTAATCCCTATTAACTGCTCCCCGCCCTAACTGGCTAAAAATGATCAATGAGAGAAAAATGTAAACATTTTACAAAAATGCCTGAGTAGAGACCGATCTTCGGATTGGGCGAGAGGGGTGCCATAAAACCCTTCCCTCTCGTAACCTGGCTCCCGAACCTCAAATATCGAAGGTGACGACAGACCAGTCTATGCCTTTTTCAAATCAAACAAACGTAGCAAAACGTTCTTGAGTTCAGTTCCTTGGGTGTTTCACTGCTAAAATCCGAGTAGCGACTCTGAATCGAAGCGTTTCACTGCGCTTTTTCCAAAAAAGGGCTGCACCCAATCTTTCGCAGTAAAAAATCTTTGGGGCGTGTGCCCACAATTATCATGAATGACGATGAGATATCTATTATTTTCCATTCCGTTTTAAACTTGAGGCATAGTAATTTACCTATTTTATTCATTTTGCCTGTCAACCCATTACATATAATGGTTGTGTAGATTTTTCTACTGAGCTAGTGTAACTAAACATATTATTTTTCAGGTGTGATCTCAGAGCTATAGCTTGGAGCGAAGTGCATGCATTCAAGTGCATATTTTCGAAAGAAGTAGTAAAAGTGACTCATGGACATTTTGATAAAACATGTGTTGGGAATGTATAGAATAGAACCTTAACTCTATTTCTTTTAATGATGTAATATGTTCAAATTCTTGGAGTTGGATCGGTAATTTAATGACTAGGATATGGTGAACTCTTTTGGGATAATATGTAAGATAATGTGAGGAGTTTTATTTATGAAAAATTATCTTTACTTATGTTGAAAATCGAAGACGTGACAATCTGGACCTTTGGATCAAAATCACTCCAAAAAAGTAAGATGGTTTTGCATTTTTTCATCCAAAAAAAGTCATTATACTTACCATGAACACTGACTCTTTTTACTATATTTAATACTGATACATACCACATAATAAGACATACTTACCACAACTAAAGGCTGTCCTTCGACGTTTTTTGCCCTTTCTCTCTCTATCTTGTTCTCTAGGTAGCCGGTTTAGGCGTGAAAATGAATTTTGTAGGCGGAAAAATATTCCTTTTTGTAGAAATTTTTTAATTATTGAAAATTTATAAATTCACATCACTTTTTGTTCTATTCATCCAACTTTTTGTCATTTTTCTAATTATTTGTGTAATACACTACCAAATATTGGGTGAAAATATAAATATAATTAAAAAAATTAATTTATAAACCAAAAATTTTTATTAAAAAAACTTGAAACTAAATATATAAGCCGAAAAATTGCCTTACTTTTAAAATAATATTTTTAATATATTCCATTAAATTATTTTATAAGTAAAAAGTAATATACAAATATTATTATAAAAATAATTATTCATTTATTGTTTTGAATGACTTATAATTAATGTTGTTAATATATTTCATTAAAATTTTACTTTGTGTATATATGTTTCTTATAACAAATTCTTGAAAACAAAAAATATAAACTATATAATTGTGATAATCTCCCAAATTATATTTAAATAATATAAATAAATTTTTTGTAAATAACTATACAATTAGAGTATTCAATTAGTATCTATTCGAAAATAAGAAAGTAATTGAAATAGTTTCTGCAATCGATTGACATGATATTGTAACGATTAGTAACTATAATTGATATTAGATTATTCAATTAGTGGTAGATGGACAATTAATCACTATAATCGACTATAGTAGCTATAGTTATTTGACTAAGAGCTTAATTGATTGATCATATTCAATAAGAGATGAATGACTATAGTAGTCAGAGTTATTGGCCAATCATATTAATGCTATAGTAATGGTTGAGCATTAATACAATTGGCTAAAATAGATTAGTTAATATAGATTGATAGTGATCATGTCACATGATCACTACCATGTCATATTCAATGAGTGATGATTGACTGTAGTAGCTAGAGTCATTGGCCAATTGTATTAATGCTATAGTTATGGTTGAACATTAATACAATTGGCTAAAATGAATTGGTTAATGTAGGTTGATAGTGATCACGTCATTAGTAGATGTAGTAGTTAACAGTAGTGTTGGTGCGATCTATGAGTGAATGCTACAATTAGCTAATATAGGAGCAACCACTAACTATTGATCCTTAATGGCCATTCAATAAATTATTTAGTTTTTATTAATCATTAAGGTATTATATTTTTAATTACAATATAATACAGATTATGTAGAATTAAGTGACATGAAATTTAGGTTGTTGATTTTGTCACTCCCTTTTTTATTAATGCCACTCCCCTGCAAGTGCATTTTTGTGTGCAAAAATGCACTTGCAGGGGAGTGGCGTTAATAAAAAAGGGAGTGACAAAATCATTTTCCTAAATTTATTATGGTAATTTTCTTTTTAACTACCCTTATTATGATGCATTAGTTACTTTATATAAATGCATACATACCCGTCATTAATGTTATACTTACCATAGGACAAGACTACACATACCACAATACCGGATAATTGTTACCACCATGACATTTGGCTATTCATGATGCGAACATCCCATGGTTTATGCTAGTACTTACCATAGTATAAGGCTACACTTACTGCAAAACATGATCAAATTTACCAGTTAGCAACAATTACTTACCAATATAAATTGGAAAAAATATGTTGTGGCTTGGGATAGTACATACCTCTAGTTATATCAATATTTCAAAGAGTCGTACTCCTATTTTGAAACAATAAAATTTTGGCTATTATCTCTTGATGTGATCATACCACGATTTTTGCTACTGCTTACCATTTTGAGAGGATCTACTGACTACATACTTAGCCCTAGTGGTAGGTTTTTGTCCCCCTCCATAGAGGCCAGTGTTCGAGCCCCACGAGAGGTGGGGTTTGGGGTTTAGGGCTATGAATAGCCTCTGACAGATGACAAATACCTAATGTGTCAGTGTCGGTAATGACAGATGAAGATAAGGCCATGTGGAGAGTAATAAAAATCGAGTTACCTAATGTGAACATACCACGGTTTATACTAGTATTTACATCTTTGAAAGGATACACTTACTACATATTCAAACTTTTTTGCCAACTTCTTAGGTGCAGTAAGTCTAAAGTCTTGCTTACCTACCCTAAATTGTGCCATTAATTTTATTAAATTTCTTTCTACCTACCATAAACTCCTCAAACTTATCCATCAGATACTCTAGCAGAATTTTCACTATTCCATACGTCTTCTTTCTTGTCTAAGGAAATGAATATTGAAGAAGCTCCCTAACTTTCAAAAATAATAAATTGAAGAATTTCAACATGTAAGTTTATCCACAATATGAAATCTTATTTTTGTTATAATTCTTAGATCTTGAACGTAATTGATTTTTTTGAGCAAAAGATCATCCCATTTTATCTCAATGATTATTATTTTTTTAGTTTGTTTAGATAAAAATGACCATAATGATTGCATTTTATACCACGATATATGAAAATACTTACCACTAACTGTGGTCGTATTTGACTAGATTCTGACGTTAATTAGTTGGATGAATTAACGGTAGATGTGTATAAATGACATTTGATTTGCATGAGGATGGAGGAAGATTCTATAAATCATATGCCAAAGCGAAAGGCTTTAGTATCTGAAAGGATTCTAGCGATGAAGAACTTCTCCACGTTTTTTCATTCGATGGTAAGTATGTTCAATTTTAATGAAGTTCATCCAATATTCGTGGTAAACATGATCATTGACATAGTAAATACCTTCAGTTGTAAAGAATGTTTTTCATAGTCTATGGTAAGTATGTCCAGTTTTAAGTAAATATTTTCAGTATTCATGGTAATTATGTTCATAAGTACCTTCAGTTTATGACATACCCAATTTAAAGACGCCAATAAAGCCAATGAAGGCATACAATTCAACATTTATCAAAACAAAGAAGAGCCACCAAGGCATCGCATTTATCAACATTGATAAAACAAAAAAGCCACCAAGGCATTTATTGAACTCACAAATATTCATAACAATCCTATTTCTCGGAATAACAACATTAGAATCTATAATAATGTGGTTGAATACCCACCATAGCATGTCAGCCTTCCACTAAGAAGTAACACATGCACTCCGAAAATTTATTTGCAGTAGCTGCAAATGATCCTTCGAGCTAGCTGCCTCCAACGAAAAACCAAGACCGCAGTAATCCAAACCCATCATCAGTCAAAAGGTCATTTACTGCATATAAACCAAACAATTAAAATGACTTCACTAGATTTTTAAGTCGAAACCTAAAAATTAAAAGAATTGATTCAATGACAAATGATACTTAGCTAAGAACTATTCACTAATCCCATCACTAACACAAGTGAAACTTAGCCACATCTAATCAAGTTTGAACATATATACGTATAAATTGTTAACAGGGATTTAGAAGAAAAATGTGAACCTGCTCTCAATTGGAGGATGTGAAGGAGGACTCCCAAGTGTCCTACAGCCGAATCAACTAGCGATGAGTTTGCGGCAAAAGATCGAAAGCCTATGAACACCATAATGATTTTGAGAGATTACACATATATTGAAATCCAACTTCACAGCAAACAAATATTGTGTAAACAATAAGAAAATAAAACTATAGATTGGAGCCTATAGATTGATTGACTTCTTCAAATACATATAGAATTCATATATACAAATATACTTGTATCCGCATACCTAAATGAATAGGTACACCGGAAACAAAAACTACAACAGGGAATAGCCCATCCCTAAAAAACAGAGCTAGCTTAAAAGAGACAAACTAAGCATATAACATCAGAAAACATAATCACTCTCACTCATACAATAATTAGAAAACATTACCTAATTACCAAATTTGCCAAATGATAAACAGAATCATTGGTCATTTGTGTACATTAGCAATATGTGGCTTCCTCTACCCACGGACATATCCTTCGGGCTTAATGAGAGATTTATGGTTTGAGAATTAGGGATACAATGACATAGGGTTTTCTAAAGGAAAATGCATTAACTCTATTAATTTTTACCAATTGTGAATCCCATAATACCATTCATATGTACCAAAATAGAGCCACATGAAATTCGCAGAGCCTAGAAAAATTTTAATTCTATCATCAAATCCAATTGTGACAACAAAATCCTAATGTAATAAATCTATACTCGCTTTCACTAATAATAGAAGAAAATCCTTTGAAGGATATGCAGATACACATCCGAACACAATAGGAAAAAAAAATCCTAACTGTCGTTGCCTCTATCCGCATGTGCTTTTTCATCGAAGAATCAAGCATTGTATTGAATATTGATAGATAATGGTGGTGATATCCGTCTGAAAGTGGTGGTATAGATCAAGGGAGTGTCCCACAGTGGTTTTTGTGGAGGGATAGTTTGCTCGCCTTGAAGACCCATTTAGGGCTTCCCTAGAGAGAGAGAGAGAGAGAGAGAGAGAGAGAGAGAGGAGCACCTCGACTAGAGATGCTACAGCGAGCGGCGAGATGCTGTGTAGGAACTCCTGTGGAAGAGCTAGAGAGGCGTGAGGTAGTCACAGAGGTAGTGGTGGAGAGGCATGAGGGGATTCAGCTTTGAGGAGATAGAGAAGAGAGAGACCACCATAATTTTTACTGTAATTTTTAGGGCTTCCATAATAATTTCAACCGGTGGAGTAGGTAACAGGAAAGAGAGAGAGAGGGGGTTCAACCAATGGTTGTGATAAAGAAGGAAGATTCAACGGTCCAGGATAATTGCGGGCACCCATGCCCCAATACCGCTTTGAGGCATCATAGCCGCTGCTATATTTGTCCTCATCCGAAATATACAAAAAAAACCATCTACATACAACCTCAGAAAACCAAAAAAAAAGCCCTACTCCACAGAAAAGAAAACAACCAAAAAGGAGGCCTCTCCCCTGCCAAAAAAACCTCCATACAATCCTCCAACCCAAAAAAAAAGGGGGCTTTCTAGTTTGTTAAGTTAGCCACCAAAAAAATACCCGCGGGCAGTTCATAATTTTTCAGAAAAATTCAAAATACCCCCAACCTTTACTCTAAATTTCAATTAGACTCTCAAACTTTCAAAAAAATCAATTTTACTCCCAACGTTATCTTCCGTTGATCAAAACTCCCCATTCCATCCAAATGACTAACGGATTTCGTTAAAGGCCCCATTAAATAGCGTCCCAATCGAATTTTGATGATTTGAGCCACTCAATATGATCAGAATGTGAGTTTAAGAATACCCGCAAAAAATCAGCAAAAAAAATGATCAGGAAGGGCTTCAAATGAGTAGTTTTTTTTATTGAACTTCAATAAAAAAAACTACTCATATGAAGCCCTTCCCGATCATTTTTTTGCTGATTTTTTGCGGGTTTCATTAAAATCATGTTCTGAACACATTGAACGGTTTGAATCATCAAAATTCAAATGGAAAAGGGTATGTGCGGACCGATCCGGACTTTGTTCAAGTTAGGGCGTCCAAATTTTGCTTCTGTCTTCAAATCCCTTTTTCTGATCGAATTTTGATTGATTCAAGCCGCTCAATGTGTTCAAAAAGTGATTTTAAGGGTACTCTTGAGAAATCAGACAAAAAAGAGACCGGAAATGGCTTGATTTGAGCAGTTTTTATTGAAGAGTTCAATAAAAAAAGAATGCTACTACAACAGCCGTGCACAGACCACTTTTGTGCCTGTCCTGGGTCCCGTAAAGATGATCGGAGCCGCTCATTTTGTTCAAAATACTTTGTTTATGGTCCCTGTAAAAAATCACCTTAGTTTGATATTGGGAAAGGTGTTTATGAATTATCCAATTTTGCTCCAAAATTTGGCTCATAAACGAAGTATTTTGAATAAAATGAGTGGCTTCGATCATTTTTGCGGGACCCGGGACGGGCACAAAAGTGGTTTGTGTGCAGCTGCTGTACAGCATCACCTTTAGGGCCCGATTGGATGCGATATGAGTTTTGGGTGTATTATTTATGAATGGAGGATAAGATAGTAATGGATATTAGTTAAGAAAGGAGGACCCACATTGATATGACATTTATAGAGGGAGTATTAAAAAGTAGATGATTTGGATGATATATTAGAGAAGGGAGATAAATTAAGACTTGGTTCGGATGAAGGATAAATTGGGTGTATAAGAAAGGGTGTATAGTGTAAAAAGCTGTCAAATGACTCATTTGCCCTTGTGCAGTGTTTAATTTGATTATTTATTACATTAAACATATAATTATGAAATCCAAATTTTAATTTAATTTTTTCACAAATAATCAATAATAAATTAGTTAACTAAATAATAATATTTAAAAAATCATTTTTTAAACATATAATTCGTTTTTTAAATTAGTTAAATACCACCCACATGTTTCCATTTTTATAATAATATGAAAAATTCGTTTTTAAAATGGGTTATTATATTTTGTTTTATTTCATTAATATTGGTTAATTTCTTTATAAATAGCACTCATTATTCTAATCTCATCCCACATATCTCCATTTAAATATCTAGTTTTATATTTTGTTTTTTGCATCATTTGAATGGCACACCGGGCTTGGAGTGAGTAGGAGGAGGAGACGTGTTTTTTTTTTTTGAACCGCTTTGGAGGAGGAGACGTTGCACTCTTCTTTAGCAAAGATTTTTCATATTGTTCATGTATTTTTTTTAAGGTGAAGCCACGAGTTAGACACATGAGGGACACGCAATTTCCCAATAAAAATCATTTGTCTAAAAAAAGAGTTATAGGAATGATCCAATGAAGAAATTCAAAATTAACAACTCGATTCCATTCAAGAAATTAAAAACTCGTGTCCATTCACAAAATTTTGGTCTACATAAGACAATCTTCATTTCGAAATTCTCAAACTTATACTTACACCTTCATTCCGAATCGAAGAAAATGTGCCAACAAAATACAACATACGAAACCTAAGAAAAAATTTCAATGCTTCATCCTCTTCTTGGTCTCCCATTGTTTCTTTTTCCTGTGGGACTCGGTGGCGTGCTTGGATATGTGTCGAACAGTTGTTAACATTTGGCTCAAATAATTTGTAAGTTCAAGCCCACTTTTTGAAGGACTAGTAGGCTGCAACAGTAGTGCCCAATTTGACCTTCTAATGTTGCCCGCCTAAGTCCTCAGCGCGTGTTTTAAAAATTTATCATCATAGCCAAAAAAATCTGGATAAGGGCCGATTGGTACAGCAAGCACAATCTTGGACACAGTTTGGAACCCAAAATGCATTCAAACCTTGAATTTTTTGAACAAAAAACCTGATTCACACACGACAGTCAGTTGGAACAAAATACCGGCCATAACTCTAGCAGCACCAGATTTTGTAAAAGGTGTATCCTGTTTGGACACAGTAGCAACACGAACACCACTTTGGATGCTAAAACCACAAACACACCTGGACAGAGCACAAAACTAAAAACACAATCATTTGGACAAAGCATAGCACACATATAACCTCCCAAGTTAATATTTTAAAGTGCTAAATGTGTCCAAACTGTGTCAAGCTTTGCACACACCTGCTAATTAGAATATATGCCTTTTCGCTCAAATTTTTAATCATCATAGCCAACAAATATAATCACAACAAATCCATTATTTTTACCAAATTTGGCTCAGCCAATGCTAACTGCAAAAAACAGACTTGTAAACCAATTAACCAAGCAACCAAAGACCCCAATCCATAGACAAAAGTAAAACTGCAGTTGACGCCTAAAAATGTAGTCCAGTGGGCTCAGAAAAGTATTAGGAAAAGCACGAGGGTACTCATGGCTGCAACAAAAGTTACCCCGCCAAGGCACTACCTTCATTTGCATTGTAATTGTTTCATCATGGCCCTATTAGGGGTACAAAAAACTGCAGAAACTAGCATGCTCAACTCAAAGTCCAATAATAGCAGCACCGGCAGCACACATTGGATGAGGTGCACACACACACACCCATCCCTCTCCAAGCATCAAAATGGGCTAAGAAAAGTACTATGAAAAGCACGAGGGTACTCATGGCTGCAACCAACACAGTTTTGAACCAAATATCTACTGCACGGCTCAGATCAAATATCATCACAGCCAAACCCACAAAGCTGCCACTTTTAAACCAAACAGAGGCATGGCATAAGGGTAGCTACATAGCAGTCCAATAACACGCACACACAGAGTTGTCAGTTTTGAACAAAAAAACCTGAAGTTTTTTAACCAACTAACCTGCTGTTCATGGGGTTTTTTAACCAACAAACCACTGAGTTTTCAACCATCAACCAAGACTTAGTGGTGTGTCCAGAAACAACAGAAAAACAGTAGCAATTTGGATAGAAAAACGGTAGTAATTTGGACAGAAAAACAGTCGCACACACCCCTCAAAACTCACTGCAACAGAAGCACACATGTTGGATAACACACATACCATTTGGCACACACCCCTGCTGCACAAGCACACACACATCAAACCTACAGCCAACACAACCCTTCATAGCTCAACACACTCACTCATACAACCTGATTGGATGTTGCAACCACACACAGCCCTGCTGATGCACACACTCACAACAGCACCAACAATAGTTTTGAACTTGTAGCCTTGAAAACTGCAATTGTCAAGCAAAAAAATGCAGTTCTCAAGCATAATTTGGACACATACACACCTGCTACACCCACCCACACTTGAACACGAACACACACCTGTTGGATCACACACACACATACACCCTTGTTGCACAAACATTGGCACATCAAACCTGCATCCAACACACCCCTTCATAGCTCAACACAAAACACAACACACACCTGCACTTTATGCACTATCTCACACACACACACACACATACACAACAGCAGCAACATACCCATAAACATACAAAAAATTGCATGGTAAACCCAAAAGCATCACAAAACAGCAAGAAAATCCATGAAAACAGCCTGCTAAATGGGTATTCGCGGCTGAAAACTTGTTTGGGCTCAGAAAATATAAGTTGGGAATCAAAAGGGTACTCATGGTTGCATTTAATTATACCCCACCAAGGTATCTACCTTAATTAACTAGTGAATTCATTCATCATTGCCCAGAACCTGTCATGCAAATACTTTCTATCCTGTGGCAGCCAGCCCTTGTGAAACTTGGGCTTTGGCTGGACTTCGCGCGCACGCACACACACACTTGGCTCAGATAATGTATCCTCACAGCCTAATATTATTCAAAACAACCTCATAGAAGTAGTCTAAACCCGCAGCTCAACTCAAAAAATAGCATGCTTAAATCAGAAAGTCCAATAACTGCAGCACACATTGTACACACACAACAACTAAGTAAATAAGTTCTTTTGGCTTAGATAAATGAAATTTTATCATCATTGCCAACAAGCATCATAGTGGGCACATAAATGTACTACGAAAAGCACGAGGGTACTCTTGGCTACAACAAAAAATATTACCCAACATATGGATTGATGAGAGGCACTTTGGTTCATATCACCTATACTTGGATAGTGATTAATCACTTATGCACATTCCTTTGCACGAGCACTATAGCACTTAGAGTTGGATTTGACCTCGAGTACCATACATATATTTTTGATGCCTCGGTATGAGTAAGATATCTTAATAGAATGCCTAATGCCCTTTTCCCCATCAAGAAAAAAGAAAACAAAAAAATGATAAAAAAAAAATGCATGTTGTTTTGGGCTTTTCACATAGTAACTGGGTCTCTTGCCTCAGTAAGTAGTGAGTATTCATGTCAAATGGTGGAGAGTTCCGCGATTGTCATGTGTAGTTAGCTTGTGTTCGTAGCATTTTTGACACGAGTGATTAAGTTTGTTGAGGTGTTCTCTACATATAGTGCCCAAAGACCGTCTGGTTTGGGTGTCACTGGCTTAAAACTCACTACAAGGGTCAATTAGAAAGTTTAAGGGACCAAGGCATTGCACGACCACAAGAAAAAAAAATACCAAGAAAAAAAAAGAAAAAAATTGTGAATTGAAATAAGGGGAAGGCCTATAATAACTTGATGTGAGCCTTTTGATGAGTATTGAGGCATTGAAAGTGCATGTATTGCTTTCAAGGTTAATGAACATCTTTTTATGATTTTTCACTAACACCAATGCCTTGTGATTTCTTTCTATCTAGATATGAGAGGATCAGTTTTTGTGCTAAATTTGATTAGAATGTTCACTTATTTAACTTTGTTAATGAATGAAGTATATTGCCTCTAACTTGCATTACACTCACACTAGTTACTTTGAGAGGCCATTAAGTACGTTCTAGATTCTGATCAAGTGTCATATTTTTCTTGAGAATTTTGTGGGTATATTCACGGCAAACCCTCACGAGACTATAACTTGTCTACTAAGGCAACATAGGGGTTTAATGGTTTGTTGCATACGCTAAATGCAATCGGACTCCTCTAAAAAAGGATTAGTTAGCGTTTTTCTTTTTTATAGATTTTTTTTTGTTTTAATTATTTTTTTTCTTTTGTCAAGGACTAGCAAAACATAGGTTTGAGGGTATTTGATGAACATAAAATATAGAAACATAGAAGTCCCATATCATATGTTGTTAGTTCTTAATTATGCTCAATTGGTTAATATTATTCTCTTTTTGGTAACTTTTAAAGATTTTTCAGGAATATTATGCAAGGTACGTACGTAGAAAACTAATATTCTTTAGAAGCAAGTCTGGTGGGTCAAAAAGGAATTGGATATCTCGGTAGTTCATTTAATTTCGACCTAGAGTTGGACTTGGGAAATAATTCTTCTTTCCTAATGGATTGTTTCGGGGCCTATAATGACTAGACTAGGGTTCTGCTTCTAAAAGAAAGAGACTTCTCCACACACAAAAATAGAAGCACGGCTAAGCCTGGAATTTGACAATCACGACGGCAATTCAAAGATCAGAGACCTCGATCGGCTGGAGGAATAAGTGTTGATTGAACATATTTTCTTACTATTTTCTTCCATGGAGTTCTATTATTATTTGAATATATTTTTTACTCCATGAGCGGCTAAACTCTTAAATTAGGGTTGAGGATGAAGCCCAAGTAATGACTACTATTATTTATATATTCATTAGATTTGATTTTACCCGAATATGTGGTTTGATTTTGATTAAATTGTTCTTACTCCAAATCAATTGTTAGAGTATTCACAATACTATAATCAAAAATTGATAATCAAAAGTTGCCACATCAGCTTTTGATTATTCATTTAAGATATTGCTAAGATTAACAATATAGATGTCTACAATGGCATAATCAAAACTGGATAACCAAAACTTATTATAACATCATTTTTTTAAACTACAAAAAACTAAAAATTGTGAAAAGTAGAAAATAGTTTTTCAAAAAATAGTTTTGAAACTAATAATAACTATTTACTAGAAATTGAAAATAGTTTTTGAAAAAAATTATTTTAAAAAAATTAGTAAAATATTTTTCAAAAGAAAAGGAGGAAAAAGGAAGAGAGATAGAATATGTGTATTTGATTGAGAATATGTGGATCTATTAAATTTGATTATTGTCAAAAAGTTGCTAATTTTGGTTATCCAAAGCCCAAAATTTGATTATTTCTAAGGAGGTTGTTAACTTTGATTATAGTATTGTGAACCATATTTTGCACCAACATTGTTAACTTTAAAAATCTTTTACATTTGATTATAGCATTGTGGATACTCTTAGGGATAGATTCTGGATATGAGTTCAATCATGTTTTTCTCATAATTTGGAATTGTCTATAAAGTTGAATGCTGGTTTTTCTTCATTAACTTGTAAAATTGGATATTTATTGTGACTTGTTAAAAACAGATACAATGTATTATTTGGTTTTATACATGTGAGCGGAGAGGAGCAAACATTAAACTTTTTATTGAGCATTTACGATGAAATTTTTTTTTTGGGAGAATATTTCATAAATCCACTATAGCACTTTCCAAACCCCCTAAGTCCACTTTTAAATTCTATAACCCACTAAGTCTATTAATAATTTTAATGACAAAAATACCCCACCTAAGAAACAAAGGCCTTGTTTGGCTAACACGAAAAAGTATTTTTTTTCATATTTTTTCGTTTTTGTTGCAATCAAGCTGCCGCCGCTGCTACCACCACTGTCGCCGCTGCCATCACACCACATATAACGTTATATGTGTAACAAAAAACGTATTTTTTCATTTTTTTCGATTTTTTTACTGAATCCGTTACACTTAACATTTAACGTTATATATGTGACAAATTTCTCTTTTTGTTTTTTCCTATTTTTCTTGTATTGATTTTTTATCATTATATGAGTGAAATTTTTTCTAATATACAATATTATATGTGGCAAAAATTTTCTAACTACAACATTTCGTTTTGGTTTTTCTTATTTTTAATCTTTAACGTTATATGCTGGTCCATACAAAATATATAATATTATATGCGAGTTTTTGAATATCTAAATATCGCAAAAACAAAATAGAACATATAAAATTATATTTGAGCTTCAGCAGCTCTAAATCTCACAAAAAATAGAACAGAACATATAACATTATATTTTATATGTGAACTTTTGTCATTCTAAATCTCACAAAAAACAGAATATATAACATTATATCTAAGTATATGTAGCTCTCAGTCTCACAAAACATGACATAAAATTATATGTTCTCAAAACAACATCATATCTTTCCAACAATATTTTACATCTCAAAAATAACATTATATGTTCACATATCATGCCACCATTATCCTCGTTTCCAGTCGCACCTTGAATTCCGAGTTAAATGTTGATGAAGCCACAGTGGGTCGAGCTTCATTTTTTCACCGTTTCTTCATCAAAACCTTCATCGGATCCTTCAAAATTTTGATTTTCTACCTCCGAATAGAATTCCTATAAACTATATATCTACATATATACATATTCAAAACAACATAAATAATATTAATAATATATATATATATATATATATATCTAAAAAACGAGATATAATATTATATGTCTAACCCTAGGAAGGCACATATTACACATGATAGAAATTCACATATAACGTTATGTACTCCATTGTCCATCACTTATTGAATTGGTTCGCGCAGCGGCCTCTTCGACTTACTTCTGATAATATATTGATATATCCATATGTGCTTTTGAGAGGCCGCTGTGCGGATTTATTCAATAAGAGAACATAAAACGTTATTAGTTCCTCTCTTTTTTTCTTTTTAGTTTTATAGGACTATCTCATATACAACGTTATATGTTTTCTATGCAAATTGAAATATTTTCTTTTATGTCAATACAAGCTCATATATATAACGTTATAACCACATATATGTATATATGGTCACAAATATTCTCATATAACCTTATATAATCATATATGGATATATAGATATGTGTTTTTGAGAGGCCGCTGCGCAGACCAATTCAATAAAAGAACATATAACGTTATTAGTTCATTTGTTTTGGAGTTTTACAGGACAAAATTAGGTACCAAGTGCAAATTGTCACATATAACATATAATGTTATCAGTCGGAGAGGCCGCTGCGCGGACCAAATCAATAAGTGATTGATGAAAAATACAAATATAACCTTATATATTTATTCAAAAAACTTCAGATTTCTAACCCTAGGAAAAACACACCTATAACCTTATATATTTATTCAAAAACCTCCAAATCTGATGATAACCGGACACGGGACAAATAAAAGACGGGATCAACCTTCTTATAATATTATATTTTTTGTTTTTATTACTCCACATTTCTCTCCAGTAAAACAAATATAAGACCGGATCAACCTTCTTAATATGATAGACAAATCAACTTTAAAACACATTTATAAAAAAGCAGAATAACGTTATATAATTGACTGATACTATAAATTCCACACACATAACAAGTCGAAAATCCAAATTCGTTCAAGATTAGTGCAAGATATAGACTATAACCTTAAATATCAAAGAGATCTTTGATGTTGAAGCAGTAAGTTGCATTATCCTTGATTGATTTGCAAAAGACTCATTGGTGACTTTGAGAAGGAATCTTGCTAATTACCACCACTAGAACAACACCAATGAGTTGGCGGTAGGCGCCGATCCTGACCTAGTCGATGACGATGGACTCCAAATTGACGAAGACAATGCAGGGTACGTGCTTCCCAACGCCGATCTTGCTGAAGACGATGTTGAATGCATCGTTGCCACCGCCCACCATCTTGTCGCTCGGCATTTGCCCATCGGATTGCGTAAAAACAACCAAAAAAAAAAAAAAACTTAAATCAGTTAAATCGAAACGAAATGGCATTAAAGACAACGGAAAGTTCGACGGAGGTTTGTTGAACCATAATTAGTAAAAATGGAAGGGGATTAATTAATAAATCTCTCTCTCAAGGAAATCCAAGTTACAAGTGTGGAGCATTAATTTCTTGTCTAACTATGAGGGAAATCCAGATCAAAATCTTGAAGTTTAAAGAGAAACCCAGTTCAAGATTTTGAATTTCAAGAAAATCCAAGCTGCAAAAAGGAAACTGGAAATTCCAAAATTACCTGGCACTGGCCGAGAATTCTACAAGGATTCTCAACTTCGAACTCAATAGGGAGACCAAGGAACCCATTGAATCGATCAAATGTGACATGGGTCCTTTCGCATCAGGACGTAGTCATGGGAGAGGGCGAGGATGTAGCCGGCGGCGATCATGGGCACGAGGTAGTCAGCGACTAGGGAGCGGAGCTTAGAGGCCATGAGTTTGAGAGAGAGAGAGAGAGGAGCTGTACTCTAAATTTGTTTGTGGTCTAGGGTTTCTCAGCTTATATAGGAGGACATTTTTTGTGTTGGTTTAATTTCTTTGTTTAAAAAAATGGACTTAAGGCCTTACTAAACTATATTAGTGGACTAGAGTGGTTACAAACATTAGAAGTGGGCTAACTGGGTTACAAGATCTCTATAGTGGACCCTAGACTAATTTTTTATATTTTCTATGGTAACAGAATTAGCTTTCAAATTATTATGGAGAAATTTTGGGTAAAGTCAATGATCATGATTATATAGTTATACGAGTTAATGGGTATGGATTCCGAAACCTTAGTTATTTTTCTCAACCGGTAATCTTCGCTACTTTCTCGTGACAATATAATTCTCTATTATTATTGTTTTTTTTTCCACTGTTAGTTTAATTTTTAGATGAAGAACAAAATCACTACTTTTGTTAATTAGGTTAGGATTTAATCAGTTTAAGTGTATTTTGTTTTCCTACAAAAAATCATTAGTCAGGTTCGACCTTGCTTTTGCATAACTATACTTCGATACGATTCGTACGCTTGCGAGTACAATAAAATTTCACCACAGTTTATAAGAATGTGGTTGCACAATCATAAACTCCATTAGACACGCATGGTCCCGATGTGTCTTTTAGGTGGTTCTTTTTTCCTACTTCACACTTTCTACCATGTGGAGTCGAGCTTTTGCTATATTAAAAACCCATATGATGGTGTGGTGGAATGGATCTGGCGCAATATCTCATTCGATTCAAAATCTATATGATGGTTGGTTCTAATTTGTAGTCGGGACATTGAATTAAATAGAAAAATTGTGAAGCATTTTTTTTACCAATCTCTCCTTCAATTTTATGATTGCTGCATTCATCATTGTTTGATTGCTTTGGTTGGTTTCAACATTTTTATGGTTTCATGTGCAGCTAATGTTGGTGTACCCATAGCCAATTAATGTAATTTTTTTTAGGCTTTCACTCCATGTGCAGGAATTTTTTTTTTTCTCGGCAAACGAAACTTTTTATATTAACTCGAAAGGGTACATTGGGGGGGGGGGGGGGGGATAGGGAACAAGACAAAAAAAAAAGATAGTGACTAGCCCATCCAACAGAAAGTTGGACAGCCACTACACCTCAACTAAAACTACAATTTGAGCTTACGAATACCGTCAAGAAACAACTTAAACTCCTCCACCGAATAAACCTTCATCCCAAACTTGGACTTCATCCACATAGCAACTCTAGTTTTCACCAATTCTCCTACTACCTCCACACTCGATGTTGCATTGTTAAAGACGAGATCATTCCGAGCTAGCCACAAAGACCACAAAGTGGCATAGAAAGAAGCTTCCCATATATTTTCCTCTAGATTTCTAAACCCGTTGTCAAACCACCATGTGGCCAAGTCTGCCAACAAATTAGGACAAACCCACGAAACATGCCACCAGTCTAGAATTAGAGACCAAATATTCCATGAGAATATACAGTGCAAGAAAAGATGATCCAGAGTTTCGAGATGCAAGGACCACAAAGGGCAGGAAACAAGTTGGCCTTCTTGAATGATATTCCTGTTGAAAAGAACTGATCTCGTTGGGGCCCTATCCTGAATCGCTATCCACGAAAATATTTCCACCTTAGGGGGGCGAAGATTCTTCCACAGTGATCCCAATAGTTGATTCTGAGGATAACCAATTTGTTCCCATTGGTAGTATACTGACTTGGAAGAGAAGCGTTTATCATTAGTCCATTTCCATTGAAGCACATCCTTCTTGGACTGATCAAGTGGTACCAAAGCCAATTTTTGATGTAGTTCCTCAGATAGGTTAGTCTACCACACATTCAGCCTCCTCTTTCGAAATTGTAGCTTCCAATGCACATTACCTGATCCTTCCTTCACGGAGCTCACCGTGTCCTCTTTTTGGTTCGAGATTAGGAATAGTCTAGGGAAAGCTTGTTTGAGAGTCCTGTCGCCCAGCCAAATGTCATTCCAAAAGGAAGTGTCCTGCCCAGAATGGGCTTGAATCCGAAATCCCTCAGTGAGAACCAAGCCAATACTAGAGGATGGGTCTCCCAAAGAACAAATATCTCTCCAAATGTTAGATATGCGTCCTGATCTTGGTAAAGAAGGTAGCCAAGCCTTCTTATCCAAATAATACTTCCCACTAATAACTTTGACCCAAAGAGAATCTTTGTCCTCGTTAAATCGCCACCACCATCTGGATAGCAAAACAAGGTTTTGTTGAATCAACCACCAAACTCCTTTTTCTTTGCTATTGTTTCCCATTTCAGCAAATGAACCTTCCTATTTTCTAGTGTATCCCCCCAAAAAAATTCTTTTCGGAGCTTTTCTATAGCTTTTGCCATAGCCACAGGTAGCTTGAACATTGACAAGAAATATGTTGGCAGGTTGGTAAAAGAAGAGTTAATAAGAGTGAGTCTCCCACCAGTAGAATTAGTTCTCCTTCTCTAAACAGTGAGCCTTTTCTCCATTTTGTATAAAACTGGTTCCCAAGTTTTGATCCGTCTCGGGTTAGCTCCCAAGGGAAGACCAAGGTACTTGATTGGCAGCACTTCAACCTTACACCCTATAACATGAGCAAGGGATAGCACATCCGGCCGAGAAATATTAACTCCACACAACAGACTCTTGGAGTAATTGATTTTCAGTCCCAACATAATCTGAAAGCACCTAAGGATCCTGTTAATATTGGCCATTTCCTCTCTATCATTGTTGCAAAAAAGGATAGCATCATCAGCAAATTGGAGATGGGACACTACTACCCCATTGGCCCCAATCCTAACTCCTTTAATTAAATTTAACTCCCTAGCTCTAACCAACATAATGTTTAGAGCTTCCACCACAATGTTGAAAAGAAAAGGGGACAAAGGGTCCCCTTGCCGAAGTCCTTTCTTAGTTTTAAACTCTTTAGATGCAGAGCCATTGATCAACACAGACATAGACACCGAGGACCAACACTCCTTAATCCATCTACACCACTTCTCCCCGAACCCCAATTTTGAGAGTAGATCAAGCAAAAATTTCTAGTAAACGCAATCATATGCTCTTTCAAAATCGATTTTCAAAAGTAGACCACTGTGGCTTCCATTCTTCCAACTATGGATAGCCTCGTTCGCTATCAACACCCCATCCAAGATTTGTTTCCCTCCGATAAAAGCAGCTTGTGATTCACCAATAATTGAGGGTAAATGCGATTTGATTCTATTCGCCAAAACTTTAGAAAGCAATTTGTATATCCAACCCACCATACTAATAGGTCTGAAATCTTTGAAAAGCATAGGACTGTCTACCTTAGGAATTAAAGACACAAAGGTAGAGTTAATACCTTTAGTTAGCTTTCCATTGGAATGAAATTCTCTAAAGAAAAGCAGAACCAGATTCTTCATGAAAGCCCATCCCTTCTTAACATAGGAGAAATTGAACCCATCTGGCCCCGGCACCTTTAAATTGCTGCATTCCTTCAGTGCTCCAACAATTTCCCCCTCCTCAAACTGTCTTTCCGAAAGCAGAGAGACATCCCAATGCAATTGCCTAGGGAACAAACCACCTAAAGTAGGCCTAGAACATCTCTCTTCCCAAAAATTAGCACTAAAATGTTCAACGATAGCTTCCTTTATTTCTCGAGGATCGTCCACAGTTCGGCCAGTAACATTGATTAAACCCACCAAATTCCTTCTGTACCTATTATCAGCCACGGCCTAAAAAAATCTAGTGTTTTTATCGCCCTCCTTAAACCACCTTACTCTAGATTTCTGCCTCCACATGGACTCAGTTAAACGAGATAGCCTCCAAAACTCAGTCTTGGATTTGCATTTAGATGCTTTCTCATCCGGTGAGAGTTTTCTATCTTCAGCAAGTAGATCAAACTGGTGTAGTTCCGCTTCTATTACTTGTAGCGCTGAATTTAGATCCCCAAAATCTTCCTTATTCCATAACTTTAGCCTCTCTTTCACTGCCCTTACTTTTTGAATTAGCTTGAAACCTGCCCACCCCGTCACTTGTGTAGACTCCTATGTTTCTCTGGCAATCTTCAAGCAATCAGGGTGCGTTAACCAAATATCCATAAACTTGAAAGGCCTCGGACCCCAGTCCCTGCTATCATCCATAATAACAACCGGACAATGATCAGAGATAAGTCTCTCTAATCCCCACTGTAGCACTTTGAATTCTTGAAGCCACTGTTGAGAAAGCAAAAATCTATCTAGGCGACTGAGGACAGCTTGGTCTTGGTAATTCGTCCAAGTAAATTTTCTTCCAATCATTGGAAGATCCTCCAATTCCATATGGTTACAGAATTCGATGAAGTCCCTCATCCCCCTCTCGATCGATAAACAGCCCACCCTTTCACCAGGTACCTTGATTTCATTAAAATCTCCCCTTAAGCACCAAGGAACTTGAGAATTCCTTTTTAGGACTAAAAGTTCATCCCATAATCCTCTTCTATCCACCACATCATTAGGGGCATATACATTAACAAAACACATGGGAAAATACCATTAATCATACCTTGCAATAGAGTAAAAGACCTGTGAGAAATGATAGACTCCGCTTGAAAAAATTCTTTATTCCAAATCGTAATAAGACCCCCTGATGCTCCAACAGCACTCGAGCAAGCCAAGTCAAAATTAACTTGGAGAGAAATCTCTTTTTTACCAAGCTCCCCAACCCTCTTATGTTCCATGTGAGAATTTGCATTTAAAATGACCTACCCAGCAAAAACTCCACTAAGAGGGAACAGGGCTAACCCTCGGCTTCTCTCTCTAGAGCGAGAGAGAATTCTCGAGCTTCAATCTCTATCATTGTATTCAGAATTTCATCATCCTTAGGTAAAAAGTTAATACCTAATTGACCTCCAATTGCCATCGTTGCTCTAACCTCTCTGTAGACAGCAAAGTCACTCTGGATCGAGTCATCTGTCGAAGAAGAAACATTCTCCACAGGCGTAGGATCTCGATCAGCAGCTTCCCGAAGGCTCAGAAGATTAGAAAGCTGTCTTCTTCTCCTTCTACGACACTCAGCGTTATTGAGATTAACCATCAAGCTAATGCTGGGGATCTGAGAGCCTCTTCCCAGCTGGGCATCATCCCCACTATGAAAACTCTCAATGTCATCGTGTTGGCCAGGCTCAGGGAAAATAATAGACTCAGATACATGTGACATTTGGGCTTTAGCCCCGTCCTTACTAGGCTTAATAGATAGCCCAACCACCCAAGTTGGCCCGATGGAACCATAGTCCCCTTTTGGGCAACCAGTTGGACTAAGGGGCCCAACTCCTTAACCTCGTTCAAAATATCCACTGAGTCATCCACTTGAGATCCAAAATCCCTAAGCAAAGCTGACGAGCCAGTCCTCTGCTGCATTAATTGCTTGTCTGCACTTACATACTTATAGCCCCTGTGGTCAGCCCCCAATTTATCCTTCCCATGCAAAGCCGCTCCCCCATCTCGGTTGTCCCATCCTGCACCAACCACCCCATTTCTATTGGTTGCTGCCCCTTTGTGCCTTTCCACGTCATCTTCATCTCCCTCCCCTGCATTTGAACCAGGCTCCATGGAAGGATCCCTCCTGAGTTTCTCTTGGCAAGGAATTACTGAAGGCTTAAGGTCTTCCACTCCATCAAGGCTAACGAAGGATGACTCCTCTGCCATATGAACTTCGTAGACCACCCCTTCAACCTGTAGTTGGATCCATTTATCAATAGCTAAAGTTTCTTTGGAAGCAATCAGAACTCTACCTTTTGCAAAGGACTCATCTCTCAAGGTTGCCTTATCCATCTTAATGAAATACCCCCAAATCTCCCCTATCTATTTAAAAGTCTTGGCATTCCACCCATTTAATGGAACTCCACGGCAGCTCAACCAAATGAATCGTTCGAAGCTCGCTGGTTCCCCTCTCCATGGTTTAACTGACTCAAACCAAAGCTTCATCTAGGGATGTCGGATGAGTGTATCCCTACTATCTTGGCTTTGAAAGGTTACTAATACCTCCCTTCCACCCAGCGGCCTAAACTGAGCCATTGCATCAGTTTCCATATTGAAGCTTACTTTAAGTGTCGACATGGAAACCACTCTTTGCATGACAGCAACCACGCTTCTTAATAGCCTTCCATTGCCAAATCTGAAAGCTCCAATCTGCTAAACCCTACCCGTTACTATCCCCTTATCTTTTGCCCTCAGTTCTTGCTCTCTTGTTCTCTCTTTCAGCTCCTGCCCAATCTGAAAGCTTGGCACTTTCATTTTTGGTCTATACTCAGAGTACCCAAAGGAGGCCTCTTTAACAAATAGTCTCTCATTATCCAACCACACACCATTCATCCTAGAGACTGCCACACCTGCAGAAATAGGACAACATACCTAACAAATCCGAACTTGTTACCTGTCCGTTTACTCCTTTTCTTTGGAATAAATGCATCCTTAACCACCCCAAACTTGTTGAAAGTTCGTTGTAGCCAAATCTGGTCGTTGTGATCTGGAATGTTATCCACAAATAGAGTTACAATACCGTTAGTTCCTGCCTTTGTGGTAGAGAAGTTCCTATGTCTCCCGATCACCGGAATCCATCCGCCATCGTTTTTTACAGCAGCAGCTTCTCTGTCTCTCTCACTTTCACTTTCTGTAGACACCTTATTTTGGACTGTCCAGATTAGTTCTCTTATGGTCTTTGTTGCCCCAATGATGATTAAAGGTCGAAAACATTCCGAGGTCGATGGAAGGTCGTGAGCTTTGAGCTTCGGACAGTCCCCTTTCAAACTCTTTCAAGATCCATTTCAATCCCTTCAAACCTTTCGAGCCAGATGGCCCCAGCAAAGCCCTACCTACTTACGCTAGTGTTCTCTTGGCGTGCGCCAGTGAATTGCCACGTGTCGGTCATCGACCATTGACTCAGTTTGACTGGCGCGCACAGGTCAAAGTTGGTCAAATCACCGCTTTTTTGTCACGTGCTCGGGACTTTGTAGCCACCCCAGTACGGCGAAGAGCCTCCTGATGATTGTTTTCTGCGGGGACATCCCCCTATCTCTCTTACACACCCTATCACCTAGTCCCATGCATTAAATGCATGGGAGCCTCCTTTCCTTAACCCAACCAGCCTTTAACCCCAACTGACTGCCCTCCCCTCCATTCATCTCTCCTCCATAAATACCCCCCCTTGCATTTACTTGCAAGGGGTTAACCATATTAAGAAATCCCTTCTTCTCTTCTCTTCTTGTTCTCTCTCTCCCCCATTGAAAGAAAAAGAAGAGCAGCCTACTCCCATACACACCATTGTAATTCAACCATCTAAACCTCCATCTTCAAAGCTCCAACCATCCTTCCACCTTCAACTAAAGGTATACCACCTTTATGTTTCTTTCTGTTTTCAATCCCTGAGGGGAACCAGAAAGGTCCGGGCTAGTAATCAATACCAGTCCTAGCCTTGGACTGGTAAAATAAAACAATCGTGCAAGACGAAACATGGCACACGCCAGTATCCACAAGCCGTACAATAGTCATGGCAGTATGCACATTACTGGCGTAGGGATCATGGGTCGTCTGTTTCTTGCTTATATTTTATGTTCATCACCTTATAGCGTGCTAATAGCCAATTTTATGGCTTCCTATATCCTAAAGTTGTTAGCTGTAACTTTCAATACTTGCTTCTTCTCGCTTTAGAAGGCCTTTGGGTTATTTCTGGTCATGTTCTAGAGCTCAGATGATGTGAAGCCAAGCACTGGATGAGTGATATTACTGGCGTACGGACTTTCAAGAGTGGCGTACGGCAGTTATGCTAAAGACCAGTGGCTGGCCCTTGCATCATAGTTCAATCATGGCCTCTTGTTATTTCTCCACTCTGTTTATGGGGTTTCCTGTATATTTTTTCATGGCTTCAAGCCATTTTATCTGTCTGTGATCTGTATATATGCTGCTATTTAATTGCGTGGTTTGTCCTGGGTGTGCGCTGGTCCATTCTAGAGCCCAGAGGGTTGCAAACAAAGATTGTGAATACATAAGAGTGAAGTACGCCAGTTGTTTGGTGGCAAGAACAAGTTGTATTGATATGCATTCGCCCAGCTAGTGCATATCGGTACGTTGCCTGCTCATACCTCTGAAAGATAGCGTACCCCATCTGTTCAAACTGTTCACAGTGCTTGTTCTCAATCTATACATATTTATTAATTCAAGCCATCAATCATCCATAAACATTTTGTCATCATAAACTGCAACTTGTTACAGTATTAATCCCCATTAACTGTTCCCCCGCCCTAACTAGCTAAAAATGATCAATGAGAGAAAAATGCAAATATTTTACAAAATGCCTGAGTAGAGACTGATCTCTGGATTGGGCGAGAGGGGTGCCATAAAACCCTTCCCCTCTCGTAACCTGGCTCCCGAACCTCAGATATCGAAGGTGACGACGGACCAGTCTACGCCTTTCTCAAATCAAACAAATTTTCAAATCAAACAAATGTAGCAAAACGTTTTCGAGTTCGGTTCCTTGGGTGTTTCACCGCTAAAACCCGAGTGGCGACTCTGAATCGAGGCGTTTCGCCATGCGATTTCCAAAAGAGGGCCGCACCTAATTCTTGCGAAGCCAGATCTTTGGGGCGTGTGCCCTTAGTGGCGACTCTGCTGGGGACAATTGCATTGATTAGTATTTGGTGATTAATACATAGATGAACAATTTTACAAAAGCTTGTCAAAACAGTACGCTTCGCGCTGCTGAAGAACAGAGTGGTAACGTAACAGGATCTCTGCATCCGACCATTTCGAATTGGGGCTTTAATTATTGTTCGCTCGTGTAATTTTCTCCAAATATTGATTAATGAAAGTGAGCCAAGCTTCAAAAGGCATTTCCAAAATCCTGCATTTCTTTCTCATTCGATCGTTCTTTGGCATTCTCCATTTGCATCAATGTTGGCTAGCCCCGTTGAGGTGTTTTGGGTAACCGGCACAATTTATTGGAGCCCGAGGTCCTCGAATGCCCAACAACTTTGGACGATGATGAGTCGTAATACTGTTCGACCATTGCTTTGCTATACGCATTGCAGTGGGAGGTATACCGCGGCTCTAGTCAGAAGAACCCCTCTAAACCAAAACTGGCCTCTACATGCGTACAAAGTACTAGAACCTTTCAACCTAAGACAAGAACCTGCAGGGTAGGATTGCTTGCATCTAACCCCCATGAACTGTCTATGTGTTACTGCTTTCCCTATCGCATGTCTGTACATATATACATTCCATTTTGCGTAGGAGCATGCTAGAGCGGCTTTTAGGTTTGTCTCGAATCCACCTTGTGACTATTAAGACGCTGCCTTGAACCGATGAAGAGTCGTACATCCTGATGTTGCAAGTTATCAATTTTCAAAATCCTTGGGTCAACGAGACTTTGGGAAATCAAGACTTTCTAAGTCCTTTATCTAAACCAAATCAAAGTTTCAAAAAAAAAAAAAAGGAACAACGGAGAGAATGCCGTGATACTTACACCATCCAGGTTAAAGTGCTAATCACATACACCATCTAGGCTCCGGCAAAGTGCAGCTCACGCCACTTCGGTTATGGTATCACGTCATCTACACCGAGTTGTTCCGACCTCCAAAGTTGAAACCTCGAGAAAGGAGAAGTCAAGGGCTTAAACTATTTTGACATCTCTTAGTGTCAATCGATTCAAATAAGGATACACCGCCCAAAAAAATCCAAGGATTCTATGGCAGCGTCCAAACGGCATGAGTTGGACTCCCTCTAGCACTAGAGTCTAGGAGGACTGACGACGTTGACATGCTCATTTTTCATTTCTTTCAACTCTTTCAAATAAATTGTTGTCGGTTGTCGTTGAGTTCTTATATTTTGCTGTCTAGCTGAATCATGGGTAGCTTTGAAATCAAGGGCCAAACCTACTTGGGAACGTTCGTCGGGTCTGTTTGAGGGGCTGTTTGGGGGATTGGTTTTCTGCTCGTCACAACGGAAGCCCAGATTTGTACTCTGTCAAGGGAGGACTCACCACTTTCTACTCTGCACGAATCTCCTCCGTATTCTCCATCCCCCCCCCCCCCCCCCCGTAACTCCGGAGTTGGTCAAAGCAGAAGCCTTAGACATGGCAGAAGTTCCACCACCAAATCTTGCTACAGTATTAGCTAATCTCCAGCACAACTTGGCGGTCATGCAGCAAAGGGCTGACCAAGCCGATATTGCCATGGCCAATCTGCAGGCTCTCATCAACGAAAGGCTCCCAGCCGGGAGGATAGATGGAGAAAGACAAAAGCGTGAGCTCGCAGCCGGGGAGGACATTGCGGCCGAGCAACCTGTTGCGAATCCAGAAATGGCTGCTCTAATCGCCAAGATGGCCAAGCTTGAAGAAACGGTTTCTAATTCTGAAAGAATCAGCGCTGAAGGATTGGACATGGATCGCCTCTGCCCTTTTCCAAATGCAAGGCTCCCTGAAAGGTTCAAAATGCCGGACTTTGAGAAGTTCGATGGAACAGGTGACCCAAAACCCATCTGTTAGCTTATCACGGTGCAATGAAGCTGCATGGGGTTGAGGAGGAAGCAATGGCTCAGTTGTTCCCTCAGACTCTTACTGGACCCGCTTTTCAGTGGTTCCTATCTCTCGACATCTCCAAGTGCAGAACATGGGAAGACATCGGCGCAGCCTTCAATGCCCAATACAGCTATAATGCCCAGCTCAAAATGACCACTCGAGAGTTGGAATCAACCAAGATGAATGCAAAGGAGTCTTTCGCAGACTTTATCAAACGTTGGAGGGCCAAAGCAGCCATCATGACCGATCGGCCGAGTGAGAAGGACCAGATCCGCATCATTTCCCGTAATCTATAGCCTGATTTTGCCAAGAATCTGGTACTAGTTCAAGGGGCCAATTTCGACACCTTCTTCGAATCTGGCCTTGCTATCGAGGAAGCTCTCCAAACTGGGGTTTTGCCGCGAAGTGACACTCCTTCCTCCACCTCGGGATCCAAGGCTAAGACTCGTGTCTACACAGGGAGCAGCACTGCTTTGTTTGGCAATAATAGCTATGCCAATGCCACGTCTGCCAACAACAGTGCTACTCAGGATTCCAATCACATCGCTGATGTCAACCAAGTTCAAGCAAAAATGATATAGGTACCGATTGGGGGAGGGAAAACGTACCGACCGGCCGCCGGCGGGCCGTCTCCGGCCACCGGACGGCCGATCCGAGCCGTCCAAAAATTCTAAAAAAAAAAACCGAGGGGGCCCACGCGGGAATCAATGGCATCCGAGGTGTGTAGGGTGCTTGATCCGAGCACCCATTTTTCGTGTATATACATG
>BPLS01000202.1:43270-67347 GCA_019656275.1 Rhododendron kiyosumense | reverse complement strand
CATGTATATACACGAAAAATGGGTGCTCGGATCAAGCACCCTACACACCTCGGATGCCATTGATTCCCGCGTGGGCCCCCTCGGTTTTTTTTTTTAGAATTTTTGGACGGCTCGGATCGGCCGTCCGGTGGCCGGAGACGGCCCGCCGGCGGCCGGTCGGTACGTTTTCCCTCCCCCCCAATCGGTACATATAGCAGCACTCAAGTTCAAGCCCCTCCAAAACCCCGAAACCGGAACCAACCCCGGAACTTCACCAAGTTCGAAGCTCCACTGTCTCAAGTGCTGGAAAGGTTGATCAAATCCGGTCACCTTAGGCCATTGGATCCAACTCCACTTCCCCAAAATCTATCCCCTAGCCATAACCCGAGTGCCTTCTGTGCCTATCACCAGATGCCCGACCATTACACCGATTCTTGCTATCGCCTCCATCATGCAATACAAGATCTAGTTGACAATGGTACCCTTCCAACCCCTCCTAAGCCTAACGTAATCACCAACTCCATGCCGCAGCACAACGGCCACCCTCAAATCAACCAGATAACCCTTGCCTCCACTATAATCCAGCCTAGCTCCATTATATTCAACCCCATTGACCATATAGCCTCAGCCTACTGCCCCAAACCTGTCGTAGCCTTCCCGGAGGACTTCAGTGTCAATATGTTAGCAGTTGGATGGGACTTGGAAGACAGGGTGAAAGAATGGGAAGAGCTTGCCCGCGACTGGGATGAGCAATATCACATGGGTTTCCCTCAGAATTCGGTTGTTGATCAAGAGCAGCTAAACCAATGGGAAGAGGAATGGGTTGCAACACGAGTAGATCCGCTGGATGGCCTGTCACTATTCATGCTCTTTTACCAGCCAGAGCCGGTCAAGCCTAAAGAAGAGGACAAAGAGTACGTGTGGGACGCATAACCCGATGTTGCATAGCTAGTCGAGCTTCAGAACCTCAGCATAGAGGAAGTCGGCACTAATGATGGCATAAACGAGCAGTACTTAGAGTTCTATGTCGAAAAGGAAGGCATGTCTGATGAGCCTCGCCGGTTGGGAGCATTCCTGCCTCTAATCGATGCGCTCTCGGATGCCGTTCATGAGTATGACCTTGGGGCCGATCCGACTATCAACATTGTCCCTTTGGAACAGCCGCGTCCATTAGTAGCTCCAAGTGACGACTGTTCAATCATTGTTCTCAATGCACCGCCCGATGACCTGTTGGAGGTGGATGAGATCATCGATCTAAACAAGAACCCTCTCCCGGCTGACTTTTGGGAGAATGACAAAGTGGTCGACATGAACGTCAGGGATGAAGTCTGGACTGTCAACACTGCTTTGGTGGATGAAGGTTTCTAGGATGTATTGTTCGTCACCAACCTGGGAACACCTTTTGAGGAGGCTGCTGCTCAGGATCCAGCTTTCTGGGAAGGACTGGTCATGGATGATTTGGAATGGGATATAGCTCTGGGTCAGGTTGCATCAGTCGACAGGAAGTGCAAGCTAGAAGAAGTGCCTGCCGACTTCTGGGATTTTGTGGACACATCGCCTTGGTGGGAGGTTGCTAATGTTACTAGGAGCGGCCAAGTCTTTCAACCACCCAATCTTTCAGGTGGGAGCTCGTCTAATCCTAGTAGTGATCAAAGGCCATCGTTCCCTCTGCCCAAAAGAACACTCCGGTCGTTCATAGCGGAATGCCAAAGGAGGATGTCATTCAGAAGCAGCTTGAGAGGATCCCTGCCGCCGTCTCTGTCTGGGGTCTAATATCGTCGTCAAAGGAGCATCGAGAAAGGTTATCTGCAGCGCTAGCCCATCTCACCATGCCAACTAACATCACCCCGAGGCCATGATCACCTTGGTTTTGCCCTTGCTCTCTAAGCATTTCGTTACTTTCACTGAAAGGGATCTACCGGTCGACAGGACTGCTCACAACCGCCCACTGCACATCACTATTAAATGCAAAGGACACTGGGTGCCGACCGTGCTGATTGACAATGGGTCTGCAATCAATGTCTGTCCAATGAGAGTTGCTTACCGTCTGGGGCTCACTAAGACTTCACGCCCTCTAACTTGGCGGTTAAGGCTTATGACAACACGTGTCGCGTGGTAGAAGGAACTTTGATGCTTAAGCTCGATGCTAAGGGCTTTGAGATGGACGTGGAATTCCATGTGGTCGATATCCCTGCCACTTTCAACTTGCTGTTAGGAAGGCCTTGGCTGCATAGATCAGACATCATGGTCGTACCTTCGACTGTCCACCAGAAAGTCATGCTGGGGCTTCCCACGGGGACTTTAACCATCTGCAGAGACTCTGGGATCCGCCCGCTCAAGGACGATGGGACACCTATTCTAGGGATTATGCACGGAGAAGAAGACTCAGACTTTGGGGGATTCTCTTTTGACACCTCCGGCTCAGTCCTAGCCATTGCCGTGGATGATGACTTTATCATCAGCTCAGCTGCTCTCGAAATCATGAGAAGAATGTCATTCATGCTTGGCTTGGGGCTCGGGATCAACTAGCAGGGGATCACTGAGTTCCCTATCTTTCCCTTTACCGAAGGCCGCTTTGGCCTGGGATACACTCCCCCTACCAAAAGGCCAAACGAGGGAAAGGTACGGGAAAACCTCAAACCCTTTATGGTAAACCCGACAGCTATTTCATCCGTGAAGGAGGAGGCATCGCTGATCTGGGGCAGGCTGAACCGTTTTGGGATCCAATGACCGGGACCTGGCTACCGGGCTTCGAGATCTTTGCTGCAGACACCTGGTCCAAAGGTGAGGAGGATATAGTAGAGGAAGAGTTGGCAGCGAAAGAATTCAAGAAGCAGCTGGTCGCGATCAAGGAAAAGGCTAACTGGTTAGAGGCTTTTGATCAAGGGGATTTAGAGGTGTTGTTTTCCCAAGTGGGTTTGGTTGGCAAGGAAGATGAGGCTGAAATGCTGGTGCTTGGGCCCAATGCTCCAGATTTTCTCAATGATTTGACCTCTCTCATCGTTGAAGCGAAGGGTAGTATTAATAACTGCATTTTTACTCCCCGTTTAACATGCATTGACGATGTATCTGAATCTGACACAGAGTCTGTCAAGTCTAAGTCCAGCTCAAAGTCGGAGTTTGTGCCTCTCGGCCCTCCACGTCATAGCTTTTACTTTGAATTCGAGTCGACTGTCCTTGGCAACCCCTCTGGGTTTTATGAAATGCATGATCCTACTTCTGACTACTTTGTTGACTTTTACATAAACTGTGCCGACCCCGACAATGAAGGAATCGACTTCGACGGGAACATCCCGGTCGAGTTGCGTTCCCTCATCGAAAGGGAAGATAAAAGGCATGCTCAGCCTCTAAAAGGCGAAGTAATTTCAGTAAATTTGAAAGATGAGGATGACCCCCGCATGATGCAAATCGATTCGACTTTGTCCCCGGTAAACCACGCTGGCACAATCAAAGCTCTCAAGGACTACTCCGAAGTCTTTCGCCTGGTCTCGTGCAGACATGCCCGGTATCGACCTTGAAATAGTGCAGCACTGGATTCTGTTACTACCAGGGGCTATTCCTGTCAAACAGAAGCTTCGCAGAATGAGGCCGGACTGGGTTCAAAAGATTAAGGAAGATGTCACCAAGCAGATTGATGCAGGGTTTCTAAGGGTCGTTGAGTATCCCCAATGGGTTGCTAACATCGTGCCCGTGCCTAAGAAGGATGGAAAGATTTGAGTCTGTGTCGACTTTAGGGACTTGAACAAAGCAAGCCCAAAAGACAGTTTTCCCTTGCCTCATATTGATGTGCTTGTGGACAACACTGCGGGGCATGCTTTGCTCCCATTTGTCGATGGATTCACAGGATACAATCAGATCTTCATGGCTCTAGAAGACCAAGAGAAGACAACGTTCGTCACTGAATGGGGGACTTACTGCTATATCAAGATGCCATTTGGTTTGAAGAACGCTGGCTGTACTTTTCAAAGGGCACAGACCACCTTGCCACATGATTTCATCCATAAGACGGTTGAAGTGTATGTTGATGACATGATTGTGAAGGCAAAGGAGGAGGAGGACTACCTTCCTTCACTCAGATAGTTTCTCGAAAGGCTTTGTAAGTACAATGTGCGTCTCAATCCGCAGAAGTGCACGTTTGGGGTCACAGCGGGCAAGATGTTGGGATTTCTGATTACCAAGAAAGGAATCGAAGTAGATCCGTCTAAAATCAAAGCGATTCTCGAAATGGAGCCTCCGCAGTCTGAGAAGGGAGTTTGGAGTTTTCTGGGAAAAGTTTAATTCATCAGTAGGTTCATCGCTAAGTTAACTCTAACTTGCAAGCCATTGTTCTGATTGCTCAAAAAGGACATCTCGTTCCAGTGGACAGACAAGTGCCAGGCCACTTTCGAATCTATTCAGAAGTATTTGCAAAATCTTTCAGTACTGATGCAGCCAACGCCAGGCCGACCGTTGATTCTATACTTGTTTGTAACTCCGACAGCCATGGGTTGCTAGCACAGGAAGGGGAGAACAAAGTCGAGAAAGCCATCTACTATATGAGCAAAAAGATGTCAGGAGGCGAGGAGCGATACACCTCTTTAGAGAAGACATGTTGGGCGCTAGTTTGCGCTACCAAAAAGCTTAGACACTACATGCTAGCCTATTTGGTGAAGTTGATTTCTCGGATGGATCCTATCAAGTATCTGTTCGAGAAGCCAGTGCTCACCCATAAGCTAGCGCTTTGGTTGCTTCTGTTGGCTGAGTTCGATCTCCAGCATGTCACAAGGAAGTCAGTGAAGGGTCGTGCTGTGGCAGAATTCTTGGCAGATCATCCGGTTGAAGGCCAGAGGATGTCGATCTCACTTTCCCGGACGAGGACGTGCTGACTGTGGCCGAGGACGTATGGACGCTTTACTTCGATGGGGCTGCTAACCAGAAAGGGTTCAGAATTGGGGTGTTGCTGATCACGCCCGTCGGTGCTCATATTCTGCTCACTTTCAAGCTGAATTTCGATGTCACTAACAATCAAGCTGAGTATGAGGCCTGCATTGTTGGGATGGAAGCTGCAATTGCGCTAGGAGTCGAGAAGCTCGAGGTAATTGGAGATTCGAATTTGGTAGTTTCCCAGTCTAATGGAAATTGGAAGGTTCGTGAGGAAAAATTGAAGCCTTATCACCAAGATTTGGAATAACTGATTCCTCGCTTCAATAAGGTGACTGTCACCCATGTTTCACGCTTGAGGAATCAGTTCGCTGATGTTTTGGCGACTTTGGCTTCGATGATCGAACTTCCGATAGGGGTCAAGATGCGGCCAATTGTGATCGAACAGAGGGACCTGCCCGCTTATGAATACGTCAACGCCATCGATGATGTCAATGATGGCCTACCCTGGTACCATGATATCTAGAATTTTGTGGAGCGCAGAGAGTTTCTTGTCGAGGCTACTAGGAAGGATCGTATCGCCTTGCAAACGTCTGGCCGTTCAGTACATCATCTGTGGGGGAAAGTTGTATCGAAGGTCTCACTGCAAAATGCACAAATTATGCGTGAACGGTACTGAAGCGACAAGGATAATAGAGGATATTCACGAAGGAGTCTGCGGTCCTCACATAAGTAGCGTCATGCTCACAAGGAAGATCCTCAGACAGGGTTATTACTGGTCTACAATGGAGTCGTAGTGTATCAACTATGTGCAGCGCTGCTACAAGTGTCAGATTCACGCGAACTTGCAGCATGTCCCTCTGTCTGAGCTGTACGGCATGACCTCGCCCTAGCCTTTCTCGGTATGGGGAATCGATGTTATCAGGATGATCAGACCCTCTGCTTCGAATGGCCATGTAATAACTCTGAATTTCAATGAATAAAAAGTTATTTTGATTATTCGAGTTATTAATTTTAATTGCTTGAATTACTTTAATTCATGTAAATTGTCATAATTTCACTTTGACCCCTCAAGTTTCATTTCTTGCGCTTTAGTCCTACTTAGCAAGCCTAGTTAGCATCCAACCCTCCGGTTAAAATAACTAAACCAAAAAGTCATCTAGTCACTGCAAAATGACCATTTTACCCCTCATTGGAACTTTTGACCCTTTTGAACCCTAGACTTAGAATTTTAATATTCTTTTTCTTTTAATCAATTGGTTTATTTCTTTGTCCATTGGACAATAATGGTTAGGGAAACTATTACCCATTGGATAATAGAATCCCATTTGTTTATATTAAAAGTATGTTTACTTTAAAGTCCTTTTTTTATTATTTTAATATTAAAAGTGACCTAATAGCTATTATCCATTGCATAATAGATGTTAGGGGAAGTTTTAACCATTGGACAATAGAGTGAATCTTTCAAAGTACTATGGGATCATTAAACTAATCACTTTCTTTAACCACATGGGAAAGTACTTAATATTTTAATCAAAAAGTGCATGGTACCAATTTTCTAAAAGTACCCTTTTTATTATTTTATTGGGATTTCAACCACCCTTATACATGTGTATATATGTGTGTATATATATATATATTAGTACCTTTGTTGGATATAATATTGCCTTTAGTACCCTAGGCCTATTTAATTAGTTGGTAAGGAAATCCTAGACTTAAAGCTACCTTAGATTTTTTAAGTACCAAAGAAACTATTTTTTTAATTTGTTTTCTTGCATTTTATGACACATGTTGATATATATATATATGTGTTGTACCTAGCATGAGAGAGAGAGAGAGAGAGAGAGAGAGCCGAGAGAGAGAGAGAGGGAGGGGCCGAGAGAGAGAGGAAGGAGAGAGGGAGGGAGATTTGTTTTGAAATCCTAGCATTGAACCACTTTGTACTTCCAATCTTTGGATTTCTTCTCTTCCAAACAAAATCCTAACTCCATTGTACTCTTGTATACACCTTGCAAATGTTCAACCATTGGATCTTGTACAATTCTCATCTTCACCCTTCATTTGATTCAAGAATCTCACCTAAGTACACCATAACCATGCAACCCTAGGATTCTTGCATTGATCTTCCATCAAAGTTGGATTTGGTTTGAATTAAAAATTGGGGAATGAAGGAGAGAGAGAGGGCCGGCCAAGGAGAGAGAGGGGGAGCCCTTTGCCTATAAATAGGAAGCTCATTCTATGCTTGAACTCACACCTCAAACCAAAGCTCTTCCTTCTCTCTAGAATTCTAAGCATTCTTGTTCTAAAATTCAAGAACTTTCTTTGTTCTTGTGAGTTCTTGAGCGAAACCACCAAACCACTTTCAAAACCACCCAACGATCTTTAAAGTAGTGTAGTAGAGGTTAGGAAGTTGTTTCTAGGAAAAGAAATCCAAATCTTTTCCTTTCGAAGCAATTCGAGGGCTGTTACGCCGCCGAAATCAAACCAACGTCCAAACCACCGCCTAGGAGAATGGTAGTGATCCTTACCTATTTTTCAAGTGCCTACTTTATTTTCGTTAAGTAGTTATAATCTTACTACTTGAATCTCTACTTATTTTTCCTAAAGTTTAAAAGGTTACTTGGTCATAGATGAAAAAGTAAAAATGCATGATGATGTCGTTTATGAAATTCAAGCATGCTATGTAGCTTAGATGTTCTTGTTGTACTATTTCGAAATTGAATGAATGCATGTTGTATGAAAAGTCTCACACGCGAAGTCTTGTATGAGAACGAGACACGAAAAACCAAGAAAGTAGAAACATGGCACCTAGGGTGTGTTTAACAAGGATGTTGTGTTTTCCCGGTTGGAAAATATCTTCGAAACTACGTAATGACTATTTCAAAGGTATTACGTAAGTGTGTGTGTGTGTGTGCCAATGGGAACCCGGTGCGGCGGAACCATTGTGAGGATACTCGAGAGACCGGAACGGCGGAATCGAGGTTGGGTGAGTAGCTTGGTTATCCGCGGTACGGAGCCAATCCAATGTGTGCCAATGGGAACCCTGTGCGGCGGAACCATTGTGAGGATACTCGAGAGACCGGAACGGCGGAATCGAGGTTGGGTGAGTTAAAAAGGTGTTTTTGAAAAGAATAATAACGAAATGGTTAACGATGAGTCAACGCCAACGGTAGTTACAAGCGAATGTGAACGTGTTAGCACTATTGTCTTTTATTCACTGCTTATGTACCTATCATGTGGAAATCGATGCTAGTAAGTAGGATTTACTATTGAGCTTCCGTAGCTCATGGTGTTGCCTTTTTGGTGACCCTGGCATATTATATGGGTGGCGATGCCGGTATAATATGTCAGACTTGATAGATGAACATGGCGAACTTTTCACCTTGGAGGCGTTCGGAGCCGAGGAACTTGCTAGGTTGGAGGAACAAGAGGAGCCGTAGAATAGGACTTCTTAGTTCCCTTTTTGTTATGTCTTTGAATTTTGAATGCTCTTATGAGAGCCGTATTGTAATAATGAGCAATGACTCGTTTATTTCTGTAATAAATAATTCCCTTAACGTACCTAAAATTAGGGGCGTTACAGGCCACAAGTTTTTACTGGTAGCCATCGATTACTTCACCAAGTGGGTCGAAGCTGAATCTTACAAGACTCTGACAACGGTTCAAGTCGCGCAATTCATTCGAAAGAACATCATCTACCGGTATGGTGTTCCTTAAGCCTTCGTATCATAATGGAAGTCACTTCAAGGGCCGGGTCCTGGAACTATTCGAGGAATTTAAGATCAAGATTCATCATTCCACGACCTATCGTCCACAGACAAATGGAGCAGTTGAAGCCGCGAATAAGAACGTCGAGATGATCATCAAGAAGACCGCTGAATCTGCAAAAGATTGGCACGAGCTGCTACCGCTGGCGCTCTGGGGTTACTGTACATCAATCTGCACCTCTACAGGCGCAACTCCATTCTCTCTTGTTTATGGAATGGAGGCAGTTCTCCCCATCGAGCTTGAGATCTCGTCTCTGAGAATCATGGCTGAAAGTGGTCTCGAGGAAGCTGAATGGCTGAGTGGAAGGTTTGTCGAGCTTATGTTATTTGATGAGAGAAGGCTCCGTGCACTGTATCATGTTCAAAGGTATTAGCATCGAATTGCCCGCGCATTTAATAAGAAGGTGAAGTTGAGAGGTTTAGTCGAAGGGGACATGGTTACGAAGGAGATCCGGGCTCCAGTGTTCGATCCCCGTGGGAAATTTCGGCTGAAGTGTTTTGAGCCATACATCATCAAAACCATCCTGTCTGGGGGTGTTGCTAAGCTCATTGATCTCGACGGAAATGAATTCAGCACCTTGGTCAACTTGGATCAACTTAAGCGCTACTATCCCTGATAGATGCTCGTTGGATCGAAAACCACAAGGGTAGGCGATTCCAAGCAAAAGTTAGAACAACCTGCTAGACCGAAAACCTAAGGAGGCAGTCTAGGCAAAAATAAATAGGTAAAGTCGAAAGCTCACTAGACCGAAAACCTGTTAAGGCGGTTCTAGGCAAAAGTTAAAGCGTAAAAGGAGAGGTAAAATACCCAAGCGAACCTTTGGCTGAACTACGTTCTGACCTGATTCTCTGCAAAGGGATACGTAGGCAGTCTCTCTTTGAGACCCGGTCATATTCTATCCAGTTGATCCACGGTCTAACATTTTGGGTTCGTATCAAGGCCGAGTTAGTTCAAAGGGCAAGTCAAAGGGAAAGCAAAAGGGGGAAACCCTTCATCTTTCAACTTTATTGCAAAAATACTACGTCTAATATACAAGCTGAGCATAAAAAACTTAAAAACAGTAAAGCATGAAAAAATAGAACAAAATGCTTGAGAAACCCAACGGCTCACAGCTTATTCTAAGTACAACAAAGCGGTTCGGAGTCAACCAATATTCGCTCTTGTGTGCACATCTGCTCTTAGCCACTGTCTGTAGCGGTTTCTCAGCCGAGGGTTAAAATCCGGCATCTCTGCCTGGAGAATCCTCAGGCCCCAGCGCCTCTGGTAGCCATTCAGCGTTTGAGCATTGAAGTTGGGAAGATGGAAGCCCCGGTGCTGACACGGGTGTTTTCTTGCGGAGCGCCCAGTTGGCGAAGAATGTGACCGGGAATATAAAACGTGAAGCTGGTTAGCCCCACGATAACCATCCTATCGAAGCCATCAGAGTGGATGGCCATGTCTGGAAAGTCCAGCCAAGGGCACCTCCAAGCGATTTCTTCAAGCTGCATCTGTTGCATGAACTCGTACCAGCCTTCTATGTCCAAGTCCAGATATCTCATCTCCCTTTGATGGATTCTTTTCGGGAACAGATTCCAGCCTGCTACCGGTGGATGCAGTAGATTCAGTTTGTCTGATAACCACAGCTGTATGAGCGAAAAGACAAGTAAGAAGTCAGATAAAGCCTGAGCGAAAAGACAAGTAAGAAGCTAGGAAGCAGCCTAAGCCGAGTGTCAAGGTAAAATGAGAACGTGCGAAAAACTAGAAAAAGGTGAGCTGAGTGAGTTTACCTGAAGCAGAAGCGGGCTCCCGCTGAATACGGCCGACTGGCCCGTGCTCGCTAGATCCAAGCCCAAGAGTGTCTCTGCCAGGACTAAGGGGATCACATTTCTTCGTGCCCCCATTTGAGCGGCCACGCTCACAAGCAAAGGGCTGACCCGCCCATCTACAGGAACGAATAGATAGGCGGCAAGCAGGCAGATGACTAGGGCAAAGCGTTGGCGTGCTTGAACTTCGTCACTATTCGAACCGACGTCCGGACTGTACATCTCGATCAGTTGCAAAATGTTCACCTGGCCACCCTCCAGAATTGTGTTCGCCAAACCCCGAGAAATGTTGAGCGAGCTGGCCAGCAGCTTAGGCATGCTTACTTGATAAGGAGGAACAACAAGTGTCGGGGATGAGTAGGTGCAGAGGTATGCCTGGAATTCCTCAACGGTCGGGCACATCTCGTCATTGCCGAAGTGAAAGACGTGGACGTCAGGATCCCAACATCTGAGAGCAGCCCATAAAAGCGCCGGACGGAGCGGCACGTGGCGAAGGAAACGGAACGAAGCAAGGCCGTGATACTGAAAATTGAGCCAATCAACGCTCAGAAATTGCACTAGCCAGGGCCTGAGCAAAGTAGGAAGGGGGTTATCCATGGAAAAGGTAGGACTATATTGAAGAAAAGAGAGGCAAATGGAGCTGTGAAAACCACAAAGCATGCACCTCAGCCTTATAGGCCTTGGCCATTCGTCTCCATCTTTCATAAATCATGCAGGCTACATGCTAGTAGCCAAAACCATTACTGCAGCAAGGACTTTGCCTGCTGAAGCCTCAGAAAGCGTGTTCAAACTGTGTGAGGGTAAAAACAAAGTGCCCCCTGAAAAAGGACAGTGAGTCAGGCAAGTGGATCTGGCGCCCAGACACCTGGCATATGCTAGTAATTTACTGGCATGTACGAGTCTCTCACTCACTGGCGTACGGGGCCAAATCCATGGCGTACACCAATTAGGTTCACCAAAAACCAGTTTGCAGCAGCTACTGCTTCCGCATGGTCATTTTTAGTTCCAGGGCTTGCTTTGGCCAATTCTTGATTCCTACAGGTCTTAAATGTCATTTGGGACTGTAACAAAGTGTCAGATCCCAAAATCCGCGCCCATCGAAGATTTCGGACCCCCGGCAACCCATTTCAAGCTAAAACCAAGGATACGGAGGGTCGAATCTCGTTTCAGGGGAGTTTGCCTAGTTTTGTCATACCGTATACGTTACATAGGCCTTATGTGACTGGGCGGGGGTGTCGGTTTCAGTCCGGGACCATATCGAGTCATCTTTTGCGTCTTATGTCCATTTTTGTGGCATTTTTAGCTTTTTGTCGGCATTTTCCCTTGTAGCGAGGTGTTTTTGTCAGTATTGGTAGTTCGTATAGATCATTGTACGCCTACTATGTCTTTCAAAAGTGTCAGTTTCTTTCGCTTAGGAGAGTTTCGGATCGTGGCCTACAAACGCCTAAATTGTCCGTATCCTCCTCGTGTCTGGGATATATATAGTATCCTAGGGCTTTTCTGTCCATTCTTCCTTCGAGCTAAGTCGATTGTGCGCATGTGCAAGTGTCTGTTGTCAATTCAGAGCAATCATTAATGCATGTTAAATGTTAGTGGATGGTTTGTTCGTTTCCTTTGCCAAATCTCATTAACCGAGAGGGAATTGATAAACAGAAAATGCGGATATTATTTACTACTGTTATGTCAATATTCAAAAGCAAAAGGCAGAAATGTATCAAGCAGCACACCGGCCCGAGCAAGTATCAAGGCACACTCGCCCAAAAGTCAAAAGGCACGCAGGCCTTGCATCAAAAATCAAGTATCTACTGTGTCAAGATGTCAAAAAAGACAGCAAAATAAACTGAGGCTCGGTGATAGCCCTCAGTCGTTGAACAGGTCCTCGTCGTCGTCGTTGTAACGCCCCCAAAATTAGGGTACGTTAATGAAGCATTTATTACATAATAAGGAGCATTTATTACATAACTCGGTCAATCTTTGGCCGAATAGAGTCGTTCTTGGATTGAAATCGAAGATCTCAAAACCCTCTACAACTCTAGTGAAGGAAGTTAATCCTAGAAACGACTTTAGGTAGGAGAAAAATGGGGATGAAAGAAGTGACAGTAAGCTGTCTGGAATTTGGAAATCCGAAATTTTACTGAACTTCGGATGCCAATATCTTGGTCATTTCTTAACCGATTGGGGTGGTTCTTGAGCCTAACTTCAAACTTTCGAAGTGCTCTACAACTTTCCAGAAGGAAGTTGATCCTAAAAACTAATCTAAGCAGGAGAAAAATAAGGATTTTCGAAGGGCAGTAGGCTGCCAGGAACTGGAATCCGAGATTTCTAGAGAGAAGGAAGAGCAAATGCTTTGAGGTGTGAGTTTTGAAGCTTGGAATGGCTTCTATTTATAGGCAAGAGCTTGGCTCCCTCTCCTCTTCTCATTGGCCGGCCCCCCTTCCCTCTCCTTTCCTCAATTTGACACTTGTCATGAGATCATGAAAGATCAAGGGAGAATCCTACACTTGCATGGCTAGGATTGATCCTTAGTGGCCAAGAAAGATATTGGTACAAGATTTTGTGTTAAACAAACATATAAGTACATGGAGGTTAATGGACGTTTAATTCCTTAGCTAGGAAGGAAGATTCACCAATGATTTTGAAAGATCAAGAAGATTATGGGAGGTACAATCAAATCTCCTTCCTTCCTCTCTCTCTCTCTCTCCCTCTCCCTCTCTCTCTCCGGCCTCTCTCTCCTCTCTCTCTCTCTCTCTCTCAAGTACACAATATATATATATATATATATATATATATATATGTATGTATGTTTACAAGCATACAACTAAAATAATGGTACTTTAGTACTTAAAATCAAAAGACTAGATTTTCTCAATAAACTAACAATTAGGCACATGGTACTTAAGGCAATTAACTAATCAATCATGTACTAATGTATCTAGGTAGATCAAAACCCCCCAAAAAAAATAATACAAGAGTACCTGAGAATCTTAGGTGCTAAAATCCTTCAATAAAATATTGTATATCATCCCATGGGATTTTTGAAAAAGATTAGTTTATTAAAATCCTTGTACTTGGTGAAAGACTAACACCTTTTATCCATTGGGTAATAAATCCCCTAACTTCTATTGTCCAATGGACAATAGTGATTTGGCAACTTTTATTTTAAAATAGTATGTACCATGTCACATGGGGATTTTAAGAAAAAGGTTAAATTAATAATCCCATGTACTATGTTGAAGAGTAAACTTATTACCCAAAGGATAAAAATCCTCCTAGCTCTTATTGTCCAATGGACAATAGTTACTAGGGAACTTTTAATATTAAAATATTCCAAAAAGGTATTTTAAAGTAATCAAAAAGTTACTTTTTAATAAAGACTAGTACTTTAACCAAGTAGATATTTAATATAAACAAATGGGGTTCTATTATCCAATGGATAATAGTTTCCCTAACATTTATTGACCAATGGACAAAGAATAAAACCAAAATAATTAAATGAAAAAGAATATTAAATTCTTAGTCTAGGGTTCAAAAGGTTCAAAAGTTTCACGAGGGGCAAAACGGTCATTTTGCGGTTAGGGAAAAGCAATTCGGTGGCTTGCTAGCTCAGTTTCTCCAACAAGTCGGTTAGAAACTAACTAAGCTTACCAAATGGGCTAAAGTGCAAGAAATCAAATTTGAAGGGGCAAAAACGTAATTATGACAAACCTTGGAAATTAATAGCAATTACAATAAAATTCAAATATTTAACGAAATTTTTAACGACAAAAAATCAGGGTCGTTACAGTCGTCCTTGCTCTCCTCCATCTCTCGCGGGTCCATTTGAAACCTAGGATCGTCTGCGAAGTTAGAGCCGCTGCTGAGGGATGTCTGCTCCTCCTCTTCTTCTTCTTCCTCCTCCTCTCTTCTTTTCTTCTGCGAAGGACCCTTAGTAGGCCTCTTCTCCGCGGGCCTCTTCCTTAGTTCTCGGCGGAACTGGAGCCCTTCGCTAGCTGGGGTGATCTGTACTCCCCTCTGTATGTTCGCCGCTGGCCGAGAGGAGCTCGGTACTATCTTCTTTTATGGAGGAGGCCGCACGCTCTTCTTTCTAGGAGCCGTCCTAGCCTGTCCCTGCATTACATTTAGCTTTTTAAACATCTATTGTACATATTGCATATATATGTTGAAATGTTGAAAACAGGGCGTATTCTATCAAAAGTCAAAGTTATACCTGAGGCAGCACAGTAGGAGCTGGAGCAGGAGGTGGGTAATGTAGCTGCAACTGGGCGCCACTCGCTATTCTATTGAACTCCTTCTCCATGGCCTTCATCAGGCACACCGCCTTTCGTACCCACTCCATCAGGGCCTGTGTATAGTTTGGTCGAAAATCAAAATGCAAGTTAGATATATGTGCCAAATATGAAGTAAGGAAAGTACAAAGGATGGAAAAGCATCATACCGGTCCTGTGATCTCTCCTGGCTTTGTCCTAGCGGGCTTGAACTGGACTGTGGCCTCCTCCCCCTGCGCATGCCGCACAGCCAGCGTCCAAGAAAGTCGAGGAAGGCCTGTCGCTGTAGCATATCCACTTCTCTCCCTCGAGCGAGCTGTCCTGTTGCCCTGGCCGCGTCTCTCCTCTCCGGCTTCCCTAGCCTTGCTCTCCACGGCTATGTGTTCCATCACCCCAAGTGGCCTCGCCAAGTACTGCCTCCGGTAAACGGCATAGTCTCGCTTGGGCCTCAAGAGAGCAATGAAGCCTGTCAGGACGTTGAAGCGCTGCAGCTCAGCCAAGGTATACTGGTCAGTGTGTGAAGCACGAGGCGAAAGGGGCCCGGGCGTGACAAACTTGGACGACGCAAGCAACTGCCGTGTCACTTGGTCGCCCAAGTACCACTGCCACCCGAAGGCTAACTCAAGCAGCACGCGGCTCACAGCTATCGCCCTGCTCCGTGCAAGGTGCTCCGGCTCAACCTCCGCTGTTTTCCATGGGTCCCACTCCACCTGCAAAGCAAGCAACAATTAGACAACAAACAGTCGATCAGCGACAGCATTAAAGCAATTCAAAGGCATTGGTAGTTAGAGATTATGTGTTTTACCTGAGTGCCCGACAGCTCATCGAGGTATGCCCTGAAGGCCTGAAGGCTGCCTCTCTACTTCTTCTTACCCCTATACTGTGGCCCCCATATCAGAGCACGAGGAAGCATCTTCAAGTCTGGGCATGTGTTCTCCGGAGGGTACATTTTCAGCACCTCGTACACCCATAGCTGCAAGTTTCAAACAATAAGCATCAGTGCACTAGTCATAAGTCAAAAGGAAGGCAAATGCTTGGAAAGTAAAGGCTCACAAGTTCGGTTTCTTACCTCCCACACCCTCCAGTAGCCGCTGATCACTTTCTTCCTTCTCGAGAACTCCCATGAAGCTGTAGCAGGTCCCTAGAGCGGCTCTTCACCAATCATATCTGGCAGTTATGCGTAAGTTGAGGAGAGCGAGCAAATAAGCCAGGTGCACTGTAGCCCGCTTATTGGGGTACGGCGTGGCCCCGAACAAGTACAACAAGTAGGCCTTCGCCATCTGTTCCTCCTCCTGCTCTGTAGCCCTGCCCTTCAGATACTAGTGGAATTGGTCATGGGGAATTGTCTCTGAATTGCCCACCGGCTCATGACCCAAAAACCACTTCAGCACATCCGAATCTTTATGGATCCCCGAGTCGAACGGGATGGGTTCTCCTCCTGCCCTCAGGCCAGTCAAAGCTGCAAAGTCTGCTGGAGTCACGGTCATCTCTCTGATCGGAAGGTGGAAGGTATTGGATGCATCCCACCACCTCTCGGCCAGCGCCGTGAGCAAGGCATGGTCACTCTTTGTCGCCGCCAAAGTCAGGATGAATGGCCTGAACCCTGCAACGTCTACTAAAGCCCTGACCCGCTCGGGCAACTCTCTATATAGCTCGAGCGAGCTAGTAGGCCCACCATGCCCTCGTGTACTAGCTGATCCTTTCTGCACATCGCAAAGGCACAAATGGACAATAACTCATCAGCATGCATAGTATAACAGGCATTCGAATCAAGAAAAGTTCATAAGTCAAGGGCAATCAAATCAAGATCAAGGGTGTATTGAACGTTCCACGGTCGATTCAAAGTTTTCAACTATTATGCGGTCGAAGTAGGTTATTAGTTGATTTAAGCGTATGGAGTATCCTATTCAGTCGATTCTTTTCTCAAAGGAGCATTGTGCGGTCGAATCAAGTAAGAATGGTATTTTATTAGTCGAATTCAAGTCCTACAAGTGTGTTGACAAGTCGAGACAGTCTACGGTCGATTCAAGTCCATTATCACGCGGTTCTTATTAGGGTTCTAGGCCATCTACGGTCAAGTGCAATCGCTTTTCTGGAATTCTATTTTGTCAAATCAAGCTCTAAGGCACAAGTGTCACTATAGCATCAAAGTTCACATACAGAAAGATACAGGCAGATACAATAAAGTGAAAGCTAAAGGTAAATTCGGGGGGAATACCTGTGCCCAGTCTATAGACAAGTGCCACTCGGGGTCTCTCAGAACAAGCTCTGCATCGTAGGCATCTCGGCGGGGGATGTAGCTCTCAAACCCGGATGGTACGAACAAATGTGGCTTTGGAGGGACATAGGCCCCTGCCTCGAATGCCGTGCGAGGTGCGGCCCGTATGGCCTCCGCCTGCGTCACCACCCGCTCATGAGCTTGGCCACCCTCCTCCTAGGCCTGCTCGGCTGCTTCTGCCTCCTGTACAACGGCCTCCTCCTCCACTCTAGCCCCCTCGGCCTCAGCTCTCTGGCGCTCTTCCTCCTGAGCCTGCGCTATCTATCTCTGCTTGTCCTCTCGGGCTACTATCACTGCCAGCACCACCCCCAAATTCTCCCGGAGCAACCGATCAAGCACCTCCTCCGATACAAACTCCGCGAAGTCCCCGCGCGTGATAGTTATATGCGCCGAGGACCCCGCTGCAGGCCTGAACTTTGCTGGCCCCGTGGGTACTCCTACCGAAACCCCCTCCTTAACCGCGAGACCCTTGCCTCTCGCCGGATCTCTCACCGGTGTCTCCAGCCGGCCACCATCACCACCATCATCACCGCTGCCGCCACCGCTAACCCCAGCTGAAACCGGACCCATACCTGTCACGACCAGACCCTCCACTCCACTTTGGAAGTCCAATCGACTCACCCGTGGGCCCCCTGTATCACCAGAGGCTGGCTCACGCCCCGCCTCTCCAGGCGTACGCCGCCCATCACCGCCACCTGCCTCCTTTGCATGGCCACCATCGCCGCCTGAAACCTCTACACCAGTACTCGACGAGGCCCTTACCAGCGATTGATCGTCGATTTGTGTCCCCAAGGTCTCGATTTCAACCCGAGTTTGCCTCCCCTCTTCTTCGGCACCACCATTGCTGCAACCTTCGCCGGTTTCAGACATGGATGAATGTGGGTAGGTTGGTTTTGGAAAGAGAATGGAAGAATGAGAGAGATTAGGGAGAGTTGAGAGAGTTTGGGAAGTTTTGGGAGTTCAAAACCGTTGAGTATGGCAATTTCAGAAGTTCTGCAGCAGTTTTACGACGTGGGGGACATGCTGGGCCGAGTATGGCCTGGATCTGGATCGGGCCGAGCAAGATTCCTGGCGTATGCCAGTATGTAGACACCGTACGCTACCAGCGTTTGGGCCGTGGGCCCAAATTTCACCTGGATCAAAATTCTGACCCCAACAATCATATATATCCATGGTGGGCCCATCCCCAAGCAGAGGCTTGTCTTAGAGCCAATTTCAAATCAACGACGGTCTATCCGTCCAATTTCAAATCAACGACGATCTATCCATCCAATTTCAAATCAACGATGGTCTATCCGTCCCATTTCAAAATCAACGACAATTTCAAATCAACGACGATCTATCCGTCCAATCTCAAATCAACGACGATCTATCCCTCCAATTTCAAATCAACGACGGTCTATCCGTCAAATTTCAAATCAACGACGATCTATCCGTCCAATCTGAAATCAACGACGATCTATCCGTCCAATCTCAAATCAACGACGATCTATCCGTCCAATTTCAAATCAACGACGGTCTATCCGTCCAATGTCAAATCAACGACTATCTATCCGTCCAATCTCAAATCAACGACGATCTATCCGTCCACTTTCAAATCAACGACGGTCTATCCGTCCAATTGGTCTCTTTTCCCCAACAGAGTCAAAGCTTTTTGTGGAGGATTATTCCCCAGCGAAGTCCATTTTCTGCAGCAGCCCGTACTGCCCTTCCCATACAATCAAGCAGTGGTCCATCCATCTATTATGTCTTCAGCAATGGCAAACTTTCTCAAATGATCTGCTTGGCTGAACTCAACCGATCAGGTTCTTTACAATTCATGTCTTTTTTGACCCGTATATTCTGTTCTGGATATCCTTGAGAGGGTGTCTAGAAACCTTTAACGTTACTTGTACCCAATCTAATGGTACTCCCAGTGCCGTCAAAGGACACCCTATTCTGGACTGTCCAGATTAGTTCTCTTATGGTCTTTGTTGCCCCAATGATGATTAAAGGTCGAAAACATTCCGAGGTCGATGGAAAGTCGTGAGCTTTGAGCTTCGGACAGTCCCCTTTCAAACTCTTTCAAGATCCATTGCGATCCCTTCAAACCCTTCGAGCCAGATGGCGCCAGCAAAGCCCTACCTGCTTACGCCAGTGTTCTCTTTGCGTGCGCCAGTGAATTGCCACGTGTCGGTCATCTACCGTTGACTCAGTTTGACTGGCGCACGCAGGTCAACTTTTGGCGCACGCAGGTCAAAGCCGGTCAAATCACCGCTTTTCTGTCACGTGCTCGGGACTTTATAGCCACCCCAGTACGGCGAAGAGCCTCTTGATGATTGTTTTCTGCAGGGGACGTCCCCCTATCTCTCTTACACACCCATCACCTAGTCCCATGCATTAAATGCATGGGAGCCTCCTTTCCTTAACCCAACCAGCCTTTAACCCCAGCTGATTGCCCTCTCCTCTAGTCATCGCTCCTCCATAAATACCCCCCCTTGCATTTACTTGCAAGGGGTTAACCACATTAAGAAATCCCTTCTTCTCCTTTCTTCTTGTTCTCTCTCTGCCCCATTGAAAGAGAAAGAAGAGCAACCTACTCCCACACACACCATTGTCATTCAACCATCTAATCCTCCATCTTCAAAGCTCCAACCATCCTTCCACCTTCAACTAAAGGTATACCACCTTTTGTGTTTCTTTCTATTTTCGATCCCTAAGGGGAACCAGAAAGGTCCAGGCTAGTAACCAATACTAGTCCTAGCCTTGGGCTGGTAAAATAAAACAATCGTGCAAGATGAAACATGGCGCACGCCAGTATCCACAAGCCGTACGCCAGTCACGGCAGTACGCGCATTACTGGCGTGGAAATCATGGGTCGTCTGTTTCTTGCTTATATTTTATGTTCATCACCTTATAGCGTGGTAATAGCCAATTTTATGGCTTCCTGTATCCTAAAGTTGTTAGCTGTAACTTTCAATACTTGCTTCTTGTCGCTTAGAAGGCCTCTGGGTTATTTCTGGTCATGTTCCAGAGCCCAGATGATGTGAAGCCAAGCACTAGATGAGTGATATTACTGGCGTACGGACTCTCAAGAGTGGCGTACAGCAGTTATGCTAAAGACCAGTGGCTGGCCCTTGCATCATAGTTCAATCATGGCCTCTTGTTATTTCTCCACTCTGTTTATGGGGATTACTGTCTATTTTTTCATTGCTTCAGGCCATTTTATTTGTCTGTAATTTGTATATATGTTGCTATTTAACTACGTGATTTGTCCTGGGTGTGCGCTGGTCCATTCCAGAGCCCAGAGGGTTGCAAACAAAGATTGTGAATACATAAGAGTGAAGTACGCCAGTTGTTTGGTGGCGTGCGCAAGTCGTATTGATATGCATTCGCCCAGCCAGTGCATATCGGTACGTTGCCTGCTCATACCTCTGAAAGACAGCGTACCCCATCTATTCAAACTGTTCACAGTGCTTGTTCTCAATCTATACATATTTATTAATTCAAGCCATCAATCATCCATAAACATTTTGTCATCATAAACTGCAACTTGTTACAGTATTAATCCCCATTAACTGTTCCTCCGCCCTAACTGGCTAAAAATGATCAATGAGAGAAAAATGCAAACATTTTACAAAATGCCTGAGTAGAGACTGATCTCTGGATTGGGTGAGAGGGGTGCCATAAAACCCTTCCCCTCTCATAACCTGGCTCCCGAACCTCAGATATTGAAGGTTACGATGGACCAGTCTACGCCTTTCTCAAATCAAACAAATTTTCAAATCAAACAAACGTAGCAAAACGTTTTCGAGTTCGGTTCCTTGGGTGTTTCACCGCTAAAACCCGAGTGGCGACTCTGAATCGAGGCGTTTCGCCGCGCGATTTCCAAAAGAGGGCCGCACCCAATTCTTGCGAAGCCAGATCTTTGGGGCGTGTGCCCACACTTTTTCTCTCTCTTGTTCTCTCCATCTTCCCATGTGCAGCAATTTGGAGCACAAATTAGAGCCGTGTTCACTCCTTCTCTCACTATTACGCAATTTTGGTTTTTTAGTTATTTGTTTGGGAAGGTTATAGTCACAGCCATTTTATGTATGGTTAAGGTAACTCTCTGTTTCCTATTGTCTCTCTTCTCTCTTCTGTTTGTTTGTTTGAGTACTATTAATAAGTTTTTGATAGTTGGTAATTTTTCCTTTTCTGTATTTCTTGCTCCTAATGTTGTAACGAAAAAACTAGTTGTGTTGCCCCTAATATTGTAACGAAAAAACTAGTCGTGGTAACATAAATACGTTGATATTGTTTTCATATGATTCAGGGTTTTGTGAAGTGTCCCCATTGTGTCACGTGCAGGGGCGGAGGGAGCAAGGGACAAGGGGGGGCGGCCGACCCCGCTGCCTCCCAAATTTTGTTAGAGATTGGTACAATTTTTACTCATTTGACCCCCCTTTAAAATTCATTTTCGCCCCAACCCATATATAAGGGTTTTGTATTTAGGAAAAAGAGGAGTCAAAATAGAATTTCTACCCACAAAAATTCTCAAAACGTCGTTCTTGCACTCTGAATCATACATAGTTCAATTTTCGACCCCACTGGACGAAAATCCTGGCTCCGCCCTTGGTCACATGTCTCTAAAGTGTCTAACATGGATACATCGATCTCTAGAAGTGTCGGTGTTACATGAAACTAAGCGACCCCTTGGTGTTACATGAACTGGTTGAAAACTTGTTCATTGATACAGTGTCGATTTGCATGTGCTGATTGTTCAATCCGTGCCTTCAGGCGCAGACAAGCACTAGAAGAATTTTGTTGATCCTAATTTAAGAAAAAATCTTTCCCTATAAATCGGCTTTGTTAGTGGGGGGTGGTTAATAGTTTCTTAATTCATTTTAGTTGTATTCAAAACATGTTGCGTCGTAACTTTAGATATGGACAAATCCTAGTTCATAAATAAACGACAAGATACATATCTCAAGCCACAAATTAGAATTTATAAAATGAGCCACAGAATTTGTAAAGTATACCATACACCCGAAAATAAAATATATGAGCCATAAAAATTTGTAAAAAGAATGTGTACTTAATACATTTTTCCACCTTGTATGAAGCTCCCCCCGACAAAATAAAAACTAGCGTTGACTATATACACCCAGTATGTTTAAGAACATTTCTATCCGATCACATCTGGATCCCTATAAAAAAAAAATTGGCATGAGCTCATCTTCTCTTCCTACTATGTCTCTCCATACTCTTTCAAACTTTTATTTTGTGGGTCCATTCAAAACTCGCTATTTGGATTCGGATCATTCATCTCATAGTAAACGCAAAGGTGAATACTTGAACATATCTGCAAAAAATTATTGTGGTACTTTCAAAGCGTACGTGTTGATGAGATTCTCTTTTTTCAACTTCGAATCTTTTTCCAACTACGAATGTCAACAGAATCTCATCAACCACTCTCAAAGAACCAAAATAATTTTAGTTATACAATCGGGATGTTTAATTACGTAATAGACAAAAGTGGTCATTTAAGCTATATTATCAAATTATCGTATGACATCTCAATCCAATATTAGGAGTATGATTTAATTACAAGGAGACGATTCTAATTTCAAGTGCTATTAACTACTGTATTAGTCCCAAATTGCTTGCCCTTTTCAGAAAATCGTGCATTTTACATGCAAAAAAAAATGTAAAAAATTAGTTTTAGATCCAATATGTAAATTTAATAAGCCCGCAAGTCCACATATTCATTTTGTAAGGTCTGAAGTCTATTTTAAGGTACTCTAGAGTAGGGTAAGGGTACCTTAAGGTTTAAGCACTTTCATAAGATTTTGGAGTGTACTTTTTTATTATAGTAGATACAGTAAGGTAGATTATCCTAGCGTAAGGTACCTTAGGGTTTAACCACTTTTTTAGAGTTTTAGGGTGCACTTTTCTATTTTAGGATTTTAATGGTCTAGGCAATTTCATACGGTACCCTAGAGTTTAGGTTATGTGGACTTATGACTTTACAAAACTATTAGGTGGACTTGTAGACTTATGAAATGTCTATAGTAGACCTATCGCTAAATCAACAAGAATTTTATTTCAAAATTTTTTTTACACCAATTTAGAGATCTCATTGAGAAGGATAAAAAATTGCATAATTTTTTTCCAAAAAAATCTCAAAAGCAGGTTTTTTTTTTTTTGAAAAAGTAAAAACCGGTTATTTCTTGCGTGCAAAATGCATGATTTTCTAAAAAGTAGGAAGCAATTTTGGAGGGAGGAAGTAATAGTAATCAACATTTTTTTCGAGAAATAAAGGTATTATATATCACCTAATGTTATAAGTTACTTGTATTAATCATTTCGTACACCACGCACTAATCTCAACACAAGAGCTTCAAAAAAAACACCCAACGTCACAAATTAAGTAGCGTTAAGACTCTAAACATTATGTCTTCAAAAGAGATTCCATCGCATTGTTTCCCTATTAAAAGTTACTAGAATTTTAGCTCCCTTATTAGAGTATCCACAATGGCCTAACCAAGAAAAGCTAAGGGACCGACGGGTATCCATATTGATAGGTATTGACGGTCATGTGGGGCCCACTATGGGTCTGGTACGGAAAATCTAAGCCTTTCAATAATTTTAAAAAGAAATGAGTGGACATCGCAAAAAATCAACTCAATCCGATATGTGTAGGTGTTCGATCCAATCTTCCCATTTTTGAAAAATGATTGAACTAATTTTTTGCGATGCCCACTCGTTTTTTTCTTTTAAATTATTAAACGGATTGAATTTTTCGTGCGGGACCTGTAATGGGCTTCACGTGGACGTTGGTAACTCCAAATGCCAAAATTAATGGTTATTGGTTTAAATGTTGCTAAGTTTGAAAATTCCTTTGTGAGCATTTGTTTAACAAATATTGGCCATTGTGGATACTCTTAGAGCATCTACAGTGGAATAAGCAAAACAAAAAATTGTTAAAGTTAGTAATGTTAGATAAAAAAGTGCTCACATTGGAATAACTAAACCTAGCAACATCTTAACAATTTATCAAATTTTGGCTCTTCAATAATCAAAGCTAGCAATATTTTGTCAATAACCAAATTTTATCTCTCAATCAAGTACACTAACATTACACAAAAACCTTCTTTCTTCCAT
>BPLS01000202.1:9112-26999 GCA_019656275.1 Rhododendron kiyosumense | reverse complement strand
AATGGATAATAGTTATTAGGCCAAAGAAAATATTAAAGTAATCAAAAAGTACAATAAAGTAAGTTTACTTTTTAATATAAACAATTGGGATTCTATTACCCAATGGATAATAATCCCCCTAACCATCATTGTCCAATGGTCAAAGAAATAATCCAAATTGATTAAAAAAAAAAGAATATCAAAATATAAAGTCTAGAGTCCAAAAGGTTCAAAAGTTCCAACGAGGGGCAAAATGGTCATTTTGCCAAGACTAGGGAACTTTTCGGTTTAGTTACCCTAACCGGATTGTTGGATGCTAACTAGGCTTGCTAAGTAGGACTAAAGTGAATGAATTGAAACTTGAGGGACCAAAGTGCAATTATGGCAAAATTCAAGAATTTACGCAATTCAAGCAATTAAAATAAATAACTCGAATAATAAAAATAACTTTTTATTCCATAAAATTCAGAGTTATTACAATCAAACTCATAAAACCTCATAAAATTTGGATTTATCGAGAATCCTTCCCCTTTCAAAACAAAAATGATAATTAAAAACGATACACAACCAACAAATTACGTGCCTTAATAAGATATAAGAATGAACACCGGAATATTCTCTCCAAATTTTTAACTTTGATTTGAATTTCAATTTTCCATTTTTTAAGATAAAAGAAGAAAGTGGGTCCTATTTTTTAACTTTAATTTGAATTTCAATCTTCCATCTCAGAAATATTCTCTCAAAATTTTTTGGTTGTTTCATCTCATCCATGTTTTTTCGTTTCAAATGATTTTTTTTTTCAATTATTTTACTTATTTTTTACTTTTTGAATGTATATAGCGTATCTCTATTTGAAATTTCAAAAATGGTTATTAAAATGTTAATTTTTTTTTACTAAAGCCGGTCAAAAAAATACTCAAATTTATAAAGCATTTTTATCTAAAAAATATAAGTCAAAATTGACAACCAAACAAAGGCAATAATATCTCTCTCAAGGCAATTTTAGGATAGAACATATTGGGCCCAGTTTTTTTTTCCACATGGACCGCCAAGTGAGTGTGTGCAAGATCCGTCCATGGCTGACGTAGTACTCATAGACTTTTTGATAATTATAATCATTTCGTGATTATATCATGAAAAGCAAAGTTATGCATATTCATTAATTGTTAGTTTACTTAGTTACCAAAACTTTAGAGTTCATACTATCCATATTTTCAATATTAGAGTGTGCATGCCAAGTATGAAATGTAACAAATATTTTATTGTGGTTAGCTACGAACTTACAAAAATTAAATTACGAAAGTATTTACTGAAGTTTATGCATGCCATATATAGTCTTTCTTCCCTGCAATAAGTATCTAAATTAACAATAATCGGGTAATAGTCCTCCTTTTTCCCGAATCTCTGTATGTGTAAATGTTGGTTTGATTCAATGCCCCTATAAGCTACAAGTAGTGAAGGATCAAATCTGCTTACACAAACTTAAGATACAGATTAGATTAATAATTAATTGTCCGGTGTTATTAATCGTCCAGTGAACAGTCGCCCTTATTATAGTAATGAGGAATCCACGTGCATTAATTGTACGGTTCTAAATGCATTATTATCTGGATGAAAGTTTGTGAACATAGACTTTCTGATAGTGAAAATCCTAACTCAGATGGATAATTTCTCAGGGGCGAAGTAATAGAAATTGAGACATGGATTGCAGCCTCAGGAAGAAATGGAATACGACGAGATTGGGTTCTCCGAGACCTGGCTTCAGGTGTGGTTTTTGCCGTCGCAACCAGGTATATATATATCTCTTAGCCCCTCATTTGGATCCGAGCGGACTAAGCTTATAAACATGCCTGCGGCCTTGGACTAAAGTTCAAGTTGCAAGCACTTTAGATCTCAAAACATATGTACATTTTAAGGGTCTTTTCTCATTTTGGTACCAGCGATAAGGACTTTAAAAAAGAGTTTGCCATTCCCAAGTCAGCAGGTGAAGTGATTTGCTTTGCTTTGCTGATGGATGAGTAGGCTTTCTCCCTTTTGATTCTTTTTAATATATATATATATATATGGGGCGGTTCTGGGGACCTTTAAAAAAATTTGGTCTTCATATATATATACACACACACTCACACTAAAATCATCTCTAAAAATTGAAATGAATTTAGTTAATTTGGTCTTCAATTCAAGCAATTTATCCTCCTCCTTCAAATTTCTCTTTGCTTTTTCATGACACACGCGTAAGCAAATACAAGTATTTTGGGAGTGGAATTTGGTCGAGGTTGTTTATTTTTTTTTAATCATATTGTTTGCTTAAATGACTTAATTTGGATGCATGCATAGGCGTTTTGGTTGCTTTTTTAATTTGTGTTTTGGTGGTTGCAAGGCTTTTTTAATTTTGTGTTTTGGTCTAGGTTGTTTTCTTCCCTTGCATGTGAATTAATCTTGATTGAAATTAACACAACCTTATATCATTTATTGCAATTAATTAATTAAAAACTTAAAATCTGAAACAGCACTTTGGTAGCGATGAACAAGCAAACCAGGCGGGTTTCCAAGATGCCAGAAGAGGTTAGGGATGAGCTTTCCACATTTTTCTGTGAAAAGCAAGTACTCAAAGAAAATTTCAAGGAAAGGATTGAAAAGCTGAATGATAAGGCTAAATATGTAACGTCCGATTTAAAGGTAACACTAATTAATGTAGATCTATTCTTCACTATTATAATAATAATAATAATAATAGTTGATCATATTAATTGTTCGATTTGAAATTAAGCATTTTAATTGCTAGCTAGTTAAATGTACTAGAGATATATATTTATATTCAAACTCGATCTAATTATTTGCAGCCTATGTGGAGTGACTTGGATGTGAACTATCACGTAAACAACGTTAAGTACGTCAAATGGATTCTCGAGGTAAAAATATCCGATCCCAACTGATTGGATCTACTTAAGGCACTCATTGTTTTGGATTTGGTTATAACATTTGGTGCAAATCCACTGTGATTATGATTCACATCACAGTATCCCACTACGTTTTCAACATACGTCATCCTCTCCATTGTCGTGTGTGTGTGTCTGGTGTTTAGTGAAAGTTCTACCCTAAATATTGTAGCTAAATTTCATGGGGTTTTTTTTTTTTTTTAAACTCAGACTGTGCCAGAAGGATTTTTGAAGAACCATCAAATTTCGAGCATGATCCTAGAATATAAAAGAGAATGTACAAGTTATGATATAGTTCGATCCCTTTGTGAACCTCAAGAAGATGAAATACTCGGGTGTATCAATGGGGCACCATTCAAGTATACACATCTTCTTCAAATCCAAGGGGACACAAAGAATGCAGATGTTGTCAGAGCAAGGACCTTATGGAAATTAAAGAAGATGTCTACCGTACCTTTTTCAACCTAAAAACCATTGCAAAGTGTCAAGACAATTGTCCATGTGGCTTCATCGCATAATACTATATTGTTAAACCGAATAGCTAAGCTTGATTGAGTGTAATTGGTGCTGTAGGCCAAAGTATGTTAAATGGTTTAATGTAATTGGTGTTGTGGCCAAGGTATGTTAAATGGTGAGGAACAATGGGTTGATATTTTTGGGGAGTTGGATAATTGAGTTGTTATGTGGTTGAGGTGCTTTGTGATTTTTTTTTGTATTTGGTTCTATAAATAAATGTGTCTTTATGTATTATGGGAGGTGTGTGTGTGTGTGTGTGTGAGAGAGAGAGAGAGAGAGAGAGAGAGAGAGAGAGAGAGAGAGAGAGATTTGGAATGCCATAAGGATAGGGTGTTTCCCCCCACCTAGTGGGTCTATGGTTTAGGTTTGAGAGTTCGTGTGTGCGAGTGTATTTAATAGATTTTGAGCAATTTAATAGGAGTAGAAATTTGTAATTGAGTCATTTTCTGTGTCCAATTTAATTTCTCCCCCACTATAAATCCTAAAATTAGCAATTAAATTCAAGTTCGAAGGTATAATTTTCGATATTGCTCCTTTGTAATCATCTGTGAAAGAGAGTTTTCGAAAACCTATCCATGCTTGGCCTCTTTTCGGCATGTAAGGGACGACCATCATTGGCATGGTCTGCCAAAAACACCCTCATTTGCCTTCGTTTAGTGTCCCAGTTGGATGGCTTGAATTGCTGGCTGTGGAGAGGGTACTTTGGTAGTTTCATAGGCACTATGACACTCTGTAGTTTTTTTTTCCAAATTACTTTAAGAGGTTTTCTAACTTTTGAAGGTTCCCTCCATATCCTTTTTTGGTTCATAATTTCCTGCGTTTTTTGTCTTTAGCGTGTGGTTAGTATGGTAAAGGCATGGGTGCATTTTAAGAGAGAATCACAGTCACAATCACAATCTAGGAGAATAAAACTCCCCTGTTGGGCAGGGGTAAAACTCCAAACTATTCCCCAGCATATTGAATGAGAAGATTTTGTCAAATCTTCTGAAAATTTCTTGCAAATCTTGGCGTCATGGGTGAAGCTTTTTATGTTAAGATCTTCTGCAAATCTTAGGGTAATAGGTGGAGCAAATCTTCTGTACTTGTTTTGCATCATAGCTGGAGTCTCTAGGAAATGTAGAGGGGATAAAAAAAAAAGAGAAAAAATTATACAGTAAGCTGTTTTCCAACTTCCTACGAAGGTAAGAGAGGTTCTTTTTCCATTTGACATCAAAAGCTCTAGAAGTTGGCTTGTATTCTTCAAGTTTTTTAAAACAGGTTTGGATGGTCTATAACTTTTCATTATATAATCATAAGTGTTTCTGTTGTTGAGAAGTTTGGATCAGGAATTTACCATGCATGCAGGGGAGAGAACTCAAGCTATGCAATCCAATTTCCGGACTTTTTTTTGTGAAATTTCAATAGTAGAAAATGGTTCATTTATGTTTTTATTAATTGGAGAAAGTGTTTGGTTCTTTAGAATAGATTTAATTAGATGGCAAGGTTAAGCTTTAAGCGGATCAAAAAAAAAGGTTAAGTAAGCTTTAAGAGTAATTTGCAATGAGTTTAATGTTTCCGTTGCATTTGAAGGAATACATTCGTTGTTATGAACAAGTCAATAAATAAATACAAAATCCGAAGTGGAGTACTAAAATTTATCCAGTTGAACCTTGAATGATTATTGATTTGTTTTTGTGGATTCTGGGTCGTAAAAGGAGCATCATCATTTGTTGTATGTTGGCTATGGAAATTACAAACCATGAATCGTAGTTTGAACACTATTTGCAAAGGAGAGGGAATGAGAAGCATTATTGTTAATGAAGTGTTTTCTGCTTTTAGTAGTGGATTGGGTAGTAATAAATCAAATGCTTTTGTTAATAGCTATCGAGGGAGCTTATTTAAGAAGCTGAAAGAACAAGTAATTGATTTTATATGTTTTATGAAAAAAAGATAATGAAATGTGGTTGCTGATCAATAAAACTCTAGAGGGTTGCTCTCACTTAAATTTGATTGGTGAGTGTGATGAAATAGTTGGCTTAAAAATTGAAAGGGAAACTTCTTGTCGTATGTGGACAAATGATCTCTATGAAAGGAATGAAAGTGATACTACATCTGAATAGAATTGATCCGATTAGAACAAAAGAGAGTAATGCTACATAAGGAAAATCAAGTAATTAGAGTCATTATTTTATTATTCATCATTCTTATGTACTCATATCAACTACCAAACAAAGCATGTATAAACTAACTACTAATACGCACGATCTTTCCAAAAAAAAAACTCAAACAAACCCAGTCAAACTCATATCACTCTTCTTGGATTGGTGTTTTACAAGGCTGAATTAATTAGCTCCGTCCATGACTCTAGTAGAGAGAGTTCCAACTTCCAAAGTTCATAATAGAGTATGATGCTCCCAATCATGAAGATCCAAATGTGATCTCTTAATTAGTAAAATTGACTTTTGCTTCATTAATTGTTTACGTATACAGTGCTTTGAATATTCGCGATGATAATAATAATAATAATAATCTAAAAGCGAAGAAAGAATCCCCAGCCATTGGATCATCCAGCTGTTCAAGGTTTCCCAATTTATATCGTTGGCTGCCAGTATATACTGTAGATTAGATTACGTACAGTTAGTTGGCAAATCTTGGGCAGCTATAATACCCCTAAGCATGGGTGCGACCAAGATTTGCCAACAAGCCTTGTTAGTTTGGGTCTAAAAGTCAGGGTGAATGAGGCATTTAGGAGCCCTAAGAGTATCCACAGTGGACTAATCAAATTTGGATAATCAAAAGTTGCCACATCACCTTTTGATTATTCATTTAAGGGATTGCTAAGATTAACAATGTAGATGTCCACAGTGGCATAATCGAGCATTGAATAATCAAAACTTGCCACATCATCTTTTCAACCTGTAAAAATTTAAAAATTGTTACCATATAAAATATTTTTCTTAAAATAGTTTTCAAACTAATAAAAACATGTTATTAGAAATAGAAAATAATTTTTTGAAAACTTTTATTTTGGAAAACACTTTTCCAAAAAAGTTTAAAAAAACAGTTTTTGAAAAAAAAAAAAGAGAGTTTCAAAAAAACAATTTTTAATAATAAAAAAAAAGTTTTTGAAAAACGGTCTAACTGTTTTTGTAAAAAAAAAAAAAAGAACTTTCAAAAATATTTTTCGTAGAAACATTGTTGAGAGAGAGAGAGAGAGAGAGAGAGAGAGAGAGAGTTTTGGTTATTGGCAAAAAGTTGTTAGTTTTGATTATCCAATGACCAAAATTTGATGAGTTGCTAAGAGATTGTTAAGTTTGGTTATGCCACTGTGAGCACTTTTTTGAGAGAACATTGCTAATTTTAACAACTTTATGCTTTTGGTTATTCCACTGTGGATGCTTTAAGCATGGGTGCGACTAAATATCGCGGTTGTAAAACCAAGAAAGCTCAGGCGATGGCCTTGTGCAACTAGCTATGGTTCCGAAGGCGGGGCTGAAAGAGTGGGCCTTGGAAGCGGTCCCGATGACGAATGGCAGCGATGACGCAAAATCCTCCAACTTGGTCGAGATATATGGTGGTTGACATTCCACCCCGGTGGTACATTTTGTTCTATCCCTCTTCTTATTTTTCGTCTTTTTGCATCGAGGGCGCTGCATATTTCAAGTTGGGGGGTAGATTATTTATGGTTAACGTTTTTGCATAGAAAATTTTAAAATTTTTGTGCAATTTTCCCTTGTAATTGGTGATTTCGTGTGCTAGATAACTTGTTTATGCTTAATTTTCCCTAATAATGGTAAGAGTCATGCACCCCGTCGAACTTGGTTACGTGTTGAATCAATATTGCATGCATATACGTGAACTTTGTTGAACAAATTGAGCTCCAAGGTGTGTCACGTGGAATGAATCGCATAGAGTTGAAATTCGTTTTGAAGCATCCCATGCTTGTTTGTCTCTTTTTCCGCACTTGCGTAAATAATTTTCGTTTGTTCATACTTTAGTAGTTTAGATATCTTTTATGCATCATATTGGAGTTGATTGGCGTATGTAGGAAATGGTACAAGGCAATTTTGCATGATAAAACCACAATTGTGTCCCCTCATCCTAAATTGTTAAACCATAGTCCAAGTCTCTTCTATTGTTCAAACTTAGGTAACCGGATGTTTGGAAGGTTGTGTGAAATTGTGTTTCAATGATCTAAGGTGGCTTAGGGTGGTGTGAATATGATAGAAGAGGTTGGGATAAGAAAAAACTAAGAATTGGTACATGATTCCCTATCTCTCCTCTCCCACTTCAAAAGCTAAAGCCGCAAATTTTCATCTCCCTCTCCAAAGCTCTTGGAATTGGCCCCTCAATCTCTCTCTTACTACAAATCTCACCTCAAATGACCCTATTCCTCAAAGAAAAATCAAACAAACACTATGAAAGAGCAAAATCGGATTCAAAAAAGGGTTGACTACTATAATGAGAGGATTGGTTAGACCTCCAGGCTAGCATATATTTTGGATGAGAAAGAGTCCGATGAGGAGGGGGAGCTCGAGGCTCAATACTGTGAGGAACCGGATGAGGAGGACGACTAGGTGTGGTGGAGTCGGTCATAGTAGTTCTAGTAGGACATAATTAGTAGTTTTTCTTTATTTTTATAACTTTGTTTGGTGTTCGGTCGGCATGTGGCTGTGGTTGGGTAGTTTAGGGGATGGTAGTGGCCAAGGGTAGTTGAAACCAAACAGAAATTTTATGGTTGCTACCCTTTTTGTTTCCCTTTTCTTGGCACCAAGGTCAATATAAGCTACTAAAGTCCTTAGTTGATCCTAATGTACGCTCGTCTAACTCCTTTTGATGCATGATCAATATTTGATGCTAATTTAGTATGAAATTTCGTTAGCTTAGGTTGTTTGTGACTAATTGCTTAACTCTCTTTGTCGGTGCTCTTTTGATTAGCATACATAGCTTTTTGTCTCCTGCTATTGCAATTCTTGCTAGCGCTTATCATGGGATGTTGTTCTAGTTTATTACTTTGTGCAAGTTCACATCAGAGTACGCTCTTTTGAGTCTTGGAATTGAAATTCAAGGTGGATATGTGTTGCTTGGCCGTTGGCATGATTTGTTCACCTTAGTTCATTGTATGCCCATACATGGGTTGCATGTGATTGAGTTCGAAGGGGTGTTGATTGTGGATTCTTACCGTATCCTAAGTTGAGCATAGTTTCGTATCTTGTTTCGGGGGAAGATTGCATAGTATTAGTCATATACTTTTTGTTTAACTTTGCTAGGGACTAGCAAAGTCCAAGTTGGGAGATGTGATAAGCCCTGGATAGTGTTTGTAAATGGGATTATCGATACCAATTTTGTCCTGCACTCGTGCATAATTTACCTTAATTAGATGACATTGCACGGAGTTGGTGTTTTTGGCCCTTACAGGTTAAAGGTGGAAATAAGGCGTTTTGAACGCCAAGGAAATCAACCCAAGATCATCCAAAGAGTCAAGACTATGTGCACCCCGCCACCAAGTCCCAAGGAGTGTTTAAAGAAGTTTCAAAGAGTGCTCAGGGTGTCCAAAGGGCCGTTGGAAGGAAGAAAACAATTTGTAAGTTTTCTGCCAGCAATGTACCGGTACTGATAAAAGCTGTACCTATACACCTTGAACAGATATGGTCCAAAATTCTGTGAAACAAGACCTGTAGCGATACTGGGATTTCATGGTACCGGTACATCCTGGAAAAAATTTACTTTTTGTGCCCGACTTTAATAACTTTTTATGAGCATTTAGGACCTTTGTAACTCGTTTCTAAGGGACTATAAATACCCCCATACCTGATTTGATTAGGTTATCTTTTACCTTTGCACTTTCTCTCTCTACTCCATTAATGGAGCTCTCACCTCTCTCTCCATTATGCTTTGAGGAGGGTTTTTAAGCACGATCCGTTTACTTCTGAATCTTTGGGTCTTCATTAAAGTTGTAAGAAATCTCATTCTCTTCGAAGATCTTGTCTTTATTTTGAATTTAATCGATGTTTAGTTTTCTCCTTATCTTTACCCTTTCTCATTTCATGTCTTCTTTCGATATGTGTGAGTAGTGTAGTAAGGCTAGGTTGTGGGATGGTTAGCATCCCATAACCAAGGGTGTTGCTTGTTCTTCTCATGTAATTTTCGTTTTTCTAGCTTAAGCATGTGCTAGGGTCAATTTTATGTATCAAGGCATTGAGGTGTTAATCTCTTTGATCAAATGTAGGCAAGGGTTAAGCTTCTTGCCATATTTGATACTTTGAGCTTTGTCCCTCCTTGTGTTTGTCTAAATGTACCAAAAGAACCCTAGACATGTTTAACACTTTTGTTAAAAAGAGAAGAATCAAGCTTATCCTTGCGTTATGGGTGTGAGATATCCCTAAACCTAGCCTTTAGTTTAATCTCTAGTTAAAAAACCGTAGTTAGGTTAAGTAGCCAGTTAACTAAATTTCTCAAAAGTTGGCCATCTCAAAGCCAAACTAAAGGTTGGCGGTCCTAACGCTAAAAACCCTTCGTAAATCAAACCTCTGGCCTAGCTCCATTGGCTCCCTATGGATTCTACCTCGGACTTCCGAGTTTATTTTGCTACAACCGACCTAGCCCTACACTTGGGTTATTCTTATTACAACACACATTAAGGTCACAAGCAAACACTTTGTAGGAAGACAATTCACAATCGCGTATGGTACTAAATGAAAGAGACGTTTTAAGAGGAAAACAAAAATCCTACATCTTTTAGGTTGCCTAAATGATGCCTGTCAAGTCACCATAAATGCATAATCTATAATAGCCTAGATTTGTCACGTGCTGGCAGTCAGTTCATATTCCAGTGTACTGTAAAACAGCAAAAGGGAAGGAGGGGATGGGGGAAGAATGTTTCAGTATAAAAGCATAGGCTCTATTTTGTTTTTAACACTTTCTTCTGCAAGAAAACAGAAAACAAGTCACTTTGCATTGTTGTTTCTCTTACGAAATTCCAAGGCTCGAAAAAGGTATGCAACTCAAGAACTCTTTATGGTATTGTCTGGTAGTGTATGAAATCTTTGCAAACTTATTATTAGTTGTCCATCAGTAGCACAAAAAAAAGTCAATACTTGGTTCTAAAATAATGACTATATTAGTTTACCACTTACATATTGATAGTTGGATTGCTATTTGATGACTATTAGATCATATATTCACAATAACTCAAATACCCTTGATGGTGAAGCATAAATAGAGATTCTTTGATTGTGAGTGTCATGTTTTGCTTAGTTGAGACTTGTTGCTATTTGAAATCACTTATAATATTTGCATTGGACAACTAATTTTGCATGCCAAAATACTAACATAATAATTGGCATAACATTAATTCAATGGGTTAACTTTACAATACCTAGATAAGATAGCGGCGATGTCCACCAACAAGAAACCACGAACTTCATATGGTGATCTTCCATAAGCATACCCTTATTCGAATTGTAGACTCCCGAATTGCGTGTTTACAATCCACGAATACGATCTTTTGAACAATACAAGCATACCATTATTCGAATCGTAGACTCCCAAATTGTGTGTTTACAATCCACGAATACGATCTTTTGAACAATAGTCAGCCAGATAACTCTGTTGAAAACTCTGTTTGAAAGGCACCTAGCTCAGCTTCAAAAGCTAAATCCCCGTGCAAAAAAAGCCACAAGCAGCTCTTTGCAAATGAAAGTGCGAACAGTTCAATAGATGAGGATAGTCTTCCACTCGCAATTGCTTTTGGGAAGAAGAAGAAAGACTGACAATCAGGCACATTTACCTAGAGTTTTGAATGGGTTCAACTATTATAGCCAACTGGTTACAAAATATCCCAAGTGATGCAACTACCTTTCTGTTATGTTTAATTGTTGCAAGACATAATTAGCTCTAAACTTATTGCTTCTATATCTAGCAGCATATTAAGGAATAAACAATCTATTATGAATTGCTTGATGACAGTAAGTTTAACAATCTATTATGAAACTGATCAATTGTTCTGCACATGATCAGTTAATCAAGTTGCAGTTGTTTTGTAAGATTGATGAAATGACCTATTTATTCTATTATGAATTGCTTGATTACAGTAAGTTTAGACATTCTGCTCAATGACAAGTCCTAGATTTACTGCACAGCTAAAATTGTATGTTTGTATATGCTATGTCTTCTAACGTTCCGCTAATACATTCAAAGTTCAAATTGTATACTTTCTTATTCTAAATCTATTTTCCTAATATAACCAATGTTGAAACATCAAGGTCTCCCTACTTTTACTCAACAAATTCACAATCAATTTTACAAAGTAAAACTTGGGATTATAACATAATTCACGGTAGGACTATTTGCCCACGTACGCTTTTAATTCCCATTCTGCATTCCCGCTTTGATGAGTTTGCTGTAGAAAGCCAAACACAAGACCAGCATTAATGATGGCTAAAATTTTGAAAGAATCAAATGATGATATCAGATACACAATTTAAGTGCATACTTGTCTAAATGTCAACACACAAATGGTTCATTTCTGTTCCTGTTGTAGGTGTTGGCTGAGGTTCAAGTTCTCCATTGAGTTTTGCCAATCTTGGGTTTAGCTTTCGAAGGATTAGTATCTTCAGAAGTTAGAAAAAATGTAGGAAACCGGCTAGGCTTATTCGATGAAGCTTTTTTTTCAGTGTAAAAAATGTTTGTATAGATACAAAATAATGTGTATTTTTTGATATGTAGGTAAGGATTCACTTTTTCAAATGCATTACGTAACAAGATCAGCTTACAACTATGATAATTCCAGCTACAAAGTTGAGCGCAACACACTGAATCTTACCCCACGCTGTTGCAGATTTTCTGATGCAGCATTCCTTAGTTTCAAGGCATGCATAAACTTTCTCCACATACAAGCTAATCTTGTGAGGTCTTTGTTTCTTTTGTAACTGTAGTAGTACATCATAGATATGACATTAATGCACTATTTCGTAATTCTGACAGATCACAGAAAATGCAATGTTGATTTTACTTGAAGATTTGCCAATAGAGTATATTTACCTCATTACACCTAGAGTGCTAGATCTTCCTCATCTTAAAACAAAACCTGAGACTATGAAAAACACTGAAATTAAACACAATTTAATCATAACTTGCAATTGGTAGATTTAAACCATACCTATGAATGATTGGATTGGATTATATCTTGTCGAATTACAATGATATATATCTATAAATGATTGTGCACTGTTTATTATTTTCACTGACTATAGAGCAGTGCAATAAAATTTGTACTTGAAAGCTTTGCAAATATAGTACTCTTATCTCATCAAGTGTAAATTGCTTAATATGTTTTTTCAAGTGAAGATTACATTTATGAGATATGCAAGTATATGGAACTTCAAAGATTAGGTGAAATGTCTACAAACTTAGATGACACTAAACTAGAATATTGTTTCATTAAGTAAAACAGAGCATCTAGAAGTTTAAAAGTAAAATAGTTTAAAAGTAAAATTAACAGGAATTCAAACAACTTAGAATTTAACGAAAAGACTTAAATTAGCAGCATAACATCTCTATGAAACTCCCTATACTACTATGCTGTTGTTTTTAGTTCAACAATTGGTTCAAGCAATTCAACAAACACAATAAAGGAAAACATATTCAGAGTTTTACTACATAAACTCTCAAAACTGTGTTTTCTTTCATTTGAAATTTGATTTCTCGTTTAAAGTTAAGTACATTGAAACGCTACAAATGCAATTGTATTTAAAGTTACTAGCTAAAGTAAGCTATGTATTTAAGATTTGATTAATGTGCATAAAAGTCTAATTAAGTGCGTGTTGCTTCTATACTTAAGCTCATATTTATGAACTTGTTGATCTAATTTGCTATACATCAGCAGTAATTGCAAATGCAGTAGCCAACCCACAAGACCTACAATTTCATATGACTTTTATCATGATTTAAAAGCCAAATATAATTCAAATACCTTAACATGGGCTTCATCTTCCAGGTTGAAAACTACTCGTCCAACGACCTCGGTCATTGTGCAATGGCATCTAGCTTGTGCACTGAAAGACAAATCATTAGTACTCTAGAACCAAGAGAAATTGAGTATCCGAAGGTGATTTTTGAATCATCAAAGTAGCCACTGCTATCACTGTCAAGTCATGCAATTAGTTTGACCTTCAAGTACCTGCAAAACTTAATCTCCCATAGCGGTTGTTTCTTTAAATTAAGTCAGAACTTTTTTGCAGCTTCAATATAATTTTCGCTAGGCATATTCATGAATCTAGAAAACAAATCAGATTTTTATTCGATAGCCACATGATTGGTGAACTTAAAATTTTAACAATCATAGATATTAAGATTGATGCTTTCATTCCACATTCTTAGGTTATTGAATGTTTTTTTTGGAGAAATCCCCACGTATATATGTATAGTGTGGAAAACAAACAGCATTGTTGACAGTAAAATTGAGCGTGGAATTTTTTTTATCTGCATGCGTTGTCCATGTAATAAATATGTTATGTTGCAGAGCAAGAGGAAGGAAATTGTTGGGTCTAAACGCTCGAAGTTGTAAATCTATTGTTTCCAATAGATCAAATACCTTAACGTGAGCTTCATCTTCCAGGTTGAAAACTACTTGTCCATCGACCTCGGCCATTATGTAATGGCATCTAGCTTGTACAATTTTTTTAGAATTAAAATTTTCGTACCAAGTCAATGCATATAATAGATAGGAAACAAACAATCAAATTTAGAAGGAGCAGTAACGAAGCTAAAAGTAGATAAAATCAAGAAAACGTTAACGCACATGCATGCATTCAATATATATATATATACATACACACACACGCACACACACATCAGTCCGTCTCCCATAAGGACCATCTTATTTTAATAAATGTGGACGTCCCTTTCCTGATTGAATTTTGATGATCCGAGCCGCGCAATGTGTTCAGAACATGATTTTAAGGGTACTCACGAGAAATCAACAAAAAAAAAAGACCGGGAAGGGCTTCATCCGAGCAGTTTTTATTTGTTTTTTATCGAACAGTTCAAACAAAAACTGCTCGAATGAAGCCCTTCCCGGTCATTTTTTTGGCCAATTTCTCGCGGGTATCCTTAAAATCACGTTCTGAACACATTGAGCAGCTCGAATTATCAAAATTCGATCAGAAAATGTTAGAAATGTGAAGGTCCGCATTTTAACTAAAATAAGGACTCCTTCATTTGAGATTGACTCTGTGTGTGTGTGTGTGTGTGTGTGTGTATATCGGATCTAAACTAAATCAAACCGAGTCTTATGGCTAAACTTTTAAGTTCACCAATCATGTGGCTATCGAAGAAAAAACTGATTTATTTTCTAGATTCATGAATACGCCTAGCGAAAATCATATTGAAGCTGCAAAAAAGTTCTAACTTAATTTAAAGAAACAACCGCTATGGGAGATTAAGTTTTGTAGGGACTTGAAGGTCAAACTAATTGCGTTACTTGATAGTGATAGCGGTGGCTACTTTGATGATTCAAAAATCACCGTTGGGTACTCAATTTCTCTTGGTTCTAGAGTACTGCTTTTGAAGACGATCTCGACTTGCGCTTGCACGGCATTGTGGTGGAGGGAGGAGGGGGAGCATGGCGGAGAGAGAGGATGGGAAGTGGGTAGCGAAGAGGATAGGGTGCATCTCCAACACCCTCAACTAATTCTAGGCAAAAAGACTATCCAAAAGGCCAAAATTAGTGTTTAACTAGCCCTTACAAGAACCTAGAACCCAATAGCCTAAGCAATTGGGCTATTCAAAACCCATTTTCCACTTCTGTTCTTCGGAAAGAAAAAAAAACACACGATCGAAAACCCACGATCAAACTCTCTAAAAACCCACAATCGAAAACCCCTTCTCTCTCTCTCTCTCAAAACCCACAATCGAAACCACCAAAACCGACAATCGAAACCACCATAAATCAAGTCTAAAAAAAGAAAACCCAGAAGAAATTACCTTTGATGCAAGACCTATGCCGTCACCGTCCTCGACTTCTTTGCCCGTACCTGGATTTGTCTTTAACAACAAACACAACATGACCAGTGTCACGCCCTTGATTTTTAACATAAATAAATAAACCGTTTCGATAAAAGATCCTCGCATAAAATATAGAAATACCTAAAGGGAGTTCCCACCTGTTTAATTTACAAACAGTTTAGCCAAAAGAAATCAAGATTGATTAGTTACAAAATCATTTTTTAACAAAAATATGTGATTTACAAAGATGATTAAATAACTAGTCTTCATTAGCTTCCAAAGTTGTCTTCCACACTGAGCATACGATGCAATGCAAGCCACTGCCTGGCATTAAAACTTGAAAAGAATGATTTTGTTGAGCTACACTAGCCCAGTAGAGAATTTTATACTGAAGCTATATGTAAATGCGATGAAACATGCAACAAGAGTGATTGATTTGCAATAAACGGACAACAGATGCAAAGAGGCACCACAATGAACCAAAGGACTACGACTTCGGGATTTTATACGTCCTAAAGTTATTCCTAACCAATTCGTACATTAAGCTAGAAGCAACATTTAAACTCACATCGATCTAATAAACTACAACAACTGTTCAACCATTTAATAACTTTTCGAGTGAACGCTACATCAACTCCCTCAACTTATACCATTCACCATGGAACCTCATTTCATAAAACTTTTCCTCTTTAGTTGCCAAAACAATTTCAAGAAAACTCTCAACCTTTACGGGTCAAGCTCCCGTTGATTCTAGCTTGACTAGCCAAAGTCCGTTGATTCTGTGCATGAATACCGAAATCCATTGATTTTCTCATGAATAGCTGGAGGATTTTTCATAAAAATCCTTTTTCCAAAACCATATTCCTTTCTTTTCAAAAACTTTGATAGAATCAATCGTTTATTCTTCTTTTTTCGACACTCACAATCTCAAGCAAGAAACAGCCCAACGACAACATGAACTTCTTTAATCAATCATGACTTTCTTCATCATGCAAGACATTCAACTGTATTACCACCACTTGCGTTACATTGAATTCTCTCCACTTGGGTTTCCGCATTACCACACCTTGCGTTGCGGGCCTTCTAGAGTTTCCGCATTACCACACCTTGCGTTACAGAACCCTCAATTCAACATTCACAACCCACACAACATGTTCACATTATCAATCTGAATACAAGATAATAACACTACCCAAAGTCACAACCTTTCATTCATGATCACCCAATGTACTACAAACTCGTACCCATGTCCTATTGTATGTTAATAAATACCTTAAGTTCACGTTATCTCTCAAAATCTATCACAATGCCCTACGTCACGTACCGAACCCATAACAACTCCACGACACACCATCAGCTTGGTTCTAAACGAGAATCTATAGATCGAGTGCCAACGAAACCTAGGATGACCAATCGAGACAAAGCACGAAGGTACGAATCACCCTATTCTTTTCCGAACCGCTAGGCAAACTCTTATTGACCAACAAAGCGTCCTACGTCATAACTTACATCCTACGATACTCAATAACCTTTCTACGATACGCTCTTTCATCCTATCGTTCACCACATCAAGTCATAGCACTTAACATATCTATAGCGTACATCACCTCATGCCACAATGACTCTCTAGTGCCATCAATCCCATAAATACATTTCGATTAAGTCTTTATCTAGTAAGACACTACCCTTTCTCTAACAATGGAAAGCCAACGGAAAGAGGATAACATCGATTAATGAAGAGAAGTCAATTGAACACGCTTAAGAAAGGTTAGGAGGTGTCAAAAAGGTACTAGAAGTATCCGGGGTTCAAAATAATCAAATCGGAGCAACATAGGCAAAACTGCCTAGAAAGCCAAGGAGTATCGATACCAAAATAACCGTATCAATACGGCAGAGTTTGGAGTATCGATACGCAAATAATAGTATCGATACGGGAACACTATGATAGATTTCTGTAGCTACTGGAATGCAGATCCTTTCAGCGTATCGATACGCAAGCAATCGTATCGATACAGAGACATTACGAGCAGCGATTTAGTGCAGAAAACTCAAGGGCAAGCACAACACAATAACCAACGATTTAAAGCACGATTTCTACATAAAATCAACTTATAAACACATAACAAGAGCAAGAATCCCTACCTCGAAGTCGGAGAGCAAACACACAAAGAGACCGGGCCACGCAAATCTTTGAACTCAAACTTGAACTACACCCAAAATACTCCTCTCCGAGCCAAACCGGACAAGCTACGAACACAATGGCACTTGAGGAAGATGGAGAGAGGGTTGGGTTCTTTGGATTTCGAGTTTTGGTGGCAATTTTCGGTGGGAGAGCAAGAGAGAGAGATGAGGCCGAGAGAGAGAGGGAGAGAGGCCGGGAGAGTAGAGAGAGAGAGAGGACTTGGGATTTTTAATCCCCCCCCCCCCCCCACACACACACACACACACACACACACACACACACACAC
>BPLS01000201.1:1084402-1095398 GCA_019656275.1 Rhododendron kiyosumense | reverse complement strand
CACATTTTAAGGTTGGCGCAGTAGATGTCACACGCCTCGGTTTTCGTGAAGGGCAGTATTTTGTACAGCTTAGAGTAGGATCCCGCCGCGTATCCCAAGACGTTTCCGACGGCCATGAAAAAGGAGAAGAACGCGTTCGACGCGCTGATCTTCGAGTGGTTGGACCCGCACAGATCGGCCAGGAAGGCTCGGCACGGCCCTTGCAAGGTGTTGTTCGCCACGTCCAACATCCAAAATCCAACCACAAATAGCGCGACTGCTCGTGGTTTCATTTTTTCCGTGGCCGAGTCACCAAAGATTCTTCCCATGTCGGCCGCGAAGCCGATGAGGAAGACCGCGACGGCGACCAGGACTGCGCCAGAGACAATGAACGGGCGGCGTCGGCCGAACTTCGAGGTGCATCGGTCACTGAAGTAACCAACAGTGGGTTGGACAAGTAGGCCTGAAAGGGGCCCACAGAGCCAGATAAAGCTAGACCATACATGGGGGACACCAAGAGTCTGCACATAAGGTGTCAGGAGGGAGAGCTGCAAGGCCCACCCAAACTGGACACCGGCGGCGATCGACGATACGAGAATTAGTTTCCCGACCGGGACGTTGGGGGCATCTCCTCCGGAGGCGGAGGTGGTGCTGACTATCGCTCCGTGTTCCATTTTTTCGTTTTTTTTTTTCCCGAAATAGACGACTATATCTGTCTCTCTCTCGCTCACGCTCATTTACTATCCCTTATCTCTCGTCGCAGTTGGCCGGAGGCTGTATCGGGTGTTTGATGATAAAGAAACACCGGCCAAGGCTTGGAGACAAAAGGAAGGGGTGGGAGGGAGAGACTTATTGTAAGTCGCACTTATTGTGAGGTTGTATAGAGGGCTTGGGAGGATGAGATGAGGGAAATGCAATGTGGGAACAAGTATTTATAGTGAGGTGGGAGGAGAGAGAGAGAGAGCTGTTCACGGAGAGTATGGGGATGGTGCTTGGCTAACGGGCAGACAAGTGAGGAGAGCACAAAAAAGGGATCCAGGGACTGTGGTGTGCAGCCTGTGCTGGACAGCTACCGATGCGACTTTGCCGGCATCGGTTTGACGATCGGAGACGTCTACTATGTAGAGCTCATCAAGTACTACAAGTGTACCAAAAATTAACTCAATCAAATATTTTTAGTTACTCATTGGAATACATATAACTTGAAAAAAAATGAATCATAATGGATACAAAACACTGGATCAAAACCACTGAATCTTTTTTTTTCAAGTTATATATATTCCGATGAGACACTTAACCATATCTGATTGAGTTGAATTTTGGTACACTTATAGCACTCAACGAGCTCTACGTAGTGGACGTTTCCAATCGTTGGACCAATGTCGGCAAGGCCGCGTAGCATACAAGGACGAAGCCAGGAATTTCACTACGCAGGGGCGAGCCTATATATACTTTTATAGGAATTTTTTTTATTTTACATATAATAGTAGTGTTTTTTTTTTCTTCTTGTAGGGCCGACCACCCTTACTGGCCCCTCCCTGGCTCCATCCCTGATAGCATAGTCCTTGGATCCCAAAAATGGTAAAGACAGCTTGGACTAATTAAACGAAATCCTATATGAGAATAAATTCTATCCATTGACGGTGTAAAACTACATGTTTTTACCCCGGCCTAATATGGACCCCACCGAGTGTTTATTGCTGTAATCTGAACCGTTCATATTTTAAGACCCGCAATATAGTATTGTTATACAAAAAATCGGCTTGATTGAAAGTTGATACATATATCAATATTTGAATTTTGATTCATAAAATGGACGATCTGATTTCTGTCAATAATAATAAAGCTAAACTTTTCATTTTACAAAGAAAATTTTAATTTTTGATACTACTATCGATATTCGATCAAATTTATTTTTTACATGGATACACTACTATGTGGGGTTTACAAGATAAATGGTTTAAATTAACAATAAATATACGATAGGACCGAAAAAGGTGGTGGTGAAAAAGTGGGGTTTTCTACCGCCGGTGAAAAAAATTTAATCTCATCCTATATTAATACTCCCTCCGTTCCAATTTAAGTGTCCTCTACGGGAAATCGTGCATTCTAAGAAATCAAAAATTTTGCTATAAATTTCCAAAATTAACCTTAAAAACTATGAAGTTAATTATATGTATAAAATTGCTTATATCTTTCAATATAGATCTCAAAAAATATGTAATATGGATTTTGTTTAATAGATCTCAATTAGTTTTATCATACAAAAATTTTAAAATCATGGAAAATATTAAAAATTGAAAGATATTATTAATCTAAAAATGACACGAATATAAAAATCTGTCAAATCAATGTGTACTTTTTAGAGGTAAAATTGGAAGCTTGGGATGTTTCAATGATTATTTTTAGAAAGTGGACACTTAATTTGGAACATCCCAAAATAGAAATACAGCCATTTAAATTGGGACGGAGGGAGTATTACAGATCTTTGGCTCTTTTTTTTTTTAATCGGCGACAGTAATATTTTATTAATTTAAGACAAATCTTTGGCTAATTTCCTGAATTCTCCAAAACAATAAGTCAGACCTCTCCCGATATCCAAACATACACCATTACACATTACACTGTTCCCGTTTTTTTATCACCACGGACGGCAACGGGTGGCTTGGATTCGAGATTTTGACATAATTGAACCAAAACTCAAAATTTCCACTCGAAACCAACCCGTAACGAAATCCAACAGGTTCCTTTCCACCTAGACAGTAACCCTAGCCGACGGGAAACGACTTCGTTTCATTTTTTCTCGAACCACCATTGGCGGGCACCCAATTAACAATGGTAGTCCTGAAAAAATGTAGTAAATTACGACTCCCAAAAAAAGAAAAAAAAAGAACAGAGACTCGTTTGCAGTTAGATACTCAATGATACCATCTAAAACACAACAATATAAAGCGGATATTAAGATTCGGTTTAGAGTGTGAATATTTGTAAATCCAAACAAAATTCCGCCGGTTATTTATAATTGAAAAACCAAAACGACGATTAAAAAATCAAACAAAAACCATTTCGATCGGTGCGGTTAAGTCAGGTATCCATCGATTTCAAGCGAGATTGTCATCCCAAACCATAAGGTCAATGAGAAATGAATTTTACTGATTTTGATTTTTCGGCATTATATTTCGCCGCCATGTTATTTTGGTAATGGATACGGCTCACACGGAACTTGATTTTCCTCCTGCCCCAGTAGGAGGAATTCCTTCGATCAAGGACACATGGCACCTCTTGATTTGCCTAAGTCCCTTTCCTGGCCTTCCCTACCTAACAGCAATTAAACCTTATTTCACCACCATTAACTCTAAATCTAACGTTAACTCAACCACATAAAAAATGCAATAAAATTGCCTAAAAATATAACAAAAACTTTCAAAGAGATCAATAAAAAAAAAAAAAAAAACCACGAGACCAACACGAACCGAACAAGTAAAACGCCAACGGGAAGCCTTCCAATCTCACATAACAAAGAAAAAATTGGAATAGCTTCTTTGGGCGTCCAATTTTCAAACTTAAAAATAATGTACTTAACGAAATGGAGTAATTTTTTTGTGCAATATAATCTTGTTTGATAAATCTCGATGAGATTTTTTGAACCGTGCAAAAAAATTCGAAAAATTATTTTGGCAAGTGCATTATTTTTTAAGTTCAAAATTTGCACATAATTTCGTAGGGAACTAATTTTATGTGACGGAGGGAGTAGGAGTTTGGTTAACGGCGGAATGTGGTTTATAAGTACTGTGGTTTAGAGTTAACGGTGGTGAAATGTGGTTATTGTAATTGCCATTAGCCATTAGGAAGAGAAGGGCGTGGGTTTTGAAGGAAAATGATTTGGGCGAATCAAGAGGTGCCATGTGTCCTTGGTTCGATAAATTCCTCCTCCTAGAGCAGAAGGGAAGCCGAGTTCGAAAGCAAGAAAATACAGAAAGAAAGAACACCATCTAATTTCCAAGAATAAGCATTAATGTAAAACCAAAATTGGTAACTCCTACATTAGTTGACATGCCTAAAAGAGCGCATAAGAAAACTAACACAGGCAAATTAACGCCACATTGTCCTATCTCCTCACAAAACCCAAAAAAACAAAAATTGCAAGATGAACAATGTGTTTATTTACAAGTCAATATTTTTCACTCATCCCGATTGAAGCCCCCGACGCAGCCGCATGCAACTCTGGGAGTAGTCACTTTGTGCCAAATTGTTTGATTCTACTCGCCAGATGAGGAATATGTGCACATATACATGCGGGTTCACGAACGCCTCCCTCGATTCTTAGGCATTCTTCCGGGACGACGATGGGAGAATTGTGAACGCGCAAATTGCACTCGCGGCGGCTACAATGGCTCCAAATACAAACCCGGGAAGGTTACCACCCCCGAACGCAGCGTCCAACGGCCCAACCACCACCGCAACGAACATCTGTTTGATGAAATACAATGCACTTATTTAAAACTCTGCATTTTGGAGAACTAGTGAATTTTAGCAATGATGTTTAGTGTCTTACCTGTGGAATGCAAATTGAAACGTTCAAGAGCCCCAAAGAAAGCCCTACAAAAATATTAGACATAGATATTGTGTTAGGTGAATACACGGTAGTGATGTCACTCTGTTGGTGACTTTTTTTTTCTGCAAAAGTATTTGTATGAATGAAAGTGGAAAGAGCGGCTTGGGGGATAGTGCTGCCGTCTGTCTCGGCAATCAATGATCCGGATTGTTCGGTGTTGTGCATAATTTCAACCGTCCAACCGTCTCGACAATTCTGACTATTGATTGTCGGGACGGATAGTCCGAATGTGTATAGCACCATCCCTAGTCCAAGAAAAAGCAATACCTTGGCCGGATCCTGAACTGCTAGAATATATTGAAGCTAGAGCAAATGGAATGCTATAAGTCACCTGCACAAACATTAGAGGAAAAAATTGAATAAATCCTATTCTGATATGGATGTTTTGCTCAGTAGTTTTTTTTGACGTTATTGGAATTAAGAAGAGGAACTAAGGAGTATAAACTAACCGCTTGTGGGATACCCAGGACGGCAAAAATAGCAATGGCGGAGGCCTTGATGTTGGAATCCGGCGGCTGAACGGCTGCGCCACGGGCTTTGTCGGCAATCTTCGTCACCACCACCATCATCGCCAGGCATATCGCCAACACCAGGTTCCCAAGTCCCCACACCCGCTTCACGTGACCCAGGCATTTCGCCATCGGCTCGATTGCCAACGACATGAATCCCAGGGTCACGGCGTACACCATTAGCCCAAGCGATCCCGCGCTCACTCCTTGATCGTACAGCTTGGCCTGGGCAGCGTTACCATCGGGGTTGCCACCGTAGATCTCCCTGCCCATCCAGTCAGTATCGTACAATGTGAATGGGAACCAACCGATCCAGTTCAACGCGGTCACCGCGAACAAAATCCACATCGGCTTTGGCAGGGTTTTGAGCGAGGCGCAAAGCTGCCCGAAAAATGGCATCGATTCGGATCCGTTGTTGACATCTTCCTGCGTTATCGGTGTTTCTTTCACTGTCGTGACTGCAATTGTGGTTAGGATAATCAAGAAGAGGATGGAGCAAATGAAACACATTTTAAGGTTGGCGCAGTAGATGTCACACGCCTCGGTTTTCGTGAAGGGCAGTATTTTGTACAGCTTAGAGTAGGATCCCGCCGCGTATCCCAAGACGTTTCCGACGGCCATGAAAAAGGAGAAGAACGCGTTCGACGCGCTGATCTTCGAGTGGTTGGACCCGCACAGATCTGCCAGGAAGGCTCGGCAAGGCCCTTGCAAGGTGTTGTTCGCCACGTCCAACATCCAAAATCCAACCACGAACAGCGCGACTGCTCGTGGTTTCATTTTTTCCGAGGCTGAGTCGCCGAAGATTCTCCCCATGTCGGCCGCGAAGCCAATGAGGAAAACTGCAACGGCGACCAAGACTGCGCCAGAGACAATGAACGGGCGGCGGCGGCCGAACTTCGAGGTGCATCGGTCGCTGAAGTAACCAACAGTGGGTTGGACAAGTAGGCCTGAAAGGGGCCCACAGAGCCAGATAAAGCTAGACCATACATGGGGGACACCAAGAGTCTGCACATAAGGTGTCAGGAGGGAGAGCTGCAAGGCCCACCCAAACTGGACACCGGCGGCGATCGACGATACGAGGATTAGTTTCCGGACCGGGACGTTGGGGGCATCTATCCCGGAGGCGGAGGTGGTGCTGACTATCGCTCCGTGCTCCATTTTTTCGTTTTTTTTTTTCCGAAATAGACGACTATATCTGTCTCTCTCTCGCTCACGCTCATTTACTATCCCTTATCTCTCGTCGCAGTTGGCCGGTGGCGGTATCGGGTGTTCGATGATAAAGAAACACCGGCCAAGGCTTGGAGACAAAAGGAAGGGGTGGGAGGGAGAGACTTTTTGTAAGTCGCACTTATTGGGAGGTTGTATAGAGGGCTTGGGAGGATGAGATGAGGGAAATGCAATGTGGGAACAAGTATTTATAGTGTGGTCGGAGGAGAGAGAGGGGAGGGGAGAGAGAGAGAGAGAGAGAGAGGGGTTCACGGAGAGTATGGGGATGGTGCTTGGCTAACGGGCAGACAAGTGAGGAGAGCACAAAAAAGGTGAAGACAGATTACCGATTCGGGCAAATGTGTGCGGTCTACTAGCAAGTGTATGTAACTCATACAAATATATGTGGATAAGATTTTCGGAAGGCTCAAATAAATAGTCTCGAACAGCTGAGTAATCTCTCTTAGGGAGAGAAATTAGTGGATAAATAAATGGATTAGAACGAGTAACGTAGGATTTAGAGGTTCATTAATTTCAAATTAAAAACTTGTAACTGAACTCAGAGTATTTTGGATATGTCAATCCCACATTGGGCTGTTTGTGCTTTAATTTTGGTGGTACAACTCTATCCCTTTTGTGCCACGTTTGATTTGTAGCCTCCTTATAGAAAATTTTATTTCCATAAGTAATGAAAATTTTATTTCCAATAACTTCAGTCAAAATCATTAAAACCAAATCCATGTTTTTGTTATGTTTCAAATTGATTTTGGCAATCTGTATGCAATGGTAGATTTTGGAAAGCTAGTGAAGATACCCTATTCATTTGGGTATGTAGCTCCTTTATTATGTCCGCGCCCCAATCCTTATCCGATACGTGAAATTATACAATAGTCGGGGAGTACCGCTACGTGATATGAATTGGGAGATGGTGCAGTGCACTAGTGTGCGCAACACGGCCTCCGAGTCGTCGAATTGTGCATCTGATGGCTCGGTTATCATCTTGGCAACTAACGATAGAGAGCTATTTATTACCGAGATGAAGTCTGAGCCGTCGAAACCACGATCCGACGGCTCGAACGGTGCTGTGCACCTCACTGCACAACACCAACCCAAAGTCCACATGGTATTTAGGACCACTTTACAACTACACATTCCCACAGAAATATGTGGTTGTAAAATGATTCGGAGTACTACATGGCAGTAGGAACTGGGTTAATATGGACAAGAGATGCTTCTGAATTCTCATTATGGATTTTCAAAGTTTCGATAACAATTTTGCCCCTCACCATTTAAGAAACTACATAGATACCAAAATTTGTTATACTGATTTTAACCTCCTCGTATATATATCCTTTGTCTTTCCATACGTTATGAAAAGTTATTTCCATTGGTTTGTCAAAATCATAAATCCATGTTTTTTGGTAGGTTACAATACTATGATTTAGGCAATCGTTATGCAATGCTATTGAATTGAAGATGCCTAAAATCCAAACTCAAAAATGAGGATTCTACCCTTATCCACTTGGACAGCTCAGCTCCTCTATATTGCTAGTGCTTCAACCTTAATTCAAAATTAGGTTAATATGGTCTAGATGCTTTGAATTCTGATTATGGATTCACAAGTTTCGATAACTATTTTGACCCTTAATTTTTTAAAGAAATTATATAGATACCAAAACTTGTTATAGTGATTTTGATCTCCATGTATTTATAATATATCCTTCATCAGTTTATGGGCGTATACTATTTGCGAGGACACAGATTTCATATTTTAGCCTCGGATTTTGCTGCACATTTAGTAAAAGTTGAGAAACACTTTTGTTGTTGCTACGAGATTGAAAGATTTTCATTCATTTTTTGAAAAATTGTGTTGCAGAATTTCAAAAGCTATCCAAACTTAGATTTGAAATTTTAAGAATTTCATTCTTTTTTTAGCTTTTCAGAATCTGTAGAATCCAAGAGTCCGTTATCTTGAGTTTTTGACAAACAGTCCTAATTTTAAAAAGTTAGAATCTAAAAATCTCAAGCGCACACACTATCTTTCCATATGAATTCAGAAGGTATTTAAATTTCCAATAACTTTAGTCAAAATCATTAAAGCAAAATCCATGGTTTTGGTAACCTAGCCTCCACGTATATATATCCGTTATCTTTCCATGCGTTATCAGAAGGTATTTGGAATAACTTTAGTCAAAATCATTAAAGCCAAATCCATGTTTTTGGTAAGTTACAATCTGAATTCGGCAATAGTTGTTTTTTTTTTTTTTTTTTTCAACAAAAGAATTTTATTAAGGGAAATTTGCACTTACACCCCTTGTACTATCACCGATTTGCACAAACACCCCTTATACTCCAAATTTAGGCACTTACACTCCCTGTACTTTTGACTAAAGTGCAACTGTTAGAAAATCCGTTAAAATGGATTAAAAAGTTACTGGCAGGAGATTTTCCTCCAAAATAAGGAGAAAAAATGCCCAAACTAACCCTGATAGCCACTTATAATGTCAAACTCCCCTTCCCAAAAACAGAGTATCGAAACCCCTCCCTTCCCCTAACCCACTCTCTGATCCCGTTCCACTAACAACTTTATCCACTTTTTTTTTGGTTTTATCCTTATTTGAATATTTTTTGTGTTTGTTAGTTTTGTGCCTCACTTTTTTAATTTTCACATTCATCTCATCAAGACGAATTGGAAAAGTAAATTTTTTTTACTTTTACCCAAATATTTTGGGAAATAACCAATTTTTAGCAAAAAAGTGGTTAGTTTAGTGCCTCACTTTGTTTACTCTTTTTTTTTATACTTAAAAGTGATTCTTTTCCAAAATATTTGGGTAAAGTAAAAAAAAAATTACTTTTATGATTCGTCTCACCGAGATGAATCAATATGTCACAAAAGTTTAGTTCAAACTAACAAACGCGAAAAAAAAATTCAAATAAGGATAAAACCATAACTTTAAGGAAAAGTTAAGTGCAACAATACCTCTCTCTTCTTTCGCAAGATGTCTTCTCAAACATCAAGAAGCCCATCAATTTCAAACAAATCGCAACGGCAAATTAGGTGCATCATTTGGCTGGATATTGATGGGCTTCTTGAAGTTTGAGAAGACATCTTGTGAGAGAAGAGAGAGAATGGGTTAAAGGAAGGGAGGGGTTTGGATGTTATGTTTTTGGGAAGGGGAGTTTGACAAGGCTTATAAATGGCAATCAAGGTTATTTTGGGTATTTTCTTCCTCATTTTGGAGAGAAATCTCCCTCCAGTACTTGTTCCATCCATTTTAACGGATTTTCTAACAGTTGCATTTCAGTCCATAGCATTGGGGGTGTAAGTGACTAAATTTGGAGTATAAGGAGTGTATGTGCAAATCAATGATAGTACAGGGGATGCAAGTGCAACTTCCCCTTTTATTAGTCTTAGAACCAAAGTTACAATAAGATTAAAGGGAAACGGGAAAGCGGCATCACAACCAAGACCTACACCCCAACAAAGATTTCGGCAATAGTCATGCAATGGTAGATTTGAAGAGCTATAGAAGATGTCTAACCCAAACTCAAAGCTAAAAAAACAAGAGCAAGAGGATTCAATCCATTATTCAATTTGGTGGATCCTCTAGTGGCTCAAGTGATGTTTGATAATGCTGAAAATTAATGTGAAAACTTGAAAAATTAAATATTAGAAACATTCATTCTTAAGCTGAATATTTGTTTGATAAAACTCTTAAGAGATGAATTAAATTTGATTGGAAAGTTCATGTGAAAATACACATTTACATGTATCCCTTATTTATCGAGTTGTACTTTTCTTTTATATTCTTTATAGAGCATCTGTTTAGGGTTAGGGAAAGAAATCGATTTGATTTGTATTGCATTTGAGTGCGATAGTCATTTGGAGGGTAGAAACACCTTGAGTGTTCTTTGCTTCGTATCTTAGAGTATACACACGATCAATTGATCATTGAGCGCTAAATACATCTCCAAGAAATTCTATCATCGTTTCTTAACCTATTTGAGAGAAGTCCGAAGGAGGATTCTTAGGCAATACAAAGTTTTTCGATGGATTCCGAGAGGCAAACGGAAGAATGGAAGGTTTGTGGATTGAAGGCAACAACAGTTAAACATTGGGTGCGGTGAACATGGATTCGATAAGAAAATACTAAGGCGATTGGTGATGATTCATAATCGTAAGATTGCTTATAACTACACATTGAGTATATTTTTCTGAACAATGTTAGGGGCAGAACACTTCACCACATCACCAACCACACCTGTCAACTTTACGTTGCATGATTGATAATGGGAGAACACCCACTTTAAGCTATTTTGCAACCACTAATCATACAGTGTCATGTAGGCGGGTATGGTTGGTCCGGTGTTATCATTATTATTTTTCAATACTTCTCGTGATTTTTACCCATTTAGAATTTTTTCCATGTATATCCAAGCGTTATCATATCGCTTTTTTTGTGTGTGATTGGTCGCTTTACATTGGAATCGATGGGTTGTTGATTAGAAGTTAGAGCATCCATAGTGAAATAACCAAAATCATTAGGTAGCTAAAGTTAGCAATGTTTACTAAAACAAAAGTGGTCACTGTGGCATAACCAAACTTAACAACTTCTTATAAGTAACTCATCAAATTTTGGCCATTAGATAATCAAAACTAGCAAGTTTTTGCCAATAACCAAAACCT
>BPLS01000201.1:1035169-1084392 GCA_019656275.1 Rhododendron kiyosumense | reverse complement strand
TCTCTCTCTCTCTCTCTCTCTCTCTCTCTCTCTCTCTCTCTCTCTCTCTCAACAATGTTTCTAAGAAAAATATTTTGAAAAGAAGTTTTATTTTATTTTTTGCAAAAATAGTTCACTACAACAAACATGAGTTTTAATAACTTAATTTTATAGCATTCTTTTAAAAATGTTGTGATAGAGTTGCATCTTCAAGTTCAGATAGAGTGCATGGCACTGAAGCAGAGCAGAAGATTTTCCACAACGTTCCATTAAATTTAATTACAGCGTTCACCCATTTAAGAAAGGCACGAGTCTCAATTCGGTGGAAAATTTTCAGTCGGGAAAATCACTTGGTGGGAAATTCCTTCTCTCTCTCCAATTTTGTATAGATTTGCAAATCCAATTTTAAACCCTAACATACACACACACACACACACTCTCTCTCTCTCTCTCTAAACTAGATGGACAAGCGAATTCCCCTTGATTTGGAAGATATGGCGCCTGGAGCTTAGTAACCTCATCCTTGCAAAACCCTTATGCCGTCGCAACCACTACCATTTCCTCCCTCTCCACCTCCACGTTGTTGTTGCTGGAAAATCTACACTGTGAAGAGGCATCACGTTTTGCTAAGGTTTGGTCCTTCTCCTCTATTTTCCAACAATCTGATCTAAATGGGTTTGATCATCTCTCTCTCTCTCTCTCTCTCTCTCTCTCTCTCTCTCTCTCTCTCTCTTTCTCTCATGCGCGCGCGCACACACACCCCCCCGTCGATCTGCCATCAACCATCAGATTCCACCGCATTAGCTCAGCCACTTCGAAATTAGAGTGAGAAGCTTTCGATAATGTACGATTAAGCAAACCTAGCCACAAACCTAGTTGTAGGGTTGGATTTTAGGGGTTTCACACATGCACAAACCCAGCCACTTCGACAGCAATTATTTTAAATATTTAACAGGCATATATGTACGGTTAAACAATTTTAGGGTTGGATTTTGGGGGTTTGTGATTCTGCATTGTTTATTAGAAATTAGGGGGGTTGGTTTGGGTCGATGTGCTCTAAATGTTCTAACTAGCTTGTTTAAATCTCCATTTTATATACGTAGTTTGCAGAGAACAGAGCATAATTTATTTTAAATTATGTGAACTCTTACCCTACCTTTTGTGAAACAACTATAAAAAAAAGCTTTGAAGTGGTCCACTAGATGTGTTTTAATGTCTGGATTCTAGTGTCCCTAAATTATTTGAGTTAATATAATATGCTTATTGATGTCGATGCATAAATATTGATGTATTATTTTCAGTGCATGGATTAACCTTTGTTTCCTTATTAATTTCTTGACCTTCATCATTCTTCTATTTCTTGATTCTACAGTCAAAGAAGAATACATACTGCATTGGTAGAAGTAAACAGCCAGTTCAGAGAGTGCTCAACATGTTTGATTTGATTTTTGGTAGGATTGGCTGAGTATTTGATTTTTTGTACATGACTTACTTGCCTACATTATCTAGCTTGACATAGTGCCCAAGAGTGGATAGGTTGGTTGTTCTACAATAGTGCAATTTTAGAAGTCCACTGGAGTTTATATAGTGTGTTTTTGTCTGAAGTTAATCAACTAATTGGTTGTTGGCTTTGTTACAAAGGGCTACATAATTGTTCTTATTGTAAGGTCTTTGTTATAGACTAGAAGTTAACTAAATAAGGATATCTAATCAACCCAAAACAGGAAAAAGCAATTCAAGCCGGTAAAATAGCTAATGCATTGTCCTTGTTGCTGTTCTTAGTGGTGATTGATCACCTTCACCTTGTGTTTGTTGATATCTTTGAATTTGGATTTGTAATGGAGCTATTGAATGCAATTGAATTTGATAGTTTAGTACTCCTTATAATTTGGAGGAGTATTGGTTCATGGAAGCACAACGTGCCACCTGAGTCTGTTTCCACTTTTCATATGAACAATTTGGTTGTACAAGTGGTAAACACTAATTGAATGAGACGACATTTGATATAAGTATTGATATGGACTGTTTGATCAAGTACTTCATTAATTTTGAAGTTTGTCCTTTTGGTCGCGTTGATATGGCCACATGCACATGCTAGGTAGTGATGATACTCTTACAACTCTTTGGTGACACTCCTGCATCCACGGCATGAGTAGTCAAACAAGAGAAGTTCAATCCCTGTCTCACCTCATGATCAATATTGTGCTTAAGTGTTGCATTACATAAGTGCCTATTCAGGTATGTGAGAATTAAGAATTTGATACACATTCTAAGAGCATTTGCTGTGACAGATGTTGAGACACATTCTAGTTTCCCCTACATAAGTCAGTTAGCAGGTCAACTCTGTTTTATTGACAAAATGTTAAGCTTTTGTAGCACATCTAGCTAGGTAAACATGGATATGCTAATTTATTTTTATATCATCAGTATTTTAATTCAAAGTTTCCCTTAAAGATTGTTTGATAACCCAATTCAATCGATCAGCACTTAAAATTAAATAAATGAAGTCATAAGTTATTAAGTTGGTTTGACGGGAGGCAAATGCAATGTACAAGAGAGTTCTTGCACACCTAGGACCCCTTTGGGACAATTTATCTAGTCACCGTAATGACTTTTTGTGCTCAGTCACGGACTAACTCATGTATGGTCTAAGCAGGTGCATGCCCATGCTAGGCTATGACTAATTTATGGGTGTGTTTTCTTGCTAGTTTGTACTCTTTTTTCTACTAGTTCCTGCTCCTGTTTTATAGTTTTCATGGTAGCTAAGTTGTCGTAGTCATAGCTAACCAAGATAGAAGTAAGACTAGCCATTATAACTGGAATTCCAATGGGTCTCTGTTGATTTATATCAAAAGAATGGTTGTGATTTTAGGTTATTCTTGAGTTTAGGTTAGAAGCAATAAATTCAAAGGTATGAGACAGAAACAGTTGGAGCTTCAGCATACTATGAGTCGTAAGGGATATGCATAGTTGACTGCTAAGCTGGTAATACCTCTATTATTATGTTCATTATCAAAGATCATTGTACTTCACATTATAAACTATAACTTCAATTCTGACCATATATTTGTTTTTGCTCTAGAAAAAGAAAAAAAAGCCGTGTCCTCCATAAGTAGAGCCGTTGTTTGGGCTGATGGAAACAAAAAAATTGCTCAAAAGATTGTAAGGCCATGGCTCATTCTTTATATATGTGTTTTAATGGTTATATATGTTCACAGTCTGGTCCTAGTCATTTACATTGGTTTATCGTTATGCCATTTTTAGACAGATATGAAAGGAATTGAACGGGATAAACCAAACTCATCTTCAACTAATCTGAAAGAATATGCTCTTTCTCAAATGCTTGGTCCCGAGAAGCGTGGCCGGTTAAGAACATTTGGAAAAAGAGTGACACTAACAAGATTGACTATATTATCACAAATGAATGGTCAGTTTGATGAACTACGTGAAGAAAATGTTTAGTTGAAGTCTCAAATGGCAGATATGAAAAATACAGTCAACAAGTTAAAGAAAAGCCAAGTAAGTAGCTTATCATGCTCTTCATTGGTGGTCATTTCAGATTACTTTGAGAAACGACGTTTTATTTGTTCTATTTTTGAACTTTCTAGGTTCAAATTTCTACAACAACTGAAGGAATACCAACTATACACATTGTTTCTCCCTCGATAAAAAAATGTTTACGTTAGCATTTGCAAAAAATAGCATAATCTTACATTGTTACATAAAAGATGCTGAAGGGTAAAAAATACCATAGGTTACATTGTTGCATCGAATTATGAGGTATATTCTTTGAGAATAGAAGTAAGTGCAGGTTTTTGATGTTTAATACTGGAGTTTTGCTTGTTCAAATATGTTGTTATCATTGTTTAATTTTGTTATATCGATTTGTTGGTAAAGATTGTGAACACCAGTCAGAATACCAAGTGCAAGTTGCTAGATTGGATGGGAACGGGAGACGTAGCTGCTTAGGGGCGTTGGTCTTTAAGTGATCCAAATGAAACATGTCATTGTGTTTCGATCGGACGTAACGCAATGAAAGTTTGGGTGGATGTAGACCTGAAGTGTTTCTTCGGAGGCCTACAAGTGATCTGACCTATATCGTTGATGCTGTGGGAACTACCATCGCGTGGCCTGCTAGTCAAGTTATTATGGACTCTTCGCCGGGGTAATGTACATTCTCTCCTTCATATTGAATTAATTCTCTTAGATGATAAATGTATGTTTGATTGCCTGTGTTAACGATCTCTATGTTGGAGGGCAGAAAAATATATTTTGTTTATAGATAAACCACAAGAATATGGTATCCAATTGTAGGAAATAGAAAGATTTTGTTGCTTCAATTTGCAGAAACTGTGAAGTATATAGGTCTTCAGTTCATTTAGTGTCTCTAGTTTCTCGATTGGATAGCCAGAAAAGGGGAGTTGATTTATGGGCCAATTTAAGGGGGGTAGAAAAATATGTTTTATTTATAGATAAACTACTGGAATATGGTATCCTATTGCTGGAAATAGAGAGTTTTGTTGCTTTAATTTGCTGAAACTGTGAAGTATAGGTCTTCAGTTCATTTAGTGTCTCTAGTTTCTTGATTGAATTAGAACCCGTGAAGTAATTTTAAGTGTTATCTTCTAAGTCTCTTTCTTGTGTTGTGTGTAGGTCGATTGGTTGAAAGAGAAGATCGATAATTCATCACTTTTTGCTCGAGATGGAGATTATGATCTTGCTAGTGTTGGACGTTGGATCTCAATTAAAGTTTTCGCATTGATATCTCCTCTCTCTTTTTTGTAGAGCCTCAATGCTCCTTTTTTGTATGACGACAAGGCTGTGATGCTCCTTTTTTTTTTTTTTTTTTTGTATGAAGACATAGCTGCTCCATTTTTTTATAAAGACATAGCTGGGATGCTCCTTTTTTGTATGAAGACATAGCTAGGCAACTTTCCTCCTTGTAAATGTTGTTAGCAAGATGAAGGCTCCTACTGCATGGTTTTGTATGGAAACAATGTGTGAATATATGGGAGCTTCTTTATGGCAATTAATTGAACTCAAAGATTGGTTTTAATTGGTTGTTCTTTTTAGAGCTTTGCATAGGATGCGATGAATGCTTACAATTGTATATATAAAGTTGACAGGTTATAATGGGCATAAACGTTACGGAATGTCCAAATTTTATTAGTGTAGTTACTTATTCATAGCAGTTTTTGAATGTTATGAAATGTCTCTTATTTATAGCAGTCTTTAAACGCTATGGAAGGTCCAGTATCTATAATAGCAAGGGCTAGTATAATGCCCATCTAAACGCTATGTTTAACATTTTATAGTGTTCTTTGCTTGTTGTGGAATATATTAACAATAGCGGATAATGAACTCTATTGAAAGAAATGACTTTTAATTGCATCGGCTAATAAGGCGTTCTTCGGAACACTATGTATATCATTCTATAGCGTTTTTGGCACGCTATGAAATGACTTATTTATTGTAGTGGTTAGCTGCTTTTTATTTAAAAAACCTTTTTTTAAACTGTCTTTTGTTTTTCAAAAATTGTTATTTAAAAAAAATTGTCTTTTTTTCAAAAAGACAATTGAATGATATGAGCATTTAGCTCCTGCTAGGCATTTATTCATTCAAGAGCCCTAAAAGTATATAATATGAGCATTTAGCTCCTGCCAGGCATTTACTCATTCAAGAGCTCTGAAAGTATATGATATGAGCATTTAGCTCCTGCCAGACATTTACTCATTTAAGAACCGTGAAAATATACCTTGTGTCCATTTTTACCCACATTTGTTCCATGTTCCCACTTCACAAACATGAAATCATTCAATCGAGTCGAAAGCCATTTATTTAATCACATGATATTATGAAATCAACAATCTACTACAACGCATATAAGCAAATACATATATTCTCACTGTACCTCAAAGTACACTCCCGTATCTTCACATATCACATATCAACCAATGATGAGACTTTGCGATATCTGATCTTCTAGTTTCTATACTCGGAGTCCGCGAGTCATATACTAAAGTAATCAAAAGATTCTACGTGTCGAGAGAAGATGAATTGCAATTCTACCCATTGGATCACTAGGCATGTTCATGTGCGTCGTTTGTGTTTCAACATGCAATAACTTACATTCCTCATTTCTTAACTCAATGAGTTCATTCTAATCCACTGGATACCACCATAAGTGTGAAACAAGTAATACTCTCTGAAATACATGAAAGATTGTATAAACAAACCTATTAGAGTCGATGAGAAGCTTCAAAATATGATTTGGAAGATATAAGAAAAGCTGCTCATAGACACTGTAGCAGCTCAATCACCTACGGGTAGGTGAATGAGTCCTACCGGTAGAAGAGGGGAATTCTGCACTTATCCTACCGATAGTTGAAGGTTCCTACCGGTAGAAACTGGAAACAGAAAGGTCAACAATTATTACAAAGCAACTTTGTACTTGTGCTACTAGTATGTGGATGAATACGTTTGAGCTGGTTGAGGAAAAATTTCTCACTTGTCCTACCGGTAGGTGAAAAGTTCCTACCGATAGGGAGAGTGTTTTTAGGCGATTTTGATGGAATTTTCAGATTTCAATCCAATCACAATAACAATCAATACAAGCTCAAAGATGGTACAAGAACGTTCAAATAACATATAAAGAGAGGTATAATTCCCTACCTCAAAGGTTTTGAGCCAAACCCGACCTTTTGACCAAGTCAACCATAGCTCCACGAGATCTGATCACGAATTTTCTTGGATATTCGGAAAGCTCGTGCTCCGTATAGCAACTTTAATTCTCGGACCTTATCCAGAATCACAACCTAGGTAGATGAAATCAAAGAGAGAAGAGAGGAGGGAGTTTTCAGACAGAGAGGGGAAGAGAGAGAGTGAGCCGAGAGTGAGGGAGAGAAAATGAGAGTATTATTCTCTCCCTGAGAAATAAAAGAGGTGGGGGAGGAATCCCCTGCTTCTCACACCACACCCTCACATGTGCACCTTTCGCACAATCACCTTTATATCCTTCCACAAATACGTCACACTGAATATTCACACAGTCTATCTCAACAGGCTGTACAATGTTAAAATACGGCCCAAACATACGTGTCTCTACAATGTACATATGAGTTTTATGAGGCCGACCTCATGTCCCACAAAGATAATTTGAACCGCCCATTATTTTTAAAACATTTTTTTATGGAGCCCTATAAAAATCAGGTCAACCTGGATATTGTAAGGATTTTTTCTGAATTTGTAGGGGCAAAACTACTTAACTGCTAGTTTTGCCCCTACAAATTAAAAAAAAATTCTTATCGATATTGGGTTGAGCTGATTTTTTACAGGGCTTCATAAAAAATATTTTAAAAATAATAGATGGTTTGAATCATCTTTGTGGGCCCCACAAAATCCATATGTACATTTCATATGTACACATAGCAGCTCTCAATTGTAAATACTTGATTCGATCTTCCAATTTTTTATTCAGAACTCAAGATTCTGAATGAAAGTACTTAAACAATCACATCAAGAACTTATAATTATTCGTATGAGTGAAAATTTTTAGAGGGGCAACTCAAAGAAGTTATGTTAAAATTAAGGGAAATTTATAGAAATGGTCCTCTTAGATTTATCCGAGTCTCATTTTCGTTTTTCAATTATCAATTACAACTCTTTTGATCTTCAAGTTTGGTTTTCATAATAAATTGGTCTAATTGATGACTTATGTCAGCCAAACTGGATGGAAAAAATCATATTGATGGCAGTTTGGACGTTGCAATTCGTACCAAGTTGGTCTAATTGAAAACATCTACACTCAATCTGATTTTTTTCGTCCAGTTTGGCTGATAGATGTTATCAATTGAACCAACTTGGTACAAAAACATAATCAAAGACCCACAACGACTCATTCTCTCTCTAAAATACGAGACCTCTCTTTAAGATTTTGAATCGACTGCCCTTCTTCTAGTTCAGGGGGGTACACCGCATCCCTCCTCCTCCCGGGTGCATCTTCTTTTCCCTTCTCCTTCCTTTCTTTTCCCCCTTTCCTTGCTCTATTTCGCTGCTGCTCCAGTTCTGATTCATCTCCTCCGTCGCCAGCTTTTGGCCCAATTTCCCGTTGCCGTTTATGTCTGCTGATTTCCTTTTTGGGGGTTTTCAGTTTTCCTAACGATTAGGTTCAGCGGTGCTGGTGGGTGGATTGACCTCATTATTTCCCACCGATCTCTGTTGTTGGGCATTATCGGTCGTGCATAACGGCTTGTTGGAGATCTCGTGTTTTTCTGTAGGCGTGATCCTCTTCTCCGACAATTATTTCCGTCCAATGGTCCAACTTTGTTTCATTTCGGTGGTTGGGTGCGAGCGTGCATTGCCGCTCTATGGGTTTTGGCTCAGATCAGCTTTGGTGGCTACTGATGGCGGAGGTTGGCGTTTATGATTAAGCTGCTGAACTGTGATGGTGGTTGTTTGGGTTGCCTCGTAGATGTTGGCGGTGGGGTGGTGTTGGCGGTTTGGGATGGTGGTGATTTAGGGTAGGTATAGGGTTTTGTTTTGCAGGTTTCCGACTAGTTGCTACGGGGGTGAGGGGTGTGGTTATGGGGAGTTTTAGGGTGATTTCGGCATCAGGTTTACAGGTGGATGTTGGAGGCATTTGGGGCTTTGATTTGGTTTCGATCTAGACCAATGTTGCAGCGATAGCAATGCGGGTGGGCTGTGGGGGTGGGTTTTTGGTGGCTGTGGGTGTGTTGTGGTGGGGGCGACCTGTGGTGGGATGGTCGGGCCATTCTTTGAGGTAGCAACAGAGGCTTGTTCCTCGGGCTCCGGGGACAGTGGTGGTAGTGGCCCGTCTCACTCCAGGTGGTCGCAATTGGTAGTTGGTAGGGTTGTTGTTTAGGCTGCCCCATGTTGTCTATGAGTTGGTTTCCGGCTAAGCCTATGTTGTCTATGGGTTATGCCTTTCAGTTTTTGGGTTTGGGTTTCGATGTTTTAGGCTTATTTGTTATATTTGGGTTTTGGGTTTCTTGTGAACTTCATTGTTATATTTATACCTTTTTAGACCCCTTTAGTGTTCTGGGCTTGGCCCTATAGGTGCTCTGTTGGTTTCTTACCAATTTTTGTTTTGCTTTGTAATCCTTTTTTCTTATCAATAAAAATTTTTGCTTCGCTGTTCAAAAAAAAAAAACTTGAAATGAAAACCAAACTTGAAAGTCAAAAGAGTTACAATTGATACTTGAAGGACGAAAATGAGACTCTGGTGAAACTAGAAGGACCATTTTGATAAATTTTCCTAAAATTAATGAACGGCTCAGTCAATCAAATTTTTAAAAAGTCGAAAAAGATGGTCTTTTAGTGACTAAATTTTATAAACAAATTTCTAGAGAACCGCACCAATGAAACCACATGCAATTAAAGGTGTCAAAAGGTCCAGACTAATATGAACACGACACGTTTAAATGTGGCACCGGATGGTACGGGCATAGTTTTAGATGAGCCGGGCATGATAGTGTCACACCCCACTCCTGCAGAACTATGGCCCACTCAAAGTGGCGTGATGCCTGACACAACCTGCGCAACTATTGAGACTAGCGCCTTGAAATAAATTAGTAAAATATCCTTTAACTCACAATGGAGACCAAACGAAAGATTTTATTACATCAAACCCAACAGTTGTACAACTAAGTGCTAACCACATTTTTTACAATTGAACAAGTCTAAAGTACTTGCCTTCATATTCAACCACACAAACCTCACAAACCATAAAGTACATAGCTTCAACTAAAAGATTTACAAGAGCAACCTCTATATATACCTGACAGGCACTGTAGTGGATCGACCTCTAGCTCAACGAGAAATCTACAACCAAAAAGGTTACAGGAGAATCATAATAAAAAGAAATGCGATCAAAAAATATGGATGGATTGAAATCAAAACATCCAGCCAATATCAATTTGATTAAATAGTGACCAAAACCCGCCTGGTGCATCATTTTCATCGTTTCAATAAAGTTTCTCAATTTGCAATTTCATTCCAACAGCATATTTCAAAGCATTGCAAATATTCACATATTTCATCTCCACTCGAAAATAATGGTATATCATTTTACCAAAATGTGCCAACGAGTCGTCCACCTCACGACCAAGAGTTAAGACAGTACTGTGACCTCAATCACAGGCTCGCATATAGCGGCGGTGACGAGGGCCATTCTTTATCACCAATGGTAGGTGCTAGCAAGTTAGATTAGTAATCAACGAAGGGTAAGAACCAAGCTTACCGGCAAACAACAAACAAGTTTACCAATCCACCAAAAAGCAAGCAACAACCAAGCTTGCAAACAAGAACATTGGCACAAGAGGTATAAAAATAATTCCTTTTAACTCATCAAATAGTTTTGATCCATCTAAGCAACAATTATTTCCAAAATATTTTTAAATCATAATAGGACTTTTCAATTAGTAAATATAGTGCCATGGAGGAAGTAGAAAGAGACATTTCAATTTATTATTGAAGCTGTACATTCGCACCTTACAAAACGCCGACTCCGCTACCAACTCTACTCCCTACGAGCAAGAGACGTCACAGTGACAGTCCTTATGATATCCCCACCTAGGAAAAAAAATATGAATAACGCTCCACCCATAAGGTTCACTACCAAAGCTCATATCAAATGCAAATGAAATGCTCTATAAAATCCAACCATGCTATGCTCTGCGAATTTCTGAAATTTTTCAATGAATTCGTTCGCCACTAGATTTTTACCCTAAAACTCAGACACATAAAGGAACATCATATTAAAATTCCAGAATTTTCTGACCTTGATAACTATTTTTAAACAAATACAAATAATACTCAAAACTCGTAGTGAATTCCAAAGAACAGATTTTTGGCCAAACTTCAAACTGAAATCTGTTATTACTTAGGCACAATTAAGACACATGGCTTACATATTTTTTGGAAGCTCTATGTGTCTAGTTTCCAGCAAAACAAGCATAATGTGTTTTCGAGTTTTTTAGGCTGAGATATAGTCATTTCCGTAAAGTGCGATGGTGCTGTCAGCATAGTGAGTTCTACGACAGCAGCTCAGTGTCGGAATTTTATAAATTTATGTACTTTGAATAAAATCCTAAAATTTTAACCCAATAGATTAGACATATAAAGGCATCTCTAATAAAAATATTGAAAAATTACGAGGTCAGGAAGTTGGTCGTAAAAATTCATCAAGAACCTGGAAAATTCAATTATGTTCTAACTCTAACTTGCATACCCATAGGCTGAATGAATTTTCTGAAGTAAAACTCATATCCCATGACCTAATCAGAACCTGAACTACACATTCTGATATCCATGGCTGTATCATTTCCCAAAACATGAAAGAAATATGCATCGCTTCCATTTTTTTTTTTTTTGCATAATCGAACCAAATGCAGACTCTTCTTGAATCAATAACCACTAACTTTCAATCCTTCTTCCTCTACCATTTTAAATTAGAGAGCAGATTCGGCAAAAACAAAGAACACAAGACAAAAAACATAGGACTTACTCTTAATTATGTTTTCTCTAATTTTCTTCCTCCTCTCTCTCTCTCTCTCTCTCTGAGCAGCAGCGGCAAAGAAGAACAAAGGGTTCACTTGAGTTTCAATTGACTCCAATTAAAAGCATGAGGTGGTATGTATTTGATCCACATGGGTATGTATGTAACCAAGACAAAATAGAACAAAGGGGATGTTTCCCCCTGTTTCCACGATCTTCTACTCATTTCTTTCTTCTCCTTTTTTTAGGAAAAAAAAAAAATTAATAACAAGACACATTCACATAATACACCCTATAACATATAAAATGAAATAACCTATAAATGCAATTATTAAATGAGATGTATAATGTCATGTCAGATGCGATGTACGTGCAAATTCGAAATGGGTATTACAGATACGGTCTGAGACGGGCATGACACGGAAGGGGACGGAGCATGGCACCACACGGTTCTAGACGGACATGAAAGAGCACAGACACAAGGCACGAGACAACAAATACGAAGTTGTTAATTGTTACACCAATTTTTTTCCGACAAAATTCGGTTAGAGATGGGTTGACATGACATAACTTGACACAATTATAAAATAACACGACACAATTAAGTAAATAGCTGGCACTACACGAAACGATGCGATCAAATAAACGGATAGTACGACATGACACGACACGAACCAACCAAGCACTGGTGCCGGCACGGGCCCGTTCATGCAACCTTACCAAGAAAAACTGACGGAATGATAATTCTTTAGAGAAACCAAACACAGCCTTAATCCGTAACCCGCCACCTGTATCTGCCCAAGCGCGCTAAGCTGCCGATTTTGCACGGTCCACGGAGAGAGGTGTTATTCCTTTGGTTAGATTTGAATTGAATTCAAACACAACAGTAGATCGTCTGACCCACCTGATCTCTGCCTTCCAAACTGCAACAATGGTATCATTGGATCTTCTTCCTGTTCGTCGATTTTCTTACCCTTTTGCTTTCTGCCCATTTTTGTTCACATGTATTGGGATTTTTGAGTTTTATGTTTCGTCTAATTGCTTGGATCTGGAAACCTGAACCATTGTCGTTTCGATCGTAGGAGATGGGTGTCTCGTTTTGTTATTTTGTTTGTTTGTTTGATTTCTTTTTATTCATTGAAGTAATGTTGCGGTAGTGTTTTACTGGCATTGTACCCACATACTAATTTTGCACGTCTCTGCTTGAATTCCTGAGGTTGAGCTGTGTTCATCCTGAATTTTGAGCATGTTCCTTCTCATTCTCCTATCATCAAAATGAAGTACTCCGTAACTAAATATTTTATTTTCTTCCCAATCCATGCGGAACATTGAAAAAAATTCTTTTTTCAGAAATGAGGAAAATTTGCGACTAATGTTGTGGAAATGTGTAACAGCAGAATGTGGACAACAACTCTCCTATGAGTCTATAGCTATGTTGAGTCCAAAGATTGCGAAAAAAATATATAGGAACAACGGTCACATTTCACAAGCAACTTTATTAATCAGAATAAACAACCAAGTAGAGGCTGCGAGGCATGGACACCTTGCCGGAGGTCATGTAGGTGTTAGACATGTGTTGCACAGAGATACTCTCTTGACACGCGTACGACACTCAAATGCCATACGAAGCGCCCACAAATTCACCTAGTTTCTGGATGCATCTCAGTCTCTCAGACATACTGGACATGGATATGCAGTAGACACGGTGGGATACATACGCAATGCTTGTCCATTTTGTTGTATTAAATTTTAAGCGACACACACCAGGGTAGCAAGTATGTATCAATAATTTTGTTAAATTGATACCCATAGGGGAACACGGGAAGGGGTAACTTCGTAGTATATCTAACTTTTATGCTGGGTTAAATTCAAAGAAATTCGTCATTTGTACCTTGCATTTGGTTGTTTTCATGGATAATAGTATACAATTTTGTTAGTTTTCATTTGTTTACTAATTGTTAGCTAATAAAAGTTTGAATTTTTGTTGATACAATACTCCTATTAGATTATATGTATTAATATGCATTTCTAGTTTTTTTTGTCCCGTCTTACTTACAATTGTCGTGCCCCATGTATATGTCATCCATGTCTATTTCCATGCCCTGCTTCTCTGCAAATCAGTGTCTTATTTTGTCTCTATGCATTTCACTTTGACAGTTCAGTAATAGTCTAGTCCTAGAACAGGCTCGGGTCACCCTAAGACTCTTGCGGACACGTCTTGTTGGAACATTTCCAAAATATGTAATGGATATTAAATGTGAATATTGGTGAATAGTTTTAATCCAAAAGGTGTATCTATTCAAGTTATATGAATGGACATGATTATTGGATTTAAAGGCAAAAGATGTGTTGGGATAAAATCAAGAGATGCGATCTTTGGCTGACAGTCATGATCTTTGCCTATAAAAGGCAAAGGGTTCTACCAATTCGAGGAGAGATAATCAGAACCATTCTGATTGTTGTTTCTCTCTAGAATTATCTTCTACGATTATACTTGAGGGGCTCGCAAAATCCAAAGGTATTCAGGTCTCTCTTCGTTTGTGTATAACGCAGTTAGACAACAGTTGGAGACTGTGCTTCATTTTATCTTGGAGGTGGCTTCGCTGTAACTCGGTGCACACCGAATTCTCTTGAATTAGTGGGGGCGAATATCGTCTTAAGGAGAACAACATTGTAACGTGACTTGAAGCATTTCTGTTTATCCACTTTCATTGGCTACAACAACTTTTGCACCTACACGTCTTTGTTGTCAAATGGCATAATATGTTCTAGTAAAAGCTTAGGAAAGTCTTTTGTGTGTAAATGATGGTTGGCAGATTAGAAAGAAACATATAATTGATGAAAAGCTTCTTGCCGAAACACTTTTATGAAGGATGTAATGGCAAACTTGAATGAAGGCCTATAGGGTACTTCTATTAATATTAAAGCCTTATTTTATAAGGTTCATTACTTTACACAAACATCAAGTGATTCCAGTATATAACAGAAATACATCGACATAATCCTTAATGTGTTCCCCACGTGTCGTGTCTACCGTCTTTGGGAAATTTGCATGTCAAAGTGTTGGTGTCTGTCACGTGTCTGCGTCGGTTCTACATAGGCAGGAGGCTTACTTGTGTATTCGTAGTTGTAAATGCCAATCCCACTAGGAAACTACTTAAAAAGCGGCAACTATTGAATTTGCTCGAAAGCCAATTAGGTCATGGTGAAGCTATGAGTTTTGTCGTAGGGCTGTTTCCCAATCAAACAAGTGCCTGGCAAAGCAAATTTGTGATTTTGCCACCCGTCGATCAAAGTGCTGCTTGCATTGGCTGTTGCAGGGTCTGCATCAAGGACCTTTGTTTGTTGACTTATACTTCAGGAGAGATGGATGCATATCTGGATAACGAACTTCTATAACTGTCTTATCTGTTGCAATGCTGTTCGAGAGGTGATTTATTGCCCGTAATAGTGTCATTAAGTCGTATTTCAGAAAGAGGTTTGATTGCATTCATGCTTCATAATAGAATATTTCATGCATCGCTTAACTAAGATGTGGAAAGTGCGTAGAGGTGGTTGTCCACTTGGTAGGAGAGGGATCGCTTCTTTGTTAAGGTTACCCATAATGAAATGACTCCTTTTTATGTAAGTAAAAACTGTGTACATCTGTTTGCAGTAGGAAAAAACAACTCTTTTCAATTGAGAACAAGGAATTCTTAAATTGCCCTTCCTTGGTGGATACATCAGCTGAATATAATGTCTTTACCCGTGTATGTGTACATGTTTGGTTTCCAGAAGTGGAACTAGTGTTAGAACTGCATTCGGTTGAGATAATTATTCCAGAAGTGGAACTGATGAATGTGTATAGTTTTTTTGAGGAAGTGAGATACTATGGGTAAATACAACGCGCTGGCTCTCTACTCATTTACTGTTTTTTACCTCCTTAGGCAAATTGTTTCTGCTTGTTCTTCTTTCTGAACATGTCTTGTGGGAAATAACTTACTACAATCTTGAGATGTTTAATTGATTCAGTGGCTTTGAAGTAGAATTCTATCTTCTCTTAGAATAATATGAGGTTTTTGTTTTTGATTGCCCATGAAAATGATCTAATGCTCTCAGTGCATATGTTTCTCCACATGTTCCAGATTCACTTTGTGCTTCTCTTTAGCCGACAAGGAAAGGTGAGGTTGACAAAGTGGTACTCACCTTATTCCCAGAAGGAAAGAACTAAGGTATTTTTATCTTGCCACTTTACTTTTTGGAAGCTACTACATACCTAGTTCTTGACAGATTCATATTTTAAGACTTTTTTTGTTGTGGTCTTGCATAAAGCTTTTGAGATTTTATGTTTGAAAATCGAAAGACTCATCGTTTGTATATGTAGTTTAGTACTAAGTGGAAGCGGCTTTTTGAAAACATCTTTATAATCTTCTCTAAGAAATGTGTTAATTTCTGAAAATTCACAGAAACTAAGTTTCTAAAACCTCAACAAGAAACGTTTTTAAAAAGTGTCCTACAAAAATGATTCTGAAATTTTCAACCAAACAGACCCTAAGAACTGAGGGTTGCCTCAAGAAATGCAACATATAACTGTTGACAACTGTATTCCTTTCATTCATGGATTTCATTTGGAGAAGATACATTAAGAATTCTTCTTTTGTGGCTTAGATGTGTGTTCTTGTTTCAAGCCTTCTTTCAAAGAAAGTTGACCTTTATGGTCAACTAAGGAGTTTTCAGTGTAAAATTACAAGGAACTACGTCTTGGTCATATAACTAGCTATCTGTAATTGTAGATGGTACCATATGCAACTTTTTTGTGCAAATACTTAAAAGGACAACTTATTTTTGTAGAGTTTCCGGAAGTGATGTGCATCTCATTGATCACTGATATGTTTAACGTTTGCACATTTTGCACAGGTCATTCGAGAGCTCAGTGGTTTAATTCTCCCACGAGGCCCAAAGCTTTGTCATTTTGTGGAGTGGAGGGGTTTTAAAGTCGTTTATAGAAGGTACGTTTGCATTTACATCCACGATTTGGTGTTGTTGATTGGAAGTACCGTGACCCTGTGAGTATAAAAGGGAAGTCTGTTGTTTTTGTTCTCTTCATCATTTTGGCAAGCAGTTGTGGCAATCTTTTCGTCAACTTGCATAATCATATGTTGATTGGGGTAATATTTCTGGCAGATATGCGAGCCTGTATTTTTGCATGTGCATCAATCAGGACGACAATGAGTTGGAGATCCTTGAAATTATTCACCTCTTTGTTGAAGTACTTGACCGCTACTTTGGAAGTGTGAGCTTCCTAAACCGTGTTAAAATAAGAATACGAATTAGCTTAGTCCGTTATCAAATATTGACTACCATTGTACTTCTTCTCTGCTCAGGTCTGCGAGTTGGACTTGATCTTTAACTTCCACAAGGTATTTTCCTTTTCACCTGCTTCACTCATGAAGCCTCACTTTGGTCCCCGGTTTCTTGGGGAAGACTATTACTCAACAGAATAAATTTATGCTTTTCCGCTTGGAGCTCCAAACTAAGTCATGGACAATCCTTGGAGCTGATTGGACTCATTTAGTTGGTCCCAATAGGTTGGGATTTCCCGTGAATCTTTTGAAATTTTTTATGATGGGTTGTCAATCACAAAAAACTCTTTACTAGTACTTATTCAGGATATGAAATTTGTTCCCTCTTCTTGAAAAAAGTTCTGACAGAAAAATTGGCAGGCTTATTTTATACTGGATGAGCTTTTGATTGCTGGTGAACTTCAGGAGTCTAGCAAGAAAACAGTTGCACGTCTGATAGCAGCACAGGTTATTTTTCTTCACAGCTGTTTTTCTTTTTTTCTTTTTGCACATCAGAAATTTCATTTAAACAGCCATTACAACACTTATAGAGAAATTTGATTACACAAGCTACAACCAGCTAAACCTAGACGCGCGCTTCAAGCTCAATTATCAAGTATTACAAAGCAGACCTAAAATAAAATTTGGGGAGTGTGCCAGTCAAGGCAAGGCATTAGAGATCCCAAAAAAATGGGTAGTCCATACTGATGAAAATGAGCAAAAATGAAATCCACAAAGTTCCCAAAAGCTCCATAAAAGGAGGGAAACAACTCACTAAAGGTCGAGAGAAAACAAAACACCAACAGAAGGGAAACAACCCTTATTATTGGGTCTTCGCCGTCTCACGTTGTCATAGCTAGATCTGCCGCTTTGTCATCTGAACGACTCCAGAGTCACGGAACTGGACATCTTTGCTGGAGTCGACGCCTAGACAAAAAGTTCACAGCTACGTCATGTTTTTTTATGAATTTATCAAAAGTTCACAGCTATTTCGATGCAGTTATTTTGAGTTACGACAATAAACAGGAAAAGGGAAAAAAAAAAAAAAGGGGGGGAAGGGTTTTCGCATTATCTGGGTCATGTTTGATTTGCAGGATTCTTTGGTGGAGACAGCTAAAGAGGAGGCGAGTTCGATTAGCAATATAATTGTGCAAGCAACCAAATGAGAGTACAGTGAACTTCAAGCTGATGGTACATGAGATGGCAATCCAGTCTGTTGTTAGTCTATTTTTCTGCTAAATGTTTCTGTTATGGATGATTGATTTGATTTCCCGTCCGTCCGATTGTCATTGATTCACTTTCTTTACGGGCAAGGCTGCATGTTGTAGCAGCAGTACTTGAAATCTGTTTCGCTCCTTGATGGTTTGTCACAGTTGAGATTTAGGATTGTGCCATGTTTTGTTTTTGTTTTCTTAATTAAACGCGGTTGGAAAATGGTGTTCCCTTTTTTTGTCTAAAGGAATGAAGTGGCTCTGGGCAATGAATGAATATGGCTATCTCAGCGGTTTTTTGGCAATCTTCTTTGGCTCGTTTCAAGTTTGTCTTCAAAACTTAACAAGCTTGCAAAAAGTTGTTGAAGCTCCAAATTTGGATTGTCCCATTCAATTCAACTTAAAAAGTAGTTGAAGCTTGATTTGTTTAACTTGAGTAGCTTTATTTCTAATTCAAAACGAAGAAGAATCTAAAAGTTTATCTTTACGACGGTTTTTTTGATATACTAGACGGAGTACTTTTGGTACGTATCATGTATGGGAATAGTTTGTCTCTAATTATACTCACAAAATTTAAGATTACTGGATATGAAAGAAACTCTGTATAAAACAAGTGAAGATATTTCGATTGAGATTATCAATTTCTCATTTAAAAAGGAATTCTACATATTTAGAGACGAGCGATATTTAGAATACTTCTCCTCACCAATCACCAATTCACACACTTCGTAGCAAAAGCCAAATAACATTACAATTCGGGGACCTACCTGGTAATTTCAACAGATTGCGATTCAGTTGATCATCTTTTGACTTTGTTGACCTAGAAGTTACGATTCTTTTTCCTCGGTGAAAACATTGTAAGACTGGTTAGATCAGCGCCCTTAGAGCATCCGCAATGTAATAATCAAAAATGAATAATCAAAACTTGCCACGTCAGCTTTTGATTATTCATTTAGAAGGTTGCTAAAGTTAGCAATTTAAAGTCTCACACTGTTCATTTTGTACCCATAATCAAAATCAATGGGTCCACTGCCAACTCTTCCTTCCCTCCAAACTTTTACCCTTCATTTCATCCAAAAAAAAATTCCCGCCGGTATGTCCCTCCAATTATTTCCCCGGCCCCTCCAATTTTTTCATGTCTGCTGCAATTCTTGCCTATTTGTTCTTTTTTCTTCCATCAATGGAAAATCACCATTTTCAATCATTTCAAACTATGGAATCAGAATAATATTAACACAAAAAAAAACTATGGAATCAAAATCACAATTGTGATAATAATTTGAATAGTTTTTTTTGAAAAAAAAGAGTTTAGGAAAATTTTAGTTTTTTCAAAAAGAAACAATTTTTTTTGGGCAAATTTCACTCAGACCCCCTGAGGTATCTGACAATGACAGAAAGTACCCCTCAGTTTTCAAAAATGGCAGAAACCTCCCTTACTTTACAGTTTGGGTTTCATTCCGTTAGTTTCCGTTAGTTCCGTTAGTTAAATGGACGGAAAATGTACGGAAAATGAAATCTTCAATTTTATTTAGTTCTACACCTATCTTAGGACTCTCATTAAAAGTCCTAGAGTTAAAAATTAATTATGATCATTTAGGATAAAATAATTAAAAAAATAAAATCTTCGCACCGATTCAAACGGATTAAAAATTGGAGCACTTAAGTACTTGATCTTCATTTGGTTCTATGGTTTTCTTAAAGCTCTCATTGAAAATCCTAAAGCGAAAAATTAATTATGACCCTTTAGGATAAAATAATCAGAAAAATACGATTTTCGCACCAATTTAAACGGATTGAAAATTTGAGCACTTAAATATCTCCTCTTCATTTAGTTTTACGGCTATCTTAGGGCTCTCATTGAAAATCTTAAAACCAAAAATTAATTATTGCATTTTAAGATAAAATAATAATAAAAAAAAAGATCTTTGCACAGATTCAAATAGATTGAAAATTGGAGCATTTAAGTATTTTGTCTTCATTGAAAGCTCTAAAATCAAGTGAAAAGCAAAATTTTTAAATGCTCCAAATTTTAATCCGTTTGAATCGGTGAGAAGATTTTATTTTTTTAATCATTTTATCCTAAATGATCATAATTAATTTTTAACTCTAGGACTTTTAATGAGAGCCCTAAGATAGGTGTAGAACTAAATAAAATTGAAGATTTCATTTTCCGTACATTTCCGTACATTTTCCGTCTATTTAAGTAACGGAACTAACGGAAACTAACGGAATGAAACCCAAACTGTAAAGTAAGGGAGGTTTCTGTCATTTTTGAAAACTGGAGGGTACTTTCTGTCATTGTCAGATACCTCAGGGGGTCTGAGTGAAATTTGCCCATTTTTTTTTTGTTTGTGTAAAAACAGTTTTTCAAAATAACAGTTTTTTAAAACTATTTTTATAAAATTTTCTAAAAAAAATAGTTTTTAAAAGTTATTTTTTGAAAACATTGTTGAGAGAGAGAATGTTTTGTGTAATGATGGGTATATTTAATTGAGAAAATGTGGGGATCATTAGATTTGATTATTGGCAAAAAGTTGTTAGTTTTGATTATTCAAAAGCCAAAATTTGATGAGTTGCTAAGACATTGCTAAGTTTGGTTATTACAATGTGAGCACTTTTTTTAGCAAACATTGTTAACTTTAGCAACCTTTTAGTTTTGATGCGATGTAATCAAAACTAAAAGGTTGCTAAAGTTAACAATGTTTGCTAAAAAAAGTGCTCACATTGTAATAACCAAACTTAGCAATGTCTTAGCAACTCATCAAATTTTGGCTTTTGAATAATCAAAACTAACAATTTTTTGCCAATAATCAAATCTAATGATCCCCACATTTTCTCAATTAAATACACCCATCATTACACAAAACATTCTCTCTCTCAACAATGTTTTCAAAAAATAACTTTTAAAAACTATTTTTTTTAGAAAATTTTATAAAAAATAGTTTTAAAAAAACTGTTATTTTGAAAAACTGTTTTTACACAAACAAAAAAAAAAATTGTTTCTTTTTGAAAAAACTAAAATTTTCCCTAAACTCTTTTTTTTCAAAAAAAACTATTCAAATTATTATCACAATTGTGATTTTGATTCCATAGTTTTTTTTTTTTTGTTAATATTATTCTGATTCCATAGTTTGAAATGATTGAAAATGGTGATTTTCCATTGATGGAAGAAAAAAAAACAAATAGGCAAGAATGGCAGCAGACATGAAAAAATTGGAAGGGACGGGGAAATAATTGGAGGGACAAACCGGCGGGAATTTTTTTTTGGATGAAATGAAGGGTAAAAGTTTGGAGGGAAGGAGAGTTGGCAGTGGACCCATTGATTTTGATTATGGGTACAAAATGAACAATGTGAGACTTTAAATTGCTAACTTTAGCAACCTTCTAAATAAATAATCAAAAGCTGACGTGGCAAGTTTTGATTATTCATTTTTGATTATTACATTGCGGATGCTCTTAGAAGAGTTAAACTCCGGACTTCCTAGCATTTAAGTGAAGCCCTGATGATGGCGTTGGGCTAAGGCCACTTGACTGAAACCTAGCTACTGTTATAAGCAATAGCCAAACAAGAATAGTTTTTAGTTACAAATTTTCCTGGATCTCTTACCCCAAGTACATAGAATTTCCAGAGAAAAACTCCCCCTCAGACTGAAGTAAAAGTTTCAAGGAATTAGTTCATCTCTAGTCTTTAAGTTGGATTGAACGGGACAATCCAAATTTGGACCATATATTGGTATAATCAATGGTTGGATGAACAAAATCCGAACAGAAGGTTCAAGTTCCTATCCTGTATCCCTGTGATTGGTTGGAGTCAGCCAAATCTGTCTTCCCCATGCTCATCACCCCAGCTTGGTGGACAGGACTTCCTTGGACCACTAGGGATTCTTTTCGCCTTGGTACTGGAAAGATATTGTATTAACATAGACATTCCTCAATTGCCAGAACATTATGATCATTGATATAAAACACAGGCAGACGAGATGAAGTAATCCGTATTGCAGATTCGAATAAAAATTCCTCATAAATGTCCCAACTATAATAATCAGGGATTCAAGGTCGTCTACAACTTTATACAACTTTCTATACAGTTTTGTGCTTAAAGATCGGAGTGGAATCATTGTTCTGCTCTCCTGCGCAGATTCTAACTCAGAGAAAGAGGATAAAAAGACGTGAAATAACTTCGTTCGGCTAAAACAATATCACATCATCCTTCGTTCAACTTTTACAGCTGAAATAAAGAAACCTGATGGAAGCAGTACACAGCTCAATCTCGACTTTGGACCAAACATGGCTGGACTATTCCATTTATGCAGCCACAACTTCACCACAAAGTGTAAATTAATATAGCTGCAAAAACTAGGATTGGATTAGCATTGCCTTGTATAGAGCCATAGACAACAAAACACATCCAAGAATCAAAGAACAGTCATTTACATGGGGATTTAAGAGCAAGTGCAGCAGAAACCTGTAGTGACACCTTAAGTGCAGATTGGAGATTTATCTGACCATCTGTCTCGTGGACTCTGAAATGAGGTCTTCAAGTTCATCAACAATAGCTTCGTAGCAGAACCGGTATTGCTCCTAAGGAACAGTGAGTTGCGTATCAAGCCAGTTGAGGAAGAAAAAAAGTAAACGAAACTTCATGGTCAGTGTAGGAATACATCATCGGAATTTACTTATTACAGCTCATCCTATCTTCAATTCCACATGGCACGACAACATAACAGTAAATGGTTCTCTCATACATATTTGATCAGTAACCAGCAAGGTATCAGAAAGGGAATTACATTGTACGTGGTTGAGATAAATTCCTACAAAACATCCTCTGGGGGCCGGTTCATAACCTAAGAAATTGTGGCTAGAATTGCACTAAATCCCAAGACTCATGAACAAGCATTACTTTCATGCATAACTTCCATGCCAAGGTTAGCAAGGTAAATGATATCAGCCCAGGTATTGATCACATTTCTTTTGGTTTTATAAATTCTTGACAACTTCTAATCGCATGACATTGAGAAATTAAACATCCAAACTAACATCGCATGGAAAACAAACCTTGTCAGAAAGAATTACCGAACTACACAAACATGCCCCTTGAAATTTCTGAAAATTTTGTGAGAGAACAAAACACAGACATGCCAATGAAAGAATACAATAAGCATTTTTGCCGTACATGTTCACATTCCCCAATATGACAATTTATCCAGGGACAGAGCCCATAAGATCATTCCTTGTCCTTCTTACTTTCTTTTGTACTTATATTTTTCTGCAACTATTATCCAGATGTCGTATTTCTCTGTTTATTGCTTATATATTGTCAAAATAACATCTTGATACTTGTCATAGTAATACTTTTAGCAAGGAGAAAAGAAAGATGCAAGTGTTGACAAACTAAAACCTTCTTTTCTCGGGTGATTTTTTAAGGAGGATTGAATCCTATCACAGTTACATTATCATATGAGAAACTGAAATGCATTCATAATATTCTATAATGGGAATGCAAATACTAAAATTTTGTTTCCTAGGAATTATTCCTCTTGAGAGATTGTACGAATTTCTGGGAATGAAGTCTTCGCCCCTGTTTGGATCACGGATATGTGTTGGAATTTATGGAGGGAAAGGAAAACATCACAACAAGAGAAGAGCGTGATGAAGTAAATCTTGTTAACTTATCTCCCCAAGGTCCACCAATCCATGATCTAAGTAATTTCTTGGGAGACGAGTAGACCTTTAAGGGAACCAGTTACGAAGCTGAGAATTGCTTTCTAGGGTATAAAAGAATTAAAAGTAGGAAACATCCAGAACTAGCTTTGACTATATCAGGAAACATTTACTGTTGGAGTTTGTCCCACATTAGTTAATTATCTCCTCAAAAACTAGTATATGAGTCTGGGCGGCCTTTCCACTCTTTGTCAATTGGTTTTGAGGTGGATGCTTTAACAATTACTTTCACCTCTTGTCAATAGATGTGCACTATAGCCTACACATCAAGGAAAAGCAGCAAAGAGAGACAAAACAGAATATAAGGGACCCTCATAACTGTCGCTTTTAATATCTATAACACTAGTACTTTCCACAAAATGTTTGGAAGGCTAGTTCTACATAGCATCACCCTGATTTTCCCGCCAGTTCACATTGTACTCTCAGGGACTAACAACATACACAGTTATCGAGCAGCTTGTGATGTTAGAAGCACCAAATCAAAAAGGAGATATACTGATGTTTTATGATCGACAAGACTTGAAATATGAAGCATGAAATCACATTAAAAAAAGGAAGCACCAAATTAAAAAGGAGATTTACCGCTGTTTGAACCATTCCCATCCGCTGTGACCTAAACAAGGTTACAGTCTTAACAAGGTCCACAGCAGACATATCACCAACTAGAACCCTCTGGATTGTATTGTGAATTGTGCAGTAAGTTCCAGTTCTCCCAATACCTGCACTGTATAACAGGAGAAAATATCTCAGGAATATGTGGATTTTTTGCTTCCTGAACAGCAGTAGAGGAGGACAAGTGATAAACACAAGGTAACCTGCAATGCACCACAATTGGGCCTAGAGTGGGTGGCACATTGTAAGTTCTCTTCAATATTTCCCGGACTGAATGGGTGTTCTTGGGAACTCCTTGATCGGGCCATCCAGGATATTGAATATGCAAAACAGACAGGGGTGGCTCTTCTGACTGCAACATCAATAAACAGTGAGGAAAACAGAATGTTACCCAACTTTCTTACAAAATGCAGTGACTTGTGATGTAACTGCCAACATCTATAGTCTGTCAAAACATTCCTTTTTGGCATGACAATTCCAGTGTTGTATAGTGGAAGTTCTTGGTAATTTTTCAGAAAAAAAGTTTCTAACATGTACTCAGTTTTCTTTGTTTTGAAGAAAGAACGATGCTTGGTTATGTACTCGATGATTAGCCCACCTTCGGGTTTAAATATAGTAGGTTGTTTATGCAGATTATCTTTCAGGTTAGTGCTGAAAATCACATCAAAGCTTTTAGCTTACCGCTTTATAGTTCACCTCCATATGGCGCAATACTAAGTTAGTATCAGTAGAGCTTATCCATTTAGTTGCAATGCAGATATTACCAAATTCTCTGTGGACATCCTCTGTCTGAAAATAGTCTCCACATTTTACTGTCTGCACAACAAGTTCATTATCAGAAGATTTAAAACGAAAATATATCTATATATCTTACCATTCACAGAAAAAACCAAATGAAATCATTACATAAGCCACTGATGGTAGAAGTTCTACTTCCAAGAAGGATTATTAGTGTGAGGATTAAGAGATTTCATTGATAAGATTCAGAGAACTTCGAAGTTCATTGACCAACCAACCAATCACACTCACACTCACGCATACATGGAGATATTCTTATGGCTCTCCAGAGAACTAGTAAACTTTTGATGTTGACTTCATCAATGATAGGTTTAACTTTGTAAAAGAAGACATAATGTGACAAAAATTAGACAAAAATTACAAAAAAAAAAAAAAAAAGAGGCCACCAAAGAACCTTGTCAAAGGAATTTATTTGACAGGTTACACCTTCCCAACAATGCAAAGCAAGGCCTATAGAAACAGATAGAATAAATACTATATTCAATACCCCTGCCATATTCAACAGTTTCTATATATTCCAAAATTTTGGGGGCTTACCACACCGACACGCAGCTAAATCAAATAAGCAAAAGTTTACTTTTATAATATGTTACATGGATTCAACTACAGGTGTTGGAGCAGGTGCACATCAAACAGTCGGATTTATCAACTTTGCAAGTCTGAGAATACGGGAATACAGAAAACATTCATTTTTTTAGATACCTCTGTTATTTATTTGGCAAACGGTGTTTACAAGGTGTATCAATCATGTCGTTGTTTAGTAGCTGTACGTACACTACATGTCTTGCAAGACACAGTTAATGCGGGATGAAGATTTACCCTATACTGACGTATGTGTACTATGCATAGACCACCATCGAATATTGATAACTAAAGATGAGGTCCATCAAGATGTATCATCCCATTAGTATTTATACATTGGCAAAGCCAAAGTAGGAACTAATACCAGTTGATGAATATAACACGACCTTAAATATTACCTTGAACTCCATACAGTTGAGGACGTTGTGATTATCAACCAACCGAGTGAGCACAACAATAACAGGACAACGATACTGGATAATCATTTCCCAGAAGTCTTCAAAGGTATGAGGTAATGGCCCTTGAGTGGCTATGAACCGAGAAATACTTCCAGATGAAGATGTCTACAATGGTGGGAAAAGGCATTCTAAAAGATCAACCAACAAAGTTATCAAAGTAAGTGTATACTACAGTAGCATACAAACATGATGAAGGTGACATTTAAGTCCTGACCTCAATGAAGCTTGCATTGATATAACCCCTTGCTGATGCTCTGTAATCGTTGCATGGGTTAAGTACAACTCTGTTTCTGTCAACTGAAACAATGAATTCTATATGATTATGCCCAACCAGATGAGCTAAAGAATCTTGCCGAACAAAAAAAAAATAATGAGCTAAAGAATCCTAACTTCCCAGGTTAACAAAGCCTACTAGATTACGTACAGGGTAAGATATCTGTATAGCGGTTTTTGTTATAATTAACACTGTCAAGAGCCACCGAGCAACAACTCTTCATGTCTAATACTCTTGTCCTATTGCTCTGTTATCAACCACAATAGGAGTTAGTCAAATAACCAGAAAACAAACAAGGGTGAGTTCAGGAATAGGCATCACAATAGAGAATGAGGAGGATAAAATATATTTGAAGAACAAAATATTTACAATCCAAGATATCCTGCAAGCCGAAACAAGTATCTTGTTAATGTCTGTAATTACTAACAACGTTCTTTTATACTCTACTCAAAATAGCAGCGGAAATCCACTTTGTCCCGCATTCTTGGCCCGTCCTTCCTGTTTGGGATTGTCCCAAAAGATTGCCAATTTTGAAAAATCAAAGCAAAACGTTCGTAACTTTTCAAAGTTATCCACTATAAACAGCTACAAACGTTTGAAAGCCAGAAAGATATGGAGGCAAAGTAGGAGATAATGTTGCTGCATTAGAATTCAAATACATTGATCGTATGTTCCTTTAAAAAGTAAAATTCTCAAATATGACTAAGAATGTGGGAGCGAGTACTTATTTGTCTACAACAAAATCAAAAAAAGTAGTGAAAAAGAAGCTAAGAATGTGTTTAGAAGAAATGATACGCATGTCAGTTTTAAACAAGATAAGAGTCACTGTATCTTAGCTCAGTTGAGTCACACGATCATTCTTAGTTGGAAGTTGAAAACTGGAGATGAAGACAAAAGCTAAACCACAGAGATAGGACCAACAGATTCTCAAAATTATGCTCTTCAAATTTAAATAAAACAAGGAAACCTCAGACCGACGAACAGCAATGTAATAGGCATCATCCTTAACGCAATGGATTGGTCGAGTGGGAGCATCACAACAAATATGGGGCTTACCACCCGAGTCACACGCTTTACTCCTACTGATAGGAATAAAAAGGGCTTTGGGCCACTGGTGTTTACCAAGTCCATAACTTCAGGGCTGTGGGATTGGCAGGTACGGTCCAGACCTTAGTCAAAATAATTCTTTGGTAGGACTCTCTGCTCATGCTCTCAATCCTCGCCATTAATGGAGAATCGGAGATCCTCTGAATCAAAGCTTGGTCGAATCAAGCTTGATGCGGCAACTTTTTGTTATCCGATTTTGGTTATGCCATTGGAGTTAGAGACATATCCAAGCAAGTATCTACAATTCCATGTATATATCCTGTACGGAAAGTAGTAAAATTGAGATGGCTAGGATGGAAACCTGCAGGGAACGAAACTCCTTGTGTATCTCTTGAGGCGTCTGGAGCTTGTCCTTGAAAGCTCTGAGAGCATCGGTACAGTGGCGGAGCTGATCGGGGGAGAGGTGGAGTTGTGGTGGAGAATCGGGGGAGAAATTGAAGGGTTTGTTAGCAGCAGCAGAAGAAGAAGTAGAAGAGGAAGAGAGGTGATTTCCGGCGGACGCAGCGGCCATCGCCGATCTCCGCCGGCCGCGAGCCCCGCCTGCAAATTACGTACCCCGCGGGCCGCGGCTTCCAAATCGATGTCGTTTCGAAAGTCTATCCAGCTCTCCACCTGGGGCGCGGGATATATTACATCACATCTACTATCTAACATTAATATTTACATCACGTGACTGCTACTGTCTTATTTATGACATCACATTGATACATTTTCTAACTGAGCAATGCTACGTACCTGAAAAAGAAAAATACTGTAAATTAACAGTTGAAATTCACATATAAGTGAATCTCAACTATTAATTTTTTTTTTCAGAACAATTTCGAGATACCTATTTGGAGTACGTAAAATTATTGTTACTAATGTAACCAATCAAATTGTTCCATAGTAATATCATATCATATTTATATTATAAAACAAAGCGATTTTTATATACACATACAAAAAGTTTATCTACACATACAAACCATAGCATTTCTTGAGCCGTTGGATTGAATTTCAAATACGTTTTAGTAAGGGTCATCATCAAGTCGGGCCGGCCCGGCAAGTTGCTGCCCAAGCGCGCCCACGGGCCGGGCCGACCGGGCATTTTCTTTTTGGCGGGCCGAGCGGACCGGGCCACCTATCATAAATTGAAACCCAAGCTTGGCCCACGGGTTAGCCCAATTGGCAGGCCAACGGGTGGGCTTAAATTTCTTTGGGCAAAACTAAACCAAGGGAAAAAAGAAAGGTTTTGTGGGATTTTGGGCTAATAGGCGGGCCCGTTGGCGGGCTTTTGGACGGATACCACGGGCAGGCTGTCGGGAGGGCTCACGGGCCGGGCCTACGGGCGGGCCGAGTAAAAATTCATAGGCCCGAGCCCGCCCATTACAAACTACGGGCCGGGCTAGCCCACCCGTTTTACGGGCTCGGGCTGGGTAAAAGCCCGGCGGGCCGGGCGGGCTTTGGAAGGATCTCGGGCCTTCGGGCCAAATGATGACCCTTGTGTTTCAGCCGTTGGACTCTACAAAAAGGACATTATGAAAATAACTCTTATTTTTTGGTAAAGGCATCACGCACTCTTGTCTCTCTCTGAACATCGTTTTTCACTCTCCCCCAACATCAACTCTCTCTCTCTCTTCCTCTTCAACCACCTACTCTCTCCGGCCACCATCGACGACGACGACGACGCCAAACCTAACCAAATCACCACCGAACCACCTCTTCTCTCTTAGGTATCTATCTCTCACTTCCCTCTCCACAAAAAAATTAGGTTGAAAAAAGAGTTGTGCTACGTGCACAGACCTCTTTTTCTCCCGCCTCGAGTGTCGCAAAGATGATCGGAGCCGCTGATTTTGTTCAAAATTTGTCGTTTAAGGTTTCTATAAAAAATGAGGTTCGTTCGATATCGTTAGAGACGTCAACAAAACACCCAAAATCACCCAAAATCGTTAGGTCTGAAGTGATTTTGGGTGTTTTGTTGACGCCTCTAACGATATCGAACGAACCTCATTTTTTACAGAGACCTTAAACGACAAATTTTGAACAAAATGAGCGGCTCCGATCATCTTTGCGAGACCCGAGGCTGGAGAAAAAGGTGTATGTGCACATCTGCTGTGCACAGCTTGCTGTGCACATAGCTTTTCTGTTGAAAAAATTAGGATTGGTCATTTTTTTGGATTTTCCTTGAATAAAAGGTTTAGGGCATTGGTCATTTAGTTCTCAATTTTGTGGTTTAGTTATGGTAAGTTTAGTTCTTCAATTTTGCGGTTTAGTAGTTTTTTGGGTTTTCGTTGAACAAAAATATAGATCTGTGATTCTATAACATTGAGTCATGTCCGAAGACATGGGCATGCATTAGTACTCTAAATGTTTGCTTGTTATGGGCTCTTTTATCCTCTCTGAAGAAGGTACACGTGTAAGTTGTAACATGTAAATAGTAGAGTTTTTTTTAAAAACATCCCTCCAACTATCCACCAGATTTTTACTTAGTCCTCAAACTATCAAAATGTTTTATTTAGTCCTCCAACTATTGGCTTGCATTTTATTTAGTCCTTCCGTTAGAAAGTTAACGGCTACATAGGACGGCAAAAGTTTTGTTAAAAAAAAAAAATTTCCAACCACCAATTTGCAATCCTATGGAGTAGAAACGTGATTATGAAAGCCTTAGAGACAAAATTTGATTATGTCTCTTTAGAATAATATGATCAGAATAATAAGATCTTTACACCCATATTCATTAAATGAAAAGTTAGACAATTTGATCAAACATCTATAGGTATTGTGTAAAGAATGAGATGGAGAGTTTAAATGGTGGATAGATATGAGATTATTGGAATTGAACGTGGGTTAGGATTGACGGTCGAGGAAACTGAGCAGTGAGAATTATAAGAGAATGCAGCAGGTTCATTTCGAAAAATAACTTACGGAAAATTTAAAAGTAAGTCATTTTCATCCAATTGATGAAAAATATTTTACATGTAAAATATTTTTCTCTTTTTTTACACAACCAAACACCGAAAAATAGGTAAAACATTTTATCGGAAAATATTTTACGTCCAAACAAACGAAGCCTAAATGTAAAATATTTTTTCAAGGGCCCAAGTTAAAAATCAGCTCAATCCAATACCTATAGATATTTGATCCAATTGTCTAACTTTTTATTTAATGAATATGGGTGTGAAGATCTTATTATTTTGATTATATTATTCTAAAGAGACATAATCAAATTTTGTCTCTAAGGCTCTCATAATCACGTTTCTACTCCATAGGATTGCAAATTGGTGGTTGGAATTTTTTTTTTTAACAAAACTTTTGCCGTAGCCGTTAACTTTCTAACGGAAGGACTAAATAAAATGCAAGCCAATAGTTGGAGGACTAAATAAAACATTTTGATAGTTTGAGGACTAAGTAAAAATCTGGTGGATAGTTGGAGGGACGTTTTTAAAAAAAACTCTAAATAGTATTAGTAGTTAGTAGTAATAACCAAGGTATCCGATCAAAAAAAATAAAAAATCTCATTTTAGGGCTTCTAATTATGAACTTTTCTACCAGCACATCCTCCCCGCCTCTCAGTCTGCTGCTCCTGCTTCTCTCACTCTCTCTCTCTCTCTCTCTCAACCAGTCAACCATCCATGGCGAAGTGCAAGCACAGGAATAGGCTACACGTATAGCTCCTTCTCTCTCTCTCTCTCTCTCTGGTGCGCGATCTGGATGAGATAGGTTTGTAAGGCCCAATCACAGTCGTGTAGAACGGTACCGGACGAAATCTCCTGTACCTCCATCTCGTCCGATTTTGACCGGATTTTCCGGAACTCGCCGGTAAGAACCGGTATTAGAACCGAGACTTTATTAGACTATTAGATATGCAAAATACCGGTGAGATTGACAGCCTTGAGTTTATGATTATATATACAATGCCTATAAAAGCAATAAATTTCAAATCAAATTTGTCTGTTTCTCAGGTCAACGACTGATCCTCATATTGACCAAATATCAGGGATCCATTTCAAGATCCCAAAACTCTTTCTGGGTTTTTCTCTCCATCCTTCGATCTCAAATGGGTCGGAAACCAATTGACTCCGAACCCACTCGCTGGGCCCCTCTGGCCCTCCTCTTGATGGGTCTCCTCTCTTGTACAGTGGTCTACATGTTTGCATCAACGGTTTTGAGAACCACCAATGAGTCTTTGGAAATGGTTGGGGGACACGGTGGGGATGACGAGGGTTTAGAGAGAGAGAGTGGAGAGTGTTGTAGAGGGATGGGGAATTTGGAGCTGTGGGGGGCTGCTGTGAAGTGGGGTTCTGAATTCAAGTTTAATTCTTCTGAGGAGTGTTGCAGAGCTTGTAAGGCCATGTGTACGGGGAATGATGGGCCTTGTTTGTGTGACACTTGGGTTTTCTGCGGGAACCGGGATGCGTGTGGATCGCAATTCGGTGAGGTGAGCTGGAATTTGATGATTGGTTACATATCTTTTGGATGTTTTTTTTCATGGAATTGGTTTGTTGGGTTTATGATCATTTGTTCGTGACGAGGATTATTGTGCTTTATTTTGATTTGGGGCTTATTGTGCTTCAATTGGGTTGGTTTGTAAAATCCTGTCATTGTGCTCTGGTTTGGTTCATAAATCGCTTTGGTTAGTTTGCAATTCACATAATAGGCCACTCCTAAAATTGCATCTCATGAGCACATTCAAACATTGATGTGAGCCCATTTAACTGTGATTTTGTTGCATACAAAGCTTCCATATATCCCAAGTTTTTTTTGGTAAATCCATATATCCCAAGTTAGAAGAACACTTTTGGAGTCTGAACAATGTGATTCCATGGATGAATTGGGTCGACAATTTACCTGTGTACTGGATCCAAAGAGCAAACGATTGATCTTTGCTTGCTGCACTGGGATTTTTGATAGATCTAACTTCTGTTCAACGAAATTCAAAGGTTCCACTTCACATGTTTCAGGGATTGTATTGTTTTGGCATGTTCAGTTGTTTAAGATCTGTCAAATGTTCTATATTGCATTATGTTTGAAGAATGGATTTGTAATGACATTTCGTAATGTTGTTTACGTAGTGCTGGTTAAAGAAACAGAAAGATACCTTAGCTCCTGAACGGCAAGAGGCAGGAAACAAGGTCAGTTGGACGTCTGGCCTTATCTTTGGAAAAGGCGAGGTAAACAAGTTTGGTACTTTTCTTTAGTTACTTTTTCCATGATTTTTGTATACAAGTCATGTTTAACTAGGAATAAAAAAAAGTGAGTCATACATAACAAGATTTCATTGTTACTTATTGGTGAAGCTATCGTCCCATATAAGTTGTTTATTTGTCAGAAAATATGTGTATCGGATTAATGATCAACAAATCTTGACAAGTAGATTTTTGGAACTGTTGGGTTACTTAAAATATGAAGTAAACTCCAGAAACAGATCTTGATTTTATGTATGACAGCTGAAAGTAGACTTCTTTGGGCTTTCTTAACTTTTTCCCTTTCAAGATACTTATACAATTTCCATGGACATGCAGTGTGGACTCATCTGCTGGTTAGGTGTCTAGAGTTTCCTTCTGGACTTGACAAGAATTAGATCTTGCATCAATTGCTTCCTACCAAATCTATCAATTCCATTTAGCTCCATTTTAGAGTCCTATATCTCTTGATCTAGTATAGAGGATCTATAGAAACAAGGGACTGTGGAATAGGTATGGCTGCTAGACATTACTTACTCTCTTTTTTTGATCCGCACAGTACTTACTGAGTAGCGTATTGTTTCAGGATACTTCCTGCATGCTGGTATTGGTTTGGTTCTGATGGCATTGTTTGTATTGATTTGATATGTAAAATTTGTTGTTTGGCTGCGTATATTTACTTCCCATGTTGTTACCTTTTTGCAACTAACAAATCTTTCTGTTCTTCTTTCGGACAGGGCATTGTTGGCTTGGAAACAGAATATGGCACGCTTCATATAAAGGTGAATACTCATGTCCCCGGTAGATTTGCATATGCTTATAATCCAGCCCCCTTCAACATCTCTCACAATGTGTGCCATGCTGTTTGAAGCTAGATCGGCATTAGTTGTGTAATGCATAGCTGAAGTCACTCTATGAATGACTAAACAAATATGAACTAACGAACCGAACCCCCGCCAATAACTACAATTGCTAGGGCAGAGAGGAGTTCTTACTCGGCAGCTACCCCTTAGAGAAAAAATTGGCTTATACTAAACAAGAGATTTAATTTTGAACGGAAAAACTTCCATGTTTGTGATGGATTAACTGAAAAGCTGGTATTTTGGACCCAAGGCTTAAACTTGATGCTCTTAGTCTTAGCCACCTTGACTTTGATGAATTTTTTACATCTGGTACTGTGAATAACACAACACCACCCATTTTTGAATGTTGACTATTCTTGAATAGAGCATCAACTAAATATTCTTCCTTTTTATTCCACGGTCTACCTACCAGCATGTTATTTAGAACTTTTTATCTCTTCCTGCAGTGTAAGCTTGGTTTATATCCTTGTAGCACTTATCAGAAGGAAAAAAAAAGAGCTTGGTTTATATCCTTGTTTCATGCAGTATTCATGTTGTCCTCTTTTTTCGTTGATCCATTTTCTTTCCTTGTAACTAGATGGTTTTGTGCAGCTTTTTCCGGATTGTGCTCCATATTCGGTTGCCTTCATTCTTGAGTTGTTGAGTGTGCGCCACTGTGCGGGTTGCCAATTTTATCGTGCAGAAGGTCGTGGCCAAATTTGGGACTCACAAGGAAACCACTTAAAAGATGTAAGACTTCTTACTCTCCTCTTGTAAGTGACCCAATTTGCCACATAATACGGACACAGCAAAAGAAAGTTCCATCTTTTGCGAAGTAGTTGATTGTGAACACCCCACATCTAGCTATTTCTATGTTTAGGCATCTTTGTAGAGTTCTCAAAGTTTTAAAACGGTTGGGTTTGCTTCTATATTTCAGTTCGGGGATATACTTGTATCCCTTTTTTTTTGGGATCCCTTGAATAAAGATTTCCGTTGACTAGTGAAGTTAAATATCCTTCATTCTCTTTCTTGTATGTCATTTTTTTACTTTTGCAATTTTCTTTTCGGGTAATGTCAGGTCATTTTTTTTCGTTTCTCTGTTGCAATTAGATGGAGCTAACATCCAAGTCTTTGACGAATCCGAAAAACAAAAAAGATTTTGTGTGGTTGGAGCCTATTTTTTCCCACATCTTGTTGACAGTTGATCAACCACACTGATGGCATTGGGGCTTTTTTTCCCTTATGGATTAATAAATTAGTCAAAATGATTTCAGTCTTATTTCTACCCAGTGTTTTCTATTTCTAACCCAATGCGGTTTCCCTAACCTATGTAGGCTTCCTTTGGTCCTCCATTTGCATTGATTCAAGGAACCCTTGAAGCCCAGGGAACCACCTTCCAGAAGATCCCCATCGAAGTCCGCCCAGACATCAGGAGAGGTTCGGTTGCTTGGATTGGCTCCGGTCCAGAATTCTTTATAAGCTTAGCAAATCACAAAGAGTGGAAGAAATCATACACTGTGTTTGGTTCTGTTCTTCCAGAGGACATGGAAATTGCAGAGAAAATTGCACACCTCCCCACAACTCCAGATGTTTGGAACAACATTAATGTTTCGGTGTTGGAAAAGCCCGTGCCCTTGTGGATTCGAAGGATTAAAAAGGACACTGCTTGAGCAGCTTGTCCGAATGGTTTGATCTGGATGCTTGTTTATACATGAGTTTAACTGAGGGTGCAAATTAACCTCCTGTGTACTGTTGTTTGTTGGACCTGTACTCAGTTTTGTAACTCCTTCCGGTAATGAAGATAAATAAACGATGGATTTCCGGGATCTTCAAGTCCAATTGTCTCCCTTTGGCAATTAGTTTTTCATAAAAAATTGTTTAGATTTTAGCAACAAAGTTGTGATTGATGGATGCTATATGAGCGAGAAAATAAGAGAGTCACATACAACACCAGGATTCCAAATTATTTGTATTTCCTGGAAGTTCTTCTTTGCAGTCCTGCCTCATCTTTCAACTTCCCAAATTATTTGTACTAACATCCATTATGGGGGGGGCAGGGGGTGGGGGCGGCGCGGGGTTGAGCTTTTTTTTTTTTTTCAAATCATGTACGTTCTAGCTAGATATTACCTCTATTATGTATTTAGTTAGAGCTTTTCTGTCATCTTAAATAGATGCTAATTTTATTTGATAATCTGTTGTAACTGTACAACCGGGGAGGAAACCAGTGCAACCGCGGAACTTGATCGAGTTTGGAAGAAACTGTGGGTCTCATGATTCCTCCCAAAGTGAAGCTTTTCGCGGGGAAATATTTCAGGAATATAGTTGCTACTAACTGTTCGAGAAGAAGGTACAGGCAAATCCAATATGTGCAGTCTGTTCTTTCGATGGAGAGACATTATGTCATCTGTTATTTCGATGCAAACCAGCTGTCAAAGTATGGCTTCTTTCTCCTTTTTGGCTTAGACCAGAGGATCTGGGAGATCTCCGTGCCATACGAGATTGGTGGGTTTTGATTGAGCAAAAGATCAAGCAAGCAGGGCTACCGGGTGATGTGATTGGACTTGGCTTGAGCTATTGTTAGTGGATTTGGTGATCACGCAATGTCTGGGTGTTTAAAAACAGAGCTTGGCCAATGGAGGCAGTCAACATGAAAGCTCAAGCTGCTTTTGAGGAGTTCCGGTAAGCAAATACAAAGGGTGAAGGTAGCCAGAGAAACCCTGAAAATATTGGGTGGCAGCGGCCTGAATTTGGTTTGTTCAAAGTTAATGCGGACGTGGCGATTCGAAGACTAACAGAGCAGCAGGGGTGGGTGCCATTGTGAGGAATCATTTTGGGGATGTCTTATGGTGCCATTGTGAGGAATCATTTTGGGGATGTCTTAGGGATAGCAACGCGATCTTTCGATGGAATCCAATCTCCAAGAGTAGCTGAATCATTGGCTTAATTTGGCACTGGATTTGAAGTTGGAACAGGTTGTTACGGAATCAGATGCAGAAGCCACAGTTCGATGCTTGACTCGACTAAAACTCCTCCAACTGATGTTGCTGTGTTGATTCAAGATTGTCGTTCGATTATGCACTGTTTTCAGTCTTGCCAACATAACTACGTTCGTAGAATTTGTAATGGGGATGCACATGTATGTGCGAAAAAGGCCCCATCTCTTGGAGGGTTCTACTACGTGGACCTCGGATATGCTGTCATGGGGCTAGTTTCTCTATGATGTATATGTTTCTACCTATCAGATGAATAAAATGCTTCTTCATTTTGCCACAAAAAGAAAAAAAAAATGTACACACTTCAGCTCACATGAATGTGTAAAAGTCCACGTTACTGACGTTATATTTGCACCGAGTATTTCTTTTTTGGTCTGTACGTGCACAAAGTTTGTGATTATCCAAGTTAGGGGCCCTGCAGTGCCCAAAAGGCACAGTAGAGTGCTGTGAATCATCGATGGGGCCTGTCTAGGGCTAATGGGTGTGATTCGAATCATCCATTTTGCTTGACTCGTAACATTTGATTTGGTGGGAATGGTTGTTGAGATATCTATGTACTTTCTCACGAACTTAAATGAATTTTATTCATTTTTAGTAAAGAAAAGTCAAATTATATGTGAAAATTACAAATTTCTAATGCATTTGTTGAACATGGAGGGATAGATTGAACCCTTAAATTGATGGTAGAGCCGCCCATGTTTCAGGTATATGTGTCGCAGGATTTGGAGAGGAATCCGCCAGAGGTGGTGGACATTAGGGTACCAATGTAGCCCTACATGAGGGGGATTCAGAAGGCAGTGATTGAGGTCATGGACGCGTGTTTGAAGGAGATGAGGAAGACCAATAAGGTGGATGTGGATGATCTAACATTGGAGAACGGGTTGTTCAAGTCGTTTGATGAGATTGTGAGGCGGCAGTTGGATCCCATTTGGCATACTTTGGGGAAGAAGAGCAAGCAGCTTGTATCGGATTTGAAAACGCTGAGGAAGTTGTTGGATTACCTTGTCAGGTTTCAAAATGAAGCCCCTTCAATATCTTAAAATATGGTAGTTCTTGTGTTGAGAGACTCCTGTTTTTGAATTTGCACTAGTCGTTCATTTTGTAAATGGTATTAGTCCAAAAGCACCATGAGTATAACCTCACCTCCGGAGACTTGAAGCAATAGTTGCATCAGCTTTTTGTCAGCCAAAAGTTGTCCCTTTAGGCCTTTGTTTGTTTTTGATTGGATTAATAACGAAGAGTTATATACTTCCATACTATGAGTAAGCTCATGGATCTGTAGTGTGGGCCAAAGGGATATAATTGAAACCTTACCATCCCAGGTATATATTCTATGTTGCTTTTTGTCGGATTTCTATCAGGTGGATATTTAATCGTGACGAATCCATGAAATTTGGTCCCTTCCTGAGAATACAAACGGATCCTTGGGGTCCCCTATGGCAATGGGGATTGATAGTTTGAAGCATCTTGCATGTTGTTGATTTTTATTCAATTCATAATGTCTTGCATCCGTTATTGTGACTACAGTGATTTATGGATTTGTTCTTATAGGGTTAGGAAATTGATAGATAGCAACTCTGGTGGTGAAATATTTTGGTTATCTTTTCTCTGTAAGTCCCATTTTAGTGGAAAACATTTTGATATTCTACATATGTAGGTATGATGCGGTGACTTATTTGAAGTACTTGGATTCACTGAGAGCGGCGTAGAATTTTAGATCTGTTTGGATATTTGCATAATCAAGTTACAAGATATTTGAGTATGCAAAAAAGCGTGTTTTATCATTTTGGAAGGTTGGACGGTGGGAAGTTGATTGGGAAGAGTAAAAGTGCAACAACTAAAAAAAGAAAGTTGGAGGGTAGCACTACAGTGAAAGAAGGTGTGATTTTGGTTGTCATGTGTTGTTTAACTCTCTCTAGCTCTTTTTGGGTACCGTATTGTCATTGGTCAAAGTTGTTTTACATTTATATTGCTATCCATGGTTTTAAATTGTATCGTTCTGGTTTGTTTATCATATTTTTTTTTGTATTTTGAGATTCAAAGTAGCGCTGAAAAAATAAAGTTACTGCTTTGAAAATGCTTACATTTGAAACTAGTTTGTGAACAGAAAATTGCCATAGGCTTGAAGAATTTGTTGACTGGACAAACAGCCATCCTGACTTTTTCCACCTATGTGTGTAGGTTCTTTGCCAACGAGTACAAATAGTGGAATAGTTTTGGAGGAAGTCTTGAAGGAGCCACCAAAGAGGAAGGTGTCGCGTGTGAGAGAGTGAGTGAGTCCATTTTGCTTTGGTATTTGCATGTCATATGCAGAAAAGCAACAAATTCGCAACCATGTATTGTGACTGTGTGCGCGTATAGAACAGAGTAGCATATCATAGGGAAAGTTACTGTCAATTGAGCTCTGCCTTCTTGTAGCATAATGTTCAGTTGTTCTGCTATTATTGTTGACTTGAAATTTTGGGATCAATAGGAAATCTTTTAGCAGTTTTCAGGCAGTTTTATCACCATAGTTACTTGGGAACATGTTTTTCAGGAGGTTCTTGAAGAAATAGAAGAGGAAAGAGAGAAGCACTGTCAAGGGTAGAACCCGGGATCGAAGGTGAAGAGGATGATAATGGCATTGTTTTAGTAGCCTGCAAAGATGAACGCACATGCATGCAGCTTGAAGATTGCATCATCAAAGGCCCACATAAGGTCTTTATAGCAGAAAACATTTTCCCGGCAAATGATTTTCACTTTTCCTGTTTAGTCTTACTCTTAAGCCAAGCTGCCGGGAAGGCCCACAACCAGGTTTTTGCAAGAGCTTTGCTAGTAGAGCTGTGATTCAATGATCGTTGAAAGCTCTTATAGCAACTAATTTCTGAAAATATCTCATCAAACCATTCAACATATTAGCTCCCCAAGGGGTAGGGGCTGCTATGGTTGTGCCTGGTCAGGATTGCCATATACTTGCTGGCCTGTCCTTCCTCCTTTTAGCGGAAAAACAACTATTGGACTGCTTGCCTGTCTCATACCTCTCGTTAATTGATGGAGTTCTTGTCTATCCATTATATAAGAACTTGTGTTTTCTATCCTCTTGGTTCTGTGCTGTTTTCTATTAAATTGCATTTCGCAAGTAGGAGTGGTTCGAAAGAACTGCATATACATTGTCTTATAGTGTATTTCATGCATCCCTTTGAACGTGAAGTTCATGTATCGATTGACCTTCGTTATAATCTATTTAGCAGTTAATGGGGTGTCAGTGTGTGTGTGTGTGAGAATGTAACTAGTAACTGAATACTTTATTGTGTATTTTTGTTTAAAGGCCATGCAGGAAGAGTGGGAGAAATATCTACTAAGCAAAATAGAGCTGCACAGCCTACCAAAACGTAATAAAAAGAAAGCAAAAGATCCTAAAGGTTTCGGTATACTTGATGGAGTGATTCTGAAAGACACCTGGAAAAAATGCAGAAGCTAGTAGCATATAAGCAAGCTGGAAAACGATGCACTACTAGCCATGGCCACAGAAGTAAGTAAACACGATAAAAAAGAAACTCCTGTTAAAGATCACCCTCAACCTTATGTTGGAAATGGAGGCCATGCCAAAGGAAAGGGAAAAGGAAGGAAAGAAAAAACCTCTGGATCGATTTCCTTATCTGTGAATAAGGATGACAAAAGTGGCAATGAGGCGGCCATGAATGATAAAACTGGATGTCAGCTTCAGAAAAATGGAGTCCAAAGATATGAGACTGATCCTGTGGTTGGGGATTTGGACAACATTATTCTTCGAAAGCACCATCAAGGGGTTGATGTTGCATCATCAAGTAATGCTAAGCAGCTTCCACCAGTGCACTTTTATGCAATAGAAAGCGATCAGGATATCCTCGACGAAATAAAGCTTTCGACAGTTGTATACCACCTGACATGGCCTTTGTCAGGGAGATTGAAACCTATAAAGCTGAAAATCCCACAAAAAGGTTGATAGTGTATTTTCTCTTTTACTATGAGGATTCTACTGAGGTGCAAAAATTTGATCAGGCGAGTATAGAATGGGAAAATGGAGCTTTCGAAACCTTGATTAGACAGAAATCTTTGATGATGATTCCAGGTTAGATCTTCTGTTCTTTTAATTCTCTTTGCATGGTCTGTAATTGAATGGATCTATTTTCTCTAGCTAGCTTTTATAACATAATAAAATCACCTAGCTCAGTGAATATTCATATGACAATCTTGTCTGTTGTAATCATACAAGCTTAATTTCAAAAATACCCCTTCAACTATCACGTTTTTTCAACATCACCTCTTCAACTAAAAAGTTCATCAACATGATACCCTCAACTACTAAAATCAAGCAACATCACCCCTTCCGTCCAAATTTGTTAACAAACATTAACATTTTGGAAGGAAAATGGATAAGTTTAACAGAAAATAAAATTCTAAGCCTAAAATGCCCTCTCACCCTTCTCCCACAGATATGCTTATCTCCTCTTCTCCCTAGCATAACCAGTTATCACATTTCCACCTCCTCCCAACCAACTCCTCCCCCATCCTCACCGCCACCGCAACTGTCTCCTCCGCCCACCTCCCACTGTCTCAACCACCCCCATCCCCTCCAGTGCTGCCACCGCTGTCAACTTAATAAGTACTTAAACAAAAGAATTTTGGTGGAATGGGGCCAATAGCCCGTTTGGATTGAGAGAAATCGTGAGAAAAGAAAAGAAAGGAGAATACTCTTCCGTAAATGAGATTGCAAAAACAAATGAAAAAGGATGAGAATGAGGAGGAATAGTGAATGAACGTTTATTGCTCCATTTTATTTCTCACCATTTCTTACCACTTTGTTGGGATGGTTCAAATTCCAACAAATTAATTTAAAAGTCTTGCACATATGGTTGTTTGCCTCTGGAACCGAAGTGCTAGCTGGTGCTCTCTTTGCTAGGTAATTAATGTTGTTAATGCATGGGTTGGTGGGTGCTTATATTATGGCATGCATGAAGAAGAATTTTCCGGTAGAGTGAGGAGAAAAACAGTTTGTGTGCAAGTGTCAAGTCTTGTACTTGGTGAGAGTGTGTTCTTGTTTGAGTGAGTGTATAAGGGTTGGGTGTGGGTTATATCATACTCCAGTGTACTTGCAGGGAAAATTCTCACAGTGAAAGAACCGGATCCTCTCCATGGAGTAGGCATGTCATTGCCGAACCACGTATATCTTACGTGTCTCTCTCTATTTTATTTTTTCATCGTACTTCTATTAGTTGCGATTGTGGTTGTGTTTGAATCTCGATTCTTGGGTGCTTCCGCATTTAATCCCAACAAGTGATATCAGAGCCGGCTTGGTTCTTGACCGGTGTTTGAGATTCGGATTCCGTTACATTCACAATGAAGGCAATGAGAAAGGAGGAGGAATAGTGAACGTTTATTGCTCCATTTTGTTTCTCCCCCTGTCTCACCACTTTTGGTTAGATTTGGATTTTGTTACCCTTTTCTTTTCTTCAACTTACTCACCATGGCAAATTGTTTGTTTGTGGTTGGAGTGGTACGGTCCTCGTTGCCGCATAAAACAACTTACAGAAATTACCACATAAAATACTGATTTACAATGAATTACACATGTGCAGTCCGGCCATTTTCAAACTCATTTTGGAGTCAATTTGATGATCTGACTTGTCCACATTGTAGAGCTTGTCAAGTACAACAATCACTCAAAACATCATGTTAGTTAGTGTGGCGGGCGTGGTTCGGCGGAGCGGGCCACGTCAGGACAGCTAAACCAAAACCTCCAAGCACAGGCCGTCTAGTTCGACAGTGTACGGGAGCTATGCGTCTGCCGAACCATTCTCACCGGACCAAGATCATTCGCTAGCATTGGTCATACTCGAACAGGGACATACAATTCGGTTATACGTCTTTCGGCGGAGATCCACCGGACCAAATCCACAATTCCTGAAGTGCTTTTCAGCCGAGATTTATTGTTCGGCAGAGCCCTTGGCCACAAAACCACCCCTGCTTATATCGTTCGGCAGATCCCATATCCACCGAACCACTCATGCTCCTTGACTTAAAGAGTAAGTCAGGAAGGGACGGGTAGGAGTGGTTGGTGGTGTGATTCGGTTTCCTTAATTACACGAGCAGATCGTGGGGATCACGGGGGCTGAAATTGCGGACCCGATTTGGTGCCACGATTGAAGAGCCAATCATGGAGCACGTGATGCATGTATGTGGCTTGGTCTTCACGTTTCCTCTGCCTATAAAAGGAGTAGTCCCCCTAAAGATGAAGGTGATTGAATTCTAACCCCCCAAAACCCAAACATCATTCTTAAAAGCTCTTCTTCCCTCATAATTACTTGACCGTTGGAGTGCCTATTCCGGACTCCCATGATCCGGGTTTGGGCACTAACACAGGTGTTGCCTGTGCAGGATCCATCCTCATTCAAGATACATCAACCCCATCACTTTTCAAGGGTTTGATCAGAAAAAGCTCAGCACCACAGTTAGATACCGAATAATATATGGTCGGAGCCCAAATATTTTGGAAGAAATTGAGCTGGCTACACTGGATTACTACTTTAAAAATCATTTTCATAAATTCAGAATTCAAAACATACTTTATCGATCTTTTGACTTTGCCTTATTATTTTCTTCACGTATAATATAAATTCAGAATTCAAACCAAACACAATTGCGGATCTTTGCCAAAACATTGGTTCAAATTTTGTTTTCTTTACGTGCAACTGCAATCCATTTATTGCCTTTCACTAATTGGTCTCTACTTATTAATTTCATCGTAAACTTCTTGTAAGAGCATCCACACCTCCCTCTCTACTCCCTCCTCTGAGTTAAAGTAGCAAGCCAGCTCCCAAAAATTTCCCTTCGTAAGCCTCTCTTGAAACTCTGTACTTTAACCAAATTTCCACAATGCTACAGTGGCTCGTGCTATACCCAGAGCAACTATTCCTTTGCTACTTATTATTTTAATAGTTTTTGTTTCACTATTCATGCTTATTTTAATGTTCACAATTATTTTAATATATTCATTGCACTATGCACACTAGTCTTAATATTAAAAAATATGGTAGAGAGTGAGTAGAGAGTAGGAGTAAAGAGTCTATGCTGTGTGATTGTGAAAAATTGAATAGCTAAAGTAGAAAAGTGGCTTTTGAGGATTAATTTGGTCCAAAATCAGCCGAGGCTGATGCGGATGCTCTAAGTTTTGAAGAGCGAAATAAAAAGGGGAATTTGTTTTAACTAGTAGTTCACACTAAATCGAAAGCTCGTGACCGAAGAATCATAAGTGAAGTTGGGTATCATTCAACCTACGCTGTCAATGGACCAAATTCGAAATTGCCCAAATTCGATTCTATTTTTTTTACTTCCAAAATTTTAGCAGAAAAGGAGGAAAAAAATACATTTATGGGATCGGATTTATCGGGTCGAATTCGGGTTGGGTCCGATCCATTGACCAGCCTAGTCATATGCGCATTATGTCAGAAACATACGGTTTTTAAAATAAAGTTCAGATTGGATTGATAATGGATTTAATCCGATACAATCTAAATCCGATCCGTATTTAGATTATCGGATTGAATTTTTTTTGGAAAATAGGATTTTTAAAATAAAGTTCAAGGTATTATTTAAGGACTGCTTTGAGGCGGTCCATAATTTTAGTCCAAGCGAATGAGGCCCTCCTCCTCCCCCTCCTCCCACCTTATATCCCTCCATTTTAACTACTGTACAAAACAACTTTTTCCACCCATTTTAACAATTATTCAAACCAAGTACTATTTTATCTCCCTCTATTTAACTACTCATCCAAACCAAACACTTTTTTATCTACATTCTATAAAAGTCACATTAATGTGGGCTGTTACATACCTTACTGAACATAAAACAGTACACATAAGTATATATGTGTTCCATGCCACCTTACCGGGCGTATCGGCCTATACCGGCATCTCGTCTGGAACAAAAAAAAAAGTGTTTTTTTTTATTTAAAAAATGCTTGAATTTTAAGATAATTCAACAAAACTTGGAGTTTATAATATATAAATCATCTTAATTTATTATTAGGACTAATTTTAACCTATATCAAAGCGTTAGAATTTATTTTATACCTCTACTAGGAGTTAATCATCTTAATTTATTTTATATATCGGAACAGTACCGATTATACACCGGTATTGGTATGTACCGTTCCAGTAGTAAAAATGGTATGCTTGCCGGTATGGGATTAATAACTTTGCCTCCAACAGTCTTAGCATAATTGATTTTTCGGTAGAATGGCTAGCCCAAGCACAAAAACCCTGACCCAGGAGACTCGCTACTTTGGCGGGTAGCTACGCCAGCCCCGGTAATACTGTAGCACTAGGCAACTTCTTCTTCTCCTTCTCTCTCTCCCCCTTAATCATCGCTGGTCTCCGCTCTGATAGTCGTTTCGGCCACCACTTCACTACTTTCCGCGTCTAAAAGTTTGGACAGTCTATTATTGAATCTGGTTTGTTTCCGAACAATAGGTTAATTAGAAGTATTGGAATTAGCTTCATGTTTTCCTGTTTAATTGATGAGAAAAATGAGGAAATTAGAAGAAACATTGGTTGGTGTACATGTTTTTCCTTCCTTTCGTGCTCAAAATTTTGAAGTCATCGTCAATGTCGTGTTGGTTGGAGATTGAAGAATTGGTGAACTCAGAATTGGGTAAATCCTAATTTTCCCTTTTTGCCTAGACTGTTGGGGCATTCCTATATTTTGGCAAGCTATAGTAAAAATTGGCATTTTTCCATGGCAAAATGCCTAGGAACTGCTGGAGATGCTCGCAGCAAAAAATTTCAGATTTGGCTGACTATTCATTCATTCCAGACAAGGGCCTCCCAACACAAATTTCCTCCACCCAAACTCTCTCTCTCTCTCCAAGGACCTCCTAAAGGTTCAGTCTTTTCTGTTTTTTTTTCTCTCTAGATTATGAAGGGATAAGACAAGTCTCTGCTCCCTCCAAATGATTTGGCAAAATCACAGGAAGGAAAAAATGTTCAGCATTCAATAATTCGTTATCATATTAATCGTAATTCTTCTGTTGAATAACATGAGTGAACCTGTACAAAGAGCTAGACTCTACAACAAAGCCTGTTCTTGAAAATTCTAAAAATATCATGACAATGGGAATGATATGATACAGTATAAGAATATTGCAGGTCAATATATGGATGAACAAAGCTTACCCACCTCCAGTTTCTTCCCTTCCCAAAGGTTTCAGAGAAGTAGAACCCAAAAGTAATTGTACACACCGATGAGCATCAATTGAGCTTAGCTTAGGCTGTAAAAGAGGCGGAAGTTGCCCTGATCTCCCCGTTGCTTCGCAAAACAAAAGTTGAAATCTCTGCAGTTCGGAATGAAGACGGTGAAGAGGGACCTGGGGCTGAAGCTTCAAAGGCGGAGAAAGGACTGACACTAGCGCTTACGTACGTTCATGCTGGTTCCACTAACGGACCCTTCAGCTGCAGCCTTAGGGGGTGGTGGCTTTTCCATTTCGATAATCCCTTCTAACATCTGCACCACTTTTCCCATCAAAAGTGATCTTGTTTGTGCTCTGATGGTGCAAGGCATGAAGATGCCCTCTCTAGATTCCTTTCCAAAACAAAAGATGAGGTTTGGGCAGTTTGGAATGAGGATGATGAAGAGGGAGCCATTGTTGAATCTACAAAGTTTGAAAAAACACTCACATTCTTGTTTTCTCCGTTAGAAGCCCCTTCAAAAACAGCCTTAGGTTTTGGTGGCTTCCCAATCTTGGCAACCCCTTCCAACATTTGCACCACTTCTCCCATTGTTGGCCTCTGAGAAGGTTGCTCTTGGATACACCAAAACCCCACCTGAATGGCCCTAATAACTTTGCCCATATCCACCTCCTCGTGATCTAAAATCCTTTTGTCAACAATTTCTTTCACATTTCCCCTTTCAAACTCCTCAAAAGCCCAAACTGAAAACTTTTTCTCATCTGTTTCTGTGGAGGCTTCGAAACTTCTTCTCCCGCTCACTAATTCCAGTAAAACCATGCCGTAGCTGTAAACATCAGCTTTTGATGTTATCGGAAGGTTCCTAAGCCATTCTGGAGCCAAATAACCTTTTGTAAAACCACTGGTACTTGCCAAAGTTCGGTACCGATGATGGTCTTTTTTAGGACTCGTGAGTCTTGCAAGGCCGAAATCCGAGACCTTGGCAATGTATTTCTCATCCAAGAGGATATTTTCTGGCTTCATATGACCGTGCACAATGCAGTCTTGACACTCCTCGTGAAGGTACGTCAGTCCCTTCGCCGTACCAAGGGCTATGATAAACCTACACTCCCAATTCAACGATGTTTTGAACTGTTCTTCCCTTGGGAAAAGAAAATGATTAAGGGATCTTTTTTCCATGAACTCGTATACCAGAAGCCTGTGGCGATATCCGTCACAGCAAAACCCGATCAATCTGACTAAATTCAAATGGTGGGTTCTAGTTATAGTTGCAACTTCCATCCGAAATTGTTTCTGCCCCAGCTCGATTACCTCAAGACGCTTCACCGCAACAACAGTTCCATTAGTAAGAGTACCTCTGAAAACAGCCCCAAACTCCCCTCCTCCAATCTTATCCTCAAAACCTTTTGTGGCCGATCGCAACTCTTTGTAGGAGAACTGGAGTGATACGCTAGAGACAAAGTCGAGAAGGGAACATTGACCGGTGAGCCCCCCGAATCGCTGACTTTGTCCATGCAACCACAACCACAAGACACACTCTAGCACGAAAAAACCACAAATGGGGACCAGAACCACAAGTACGACAATCCATGCCTGATACCCGCGAGCATTCTTGTGGGGAATAGATTGATTCGGTATCATCGGGTAACAAACCTTGAGAAATGAAGTGGTACGGAGGGCCGGAGACTGATACCCGCTTAAGAAACCCGGGAATTTCATGTAAATCGACCCCCGCCCGTCCGCCAATGAAGTGGAGGCAATGCAAGAGCGGCTGTTCAGGCAATTCAATTGGCACTCAGCTATACCCAAGGAGAAAAGTTGTGGAACCAACTCGGGAGGGTATGTCAAAAACGTTGTGTGGTCTAATTGCAACATTGTTTCTCTACCGGGACAATCCTCTATCTCCACTCTCCTCCGGCACCCTTTTCGTCTATTATCCAGATCAATCGGATCGAAATTCTGGGAAGGACACCCACAAGTCGGACCCGAATCGTTGTAACTACAAACACCCATATCCCCACAGTACCCGAAAACTAGACACTGATTAGCAACAGCTGCCCACCTCTCTGTGATTTTCCCACTTCCCTTGGAAGAGCTGTAAATCCTCAAATTCCCATCATTGTCCAATCTCAAAAGCCTGAGTACGTCGCTCCCTTCGGCATGATCACTGCTATAAGCCATGACCATGGGGCTCAAAAGCGACGGATCGAAGACTGATAATGTGCCATTCGATTCAAGACTTAAACTAGGTGATGTTAAGTTAATGCTGTCGGATGATGAATCCAAACCCAAACTCCAATACACAATATAGTTGTTCCATCTCAGTGCTAGATTTCCAGAGCTAAAGAGACTAAAAGAGTACAACCCAGATCGCAGGACTTTGTTTATTGCGAAGTTTTGTGAGGGCAAGATGGTATCGGTTGGGTTATCGAAGGTGGACCAAACAGAAACGGTACTGTTTTTCAGAACAAAGTTACCTGCAATGGCGGAGGCAGGATTGTTAATGAGTGGGACCAAATCACATGTATTAATTAACAACAAAACATCATATTTATCTCACACAAAAAAATATAGATATATATTATCCTTGAATACTAATAACTCACTTTTAGGGGACCTTTCTTCATACTAATTTGTACCAACAAAACCTAAAATATAGTAGAAATAATAGGATAATTTGGAGGAGTGCAGGGCCCGGGTGGGACTTGCACCTACCTAGATCTGCCCGTGGTTACCTGTGTCGTCGAGGGCGGCAGAAGTGACGCCGCGGCCGGCGGTGTCGGATTGCCACACGACGGAGCCGGAGGAGCCGTTGACGAGGCGGAGGTTGCCGTTGGCTTGGAACTGGAGGGAGGCGGAGGAGTCGGCCGCCCCGCCGCCGCTTTCACTGCCGCCGGCCTTCCAGACTGGGACGCCGTCGCACGTGACGGCAGCAAAGTGGGCGGGGCCGTCAGATATGAAGCCGAGAGCGAAGTTTTTCTTCGGGGAGGTCCAAGTTTGGGTTGGGTTTGAGGCGTAGAGGGTTGAGCCTGGGAAAATAGCAGCCGAGGAAACAGATGAGCAGCAGAAAAACAGTGTCAAAGTTAGTGAAAATGGTGCATCCATCTCTCTCTCTCTCTCTCTCTCTCTCCCAAATCTTAAATGCAAGAGTAATGCTACGATCCATTAAGGATTTCCATAATTCAACTTCGGATCTTCCTCCATTTATTTCCTTTCTTTTCATTTTCATGTGGGCCTGGCGGTCTTTCTCCATTTCCTTGTTTCACTTCTTTTAAAGAAAAAGTCACCTTTTTTCAACCAAAAAAGAAAAGAAAAAATGGGAAAATGACCGAACAGTGGAGGACGAAGGCTTTATTTACCACTTCCATGGTCTACAGTTCCGAAACCACAAATGCATGGTGTGGGGGCTCCGATCAACTGGTTCGAGACTCGATCTCGGCTCCGTC
>BPLS01000201.1:950229-1025169 GCA_019656275.1 Rhododendron kiyosumense | reverse complement strand
ACATACACAAAAGATACCTATTTAACTTAAAAGATTTGTCTGCCAAAGTTAATTGAAATTCTAACAGGACAGCAGTGCCAAGTGAAATATTTATATGGACTGAACTACATATTCTCTACATACCAAGTCATGTAATCAAACAGACCAAACAATCAACAAAAATGGAAACGATAAAGGGACAACAAACTGATCTAACCAACACTCTACCAATACAGCTGTTGTTGTAAACATCTGTCACATGCCAAACAAGAGCAAGCCAATAATAACCAATGTGAGCCAGATCTTGTGTAGAACAATCAAAAACTAGGGTTCAATGGTCCACGTTTATTCTATCAATCAATTTATATGCTAAATAAGAACAGCCACAAATAAAATTGGAAAGTTGTAACTTCTTAACCCATCTTCGATTGAGTGTGTCTTTTCTGTATGTGTGTGAGAGAAAAATACAAGAGAGAGAGAGAGAGAGAGAGAGAGAGAGAGAGATACCAGAGTGAGAGACGGATTGAGAGAGGAGTCGCCGTCGCCGAGGGAGAGAGGAATCGTCGTCTGGTGTGAAGAGTTGAGAGAGACTGAGTGAGAAGAGGAGTCGCCGTCATCGCCTGGTGTGGGGAATGACTGGAGATTGGGGGATGAATGAATGTTAGGGCTTATAAGTGATATATAAAAGAGGGTAAAATAGACATTTCAAGTGGGCACACCATGTATTTGTCAATTTTTTTCCTTCTGTCATGCAAGTGCTAGTTTGAAGACTCCAGACCATGATATTCGAATTTTTCCGGTCAACACCTCTGACCGGTAATTTTCCCAAGAAAAATGAGGACCTAGCTTGGTTTGGCTTTTTGAGGGGAGTTATCCTAAAAATTCTTGCGTACATGAGAATATTCCTCTCGGACTGAGTTAAGCTTGACATTATTTACGTGATGCACACACACTTTGTCATACAACCTTGTTTTATTCTTCATTCTTCTTCTAACTATCTCTTTGCTGAACAACTGCATTGCAAATTCTTTTGTTCTGCTTATACAGTGTTTGATAATGACAAACATTGCTTTTGTTCACAAGAAGTGTATGGATTATGTTCTCGATGCATCCGTATGAATTCATTGTGTGCGACATCAAACTCCATTTTTTAAAAACATTGAGTCATATTTGTCTTTAACAGTATAGCGTTTTGGGATGACACGGCTGGGCTATTTGAAAAGTTTTTTTTTTTTTAGTAAAGTCGGTCAACTAAACTATCCATCGAGTGTCCATCAAAACTCACTGTCTAGAATTTGGTCCACCAAATCATCAATCGAGTTGCCATCGAAACTCTCTGTTTGAATTTGGTCTGTATGCTCCTTTTCTTTGTTTTTCTGTGACAAAAAGGGGAGAGTTTATATGTGTTGTATTTTTGAGTGCTATTGTTCATTTGGGGAGATATTTATAAGGGGAGATTGATTTTATTGATGAATCTAAAATCGCTGATCTAGTTTACTGCTTATGGATATAATGCTGCTTGGCGTTTATTATTAAATTATGCTGACCCATTCTAGTAACATATATTTTGTCACATAGTTTTTGTTGAGCTATGTTTGCAGGTGCAACTCAAGCTTCTTTGGGTAGAGCTAGTTTAGGCTAGTGTTTATTTCTTTTAGTTGTATTTTTCCGTTATGGTTTAGTGCAATTGGTTTTGTCCCGGAAATGCCAAAGGGGGAGATTGTTAGATATTTTTGGCACTTTTTGGGGTTGTCCAAAACCTCCATTGGTGTCTTTGCTATATCGACTCCGTTTGATTGTAATGGGTAGGTTCGTAGGGGGTAGTTGCTCGCTCGATGCTCCTCCCATTATCTGCGCCAAGATGACCGCTGCAATATCAATCCAATTGCGTGAGAGGTAAAAACACTACACAACACAACATGCATATTATTTTCAAGATTAGAAATTTTATTCCTGCACACAACATGCATATATATATATATCCTAAATCAAATCCCTTTGAAAGGGTTCGAAAATTTAACTTTCCATTTATGCATCATTAAGAGATCTTTCCTAGAAGAGGAAAATACAAGTATAAAAAAGAGTTGATCGTCTATAGGGGCAGAGCTTTTCCGAGAAAGTTTTTTTATTTAAGGCATCAACCCATGTTTTCTATCTCGTTTTTCTTTTTGCATCTGCCCATACATACATAGACCTACTAAGTCAAAAAGGACAGAGAGCAGAGAGAGAGTTTGGTTTTCATAAAAGAAAGAAAAGGTTGCACTGCACGGGTTTTGGTTTTCGGCAGAGACGAGTTTTATTTTTGTTTAACAAAGGGGGTGCACGGCATTTAAGGATTTTGTTTTGGTGTGGCAGCCCGCATTCTATTTTGTGTTTTGTCCTTGCCTCTTGCATCTTCGAACGCCATTTGTGTTGTCTAAGATCACGTTACACATTATATCATTCATTCATTCACTGGTCGTGGTTTTTGGTGCCGTTTACTGCTGTGGCCGAATCTTTTGGAGATTGATTCGGAGCCGGTTGAATCCGGAGATCGGGCGTGAAGTCCGTGGTGCATCTATTAGATCTTGAAGAAGCTTGGGGAGTATCAGAGATTGGCGAGAATAGGTAAAAGCTTGGGTAAGGTTTTTACTATTTCGCAATCTGCACTTCTTTTTTATTAATAGAATAAATCAGTAGTGTTAGGCCGTGGTTTTGGCTTAAGATTATTTAGGACCCTAAGTTTTTCCACGTAAATCGTGCGTATCTTGTCTAAATTTTTATTCTACTGCACTACCTAATTTTTGGTTTGGATTAATCAAGATAATCAACCCGTTCATCTATATTATTTTTTTAAATTTGAAAATTGGTATTTTTTTATTAAAACTCCTATTCACCCCCCTCTAGGAGTAGATTGAACGCCTCCACATAATTTCAGAGATGGAGGAAAGAAGTTTGGTAAGAAAATATGCTAAGAGAAAGAAGGGAGTAGGTGCTCTCTTCTATTTATAGGCAAAGGTGTCGAGTATTTGAACAAGTCGGTTCTGCTTCCCACACGCATAGCCACGCTCGGATGATGTCACATGTCAGGAGCATTTAATGAACACCGCCCCTCGAGGATTGCAGAGCCGCATTAGTCAATGTCAGGTATGTCACATCGCACAGAGATATCACTTCGGTTATCAAAGAAGACAACTCACGTATCATCGAAAGCTTCTGGAATGTTCCACAGCAGCGGTCTCCGAACATGAAGAACAAGTGGGCACATTACCGAACGAATGATATCCCCCGAGCATAAACAACACCAACCGAACAAAGATAGGTCCATTGATAGAAAAGACTTTACCGAACGATAAGAACGACTACCGAACGAAACAAGTCCCATAACACTCGGAGACGACCTTGAAGCTCGGCAGGATGCCCAAGATGAGCTTATCCTTCGGGAGAAACGTGATGTGATGTGTCAAGACGTGACTCGACTTACAGATAAACTGAGACAACTGAACGATAGATCCGCAGTGGCATGATTCCTTTGAACCTTCAGATATTTTGACCCACTACAATAGCCCCTCAACTCCTGCTTTTCACACTCAGTAGGGAAGTATGAGTTGAAAAATAGTGGCCGAACAAAAGACATGCATTAAGAATTTTTCTGAAACATCAATAAACCGAACTTCAAGCTTTCTGAATGTAGGGTTTGCATTTAATGCTTCTGTAACCACCGTTTTCAAATTTAGCCACTCGTCACGCTGTCATTGGGTAATGATACGGCATGTCCTGTCAACCACCATGTGCCATTCATCAAACGACACATCAATCTCCCGCTCAAATCCAATGGTTGGGAGTTCGGCACCACTTCGAATTCCACCCTAGGTATAAAAGGTGAAGGATGGAGAGAGAAAATCACTTTTTCTCTCCATCTCTCGATCGTTTCTTCTGCAAAGAGACATTCAACACCAAAAAAAACTGCCAAAAATATGAAGATTTGAAGCATTTGATCACAAATTTCTCTTGGTTTTCAAGTATTTCTTGATTCTTGATGTTTCTTCCTGCATTTTGGTTGTTTTCATGCATGTTTTGGCCTAAGAAATCAGGTTTTCTCTTCCGTTTCGACTGGAACAACTGCCTGATCAAACACTGTAGATAATGTTGAAGATGTTCATGTGTTCTTCCGAGCATATGTACATTTTCAACCTGTGTTCTTCCGAACATCAATATAAATTCAACACATGTTCTTCCAAAGGAAGACATTCAAGTGAGTTTTTCAAATGATTCCTCCTAACAAAACTTAGGGCTTGGAAACTCCGAGATGCAAAGGACTCAAAACGACGTTCCAAGACGTTTCCGACGCCCAATAGATTCACACGCTTAGTATTCAAGTATGACAAATCATCGTTCGAGAGTGTTGGGGAACGCTCAGTAAAACTAGAACACCAAACGTAGGCACACTAGGAACTTTGACCATGCAACTTGCTAACGGTCTTTCCCCTGCACTTGTGCTTTAGGTATGGAGTCATTGAAGTCAACTTCATCCACTAAGTCATATCGTTCAGTGGAGAGCAACTCCTCACACCTCCGAAGAGTCAAACCAAAAATCGCAGAAGCAATTAGACATCTCGCTTGGGATTTCCGAGTCGATGGAAGCGGGAAGGAGCCCGAAGGAATAAAGGGGGATTGATTACCCTGCCAGGGTAATTCCTCTCCAATCAATGGGGCTAGATCCCAACATAATAAGTATCGACGAGGAATCTTCGGAAAGAGGGAGGGAGGAGCAGAACAAGGAGGAGGAAGCTGAAGAAGAGGGCGACGAAGACACAACCGAAGGAGGCGTGGCCGATGAAGAAACTCCTGCCGCTTTGTCAAGCCGAGTAGAAGACGATACAGCTGCGGTCGATGAATCTTCTTCCCGAGCGCCGAGGAAGAGGAGGAGAATAATCCCACTGGACCCTGACTTGATCCCGGACAACACCAGAAGAGACCATTGCCGATATTGGGAATGCTTCGAGGACCAGAAAGGTCTTTCCCTCTTTCGGAGGGTATACAATATCCCGAACAATGTCATAATATCGACCATCGAGGGTAACCGAATACGATTCAATGATGAACACATCACAATTCCTTGATGGCTATTACCGAGGGAGGACTCCGATTTCAAATGCACAAGATCCTAAGGGAAATCCTTTATTACTTTGATCTCACTCCATGTCAACTAAGCGTGAATTTGTACCGCCTCATTCACTCGATAATTAAACTTGCCGAGGTGAAGATGTTCAGGCTCGAAGCCCATCATGTTTTTGAGAATTACATGATGTCGAGGAATGCAAGGTATTCCTGGTACTACTTGTGTTCTTGAAGAAAGATGGAAAAGATAATCCCCGAAGGTATGTATGATTCAAAGAATTGGGCTTCGGACTATGTTGAGGTTCGGGGAAACTATCAGTTTCCTCCACTTGAATATGGGCAATTTGAGGCTGCAACGCATAGGGGAAAACCACGTAAGAGTAGATCACATGTTCATTTCATTGTTTCACACTGTCATGTTTATTTTTGCTTAAGTGGAATTATTATTATTTCTGATTTGCATCTTTATGTGCTCAGCAAATACCCCTAAGCTCAACAAAGATCTTTTAAAAGCAGCAAAGGGTTGTGGGCTTGCTGTTGCTCTTCTCACGATCCCAAGAGAAGAAAGGGATGCCCCAACAATTCTTAATTACGAGCCAACTTATAGAGGCCGGATCCGAGAGAAAACTTCCAACGAGGGTGAGAGGAAAGTTCCCTTAGCAGATCCAACTGAGCTTCTTGAAGAACTTCTTTCGAGCAAGGACAAACCTCTCCGAGGGTTTTTCGACTTCCAATCAAAGAAGAAACTCTGCCCGAAGAAGAAATGCCTCCCAGAAGCATGAAGGTCGTTCTGCAACAGAAGTTAGAAAAGCAAGAGAGAGAGAAGTCTAGAGCGCGCTATGCTTTAGGTTCCGCTCCAAGCCTCAAGGCTCCTTCATCCCATCAATCACAAAAATGACCTCCCATTGCCCCCACCTCCTCGAAGAGTGCACCGGCCAGCAAAAGGGCCAAAACCACTTTGAAGGTGCCCGGACCTGGGGGGGGGGACATGCCGAGGGATGGAGGAAAAGGGGAAAGACAAAGCCACGAATTTCAACACTCTGTGGATCCCGAACTTCATCACGCCGGACAAGAAGCAGATCTTGAAGTCCGACAGCCTACAAGAGGACCCATCCCTTGCCTTCACCCTACAATTCAGGCTCACTCTACTGAGGGACATCTAAAATCCCCAATCCCTTAAAACAGCTCTGAGTGACTACTACTTCTACGTCGAAAGGGTAAGTTACTTTTCCATACAAAGCATGTCCTATAAATTCATTTCCCTATTTCTTCGGATAATGTGTATTTGCATTATGAATAGGCCACTCAATTAATCATGAGCGCCCAATGTTATTTGACTGAGCATGACAAGAAGACAAAGAGGCTACAGCAATCATTGGAGCATCACCAGGGCATGGCCGAGGAATACAAGAGCATCCTGGATCAATCCAAAGCCACATGCCAATCCTTAGAGCTACAAATTACAAATCTCAATGATTTGATAAAGGGGCTACAGGATTCTACAAATCTCTTCGAGGGAAGAGCTTTGGGGAGAGAAGAAATGAAAGTAGAAATGGAAAAGGAGCTGCTGGAGCAGTATAACCAAGGTTATTACCAGGCCGAGGAGGATGCGGCTGATGAACTCGTGGAAGCCCAATCAGAAATGAAAGAGGCGCAACATAAAGTGAGCTTCATGCTAGGCTACAACAGAGGCTTGGACGACACAGGGATTGAGTCGAATGATGATAGAAGGATTTTCGTGGAAGTGCCTCCCCTGGCTCCTACCGAAGCTAGAGCTACAGAGCCAACAATGAATGCTTCCGAAGTTTCAAAAGTTCAAGCTCCGGCAGACAATCCTGCAAAGTCTCCATTAGCCACTTCCCTCGAAGTTTAATACTTAGAAGTTTTAGTTTTCTTTTGATTTTTGAATTTGAACATTTTTTGCCGAACATTGGGCCTTAGTCGTACTGTAGTATATAATTAATAAAGGTTTGAGGGTGGCATCGAACGATCTACCATTGCCACGTATCGGTAAGTTTAGGAATATTTTAGGGGATGGCTACAAACGATACACCACCCACCATGCCCCAATTAATTGATGGAAGTTTGAGAATATTTTACAAGACTTTTGAATCGTTTGATGATTCCTCTTTGTGAATGCTACTTTGTGTTGGCACCCAGATTGCTCATGCCAAAGTTTGATTGCTCGGTTCAACTGAAATGTGAAAAAGGATTGAAAATTTTTCACGTCTTTTTGTTCGGGGTTTAGCCAGGTAGTAGCCCCCTGCCTTAGTGGATCGCCAAGGAAAAAGCAGAAATTCAGTAAGGCAGAAGAATGGGTAAAGCAACAAAGAATTCCGAGCCCCATCGCGCAAGAAGGTTCTAAAGAATAAAAGGCTACGAGGATTTTGCCATAAGCAATTCCCAAGTTTTACATCACTTCATCTGTAGGTAACAAAATATTCTGAGCGTAAAGTAAGGAGAACCAATTTCCTTAACGATAGAAAATTGGGTGAAAGTACCAAATTCGAAAGCAAACCAATATTCTAAACGAAGGATCATTGGGTAGAAATGCCAGCACCCGAAGGCTAACCAATATCCCAAAGGAAGAATATTGGGTAGAAGCGCCTAATCACGAAGGATGTAACGCGGGCTATGTAGAGACTCGTATTTTCGAGGTCGTATTTTTCTTTTATAAATGTACGGCCTGTCAAAATAGACAGTACGGATATTCGGTGTGATGTGTTCGTAGAATGATATAAAGGTAATTATGTGAGAGGTGCACGTGTGAGTGTGTGGCGCGAGAAGTAGGGGATTCCCCCCCCCAACCTTTATCTTTTCCCAGGGAGAATAATTCCCCCATTTTTCTCTCCCTCACTCTTCGGCTGTCTCTCTCTCTCCTCTCCTCCGAAAAAAACTCCCTCCTCTCTTCTCTCTTCGATTTCATTCACCTAAGGTGAGATTCCGGACAAAACCCGAGTATTAAAGTTGCTATTCGGAGTACGGGCTTTCCGAATATCCAAGAAAAATCATGATCAGACCTCATTGGAGCTCGGTTGACTCAGTCAAAGGGTTGGGTTTTGCTCAAAACCCATGAGGTAGGGATTTCTCACTTCTATTATATGTTTATGAGTTGATTTGGTGTTTGAATCGTGCCTTAGATCGTCGTTTTTGTTGTTAGAAACGTTCTGGTGAAGTCTGAAAATCGTGCAATGAAAACCTAAGTCCTACCGGTAGGAATTTTGGCCCTACCGGTAGAAATGCTGTCCAGTAGAGTCATTTTCGTGAAAATATGGTCTCTTACCGGTAGGAAAAAGTGTCCTACCGGTAGGAAATGAAAATTCAGCATTTTTGGCAAAACTTCGAACGGGCATAACTTTTTCATCCGAACTCCGTTTTGGGCAAATTTTATATCGAAATTCATGTACTGAAAATGTACTTTCCAATGGTGGTGGTCTCGTCTCCTAATTCTTAACCAATAAGATTTGGTAGCCAAAACAAGATGGATATGTTCATATATGTTGCAAAATCCTTTTCCTTAGAATCGTTTGGGTGAGACACGGGTGTTCTTAGGATCTCTTGAGTACTAGTTGAATGAGTTGATGAGGCTAGTGGTATATTTAACGCTTGGTAGTGGTCATTGGGTTCCGTATGAGTCGTTTGACAGCTAAACGAGGGTTTAGAGAATATAAGGAATATAGGTGGGCGAAGGTTGAATGTGTTGACATGCGATGTGAGAAACGAACACATAGAACACTCCTTTGAGTTAAATAACGCTAGGCGTGGATACATGAGACATTTCCTTGTGTTTGATATGAGGTACACCTCTTGCGTAACTTATACGATTTCATGAGTTGCAAGATAGAAATCTATGAATCGTTGCGAGAGATTATCTTTTGACGTGTGAGTGCTTGTTCGGTGATGAGAAACTACTAACGTAACGATTGCAAGTTGATTGAGAAGAAATTATCCATACTACTCCTACGTGAATAAGTTTTTATTGTGAATTCATTATATGTGACTGAGATGATCAATGGTTAAATTGTAAAGTATATCGGAGGAATTGTGGTATGGTGACCTGTGATGTGTGACTTGAATTAGCTCCATTAGTGAGGGAGGCACTAGTGGGGAGTATCGGGATTTCTTAATTGGCCCGGCAGGAGCTTTTGCTCATGACACTAAATGATGATGAAATTGTGACATGATGTGAATGAAAAGGGGGTATCATTGTGAAAGTGTAAGTGGTACGAAAGATATTGGTGTTGCGATTCTTTGATTACGATAGTTTCATAAGTCAAGATATTGGATTGGTAATTCGAAGTAATGTGAGGGACAGTGGTAGTCATGAGAAAATCGTATAGATAGTAAGTCCTCTTGATCGAATTAGAGTTTTGGCGTGTAGTCACGGTACTTCATTTATGTGATCGATGTTGGGACAATTACTAGTCGTGTTTTGTTTCACCTTTGAAATACCGTACCTTGCTTTTGTTATTCATTCTACCAGCTGTCCTCCCATTTGCATATAATAGTTGTGTAGATTTCTCTACTGGGCTAGTGTAGCTCAACCTATCATTTTTCAGGTATGAACCCGGAACAGTAGCATGGAGCGAAGTGCATGCATTCAAGTTCATATTTTCGAAAGAAGCGGTAAAAGAGACTCATGGATTTTTGATAAAACTTGTTTTGGGAATGTAATAGAACCTTAACTTTAATTCTTTTATGATGTAATATATTCAAACTCGTGGAGTTGGAATTGTAATTTAATGATTTGGGCATGGTGAATTCTTTTGGGGTATTATGTAAGATATTGTGAGGAGTTTTAATTATGAAAAGTTATCTTTATTTATGTTAAAAATCGAGGGCGTGACAGGCTAGTTAGTATACCCAACAAATCAAACATCAATCCAAAGAAACAATGAGAAAAGAAAAATACTTTCATTAAGATGATGCCCAAAGGCTTACAATCCGAACAAAAACAAAATGAAGAACAAAAAAATGAAGGAGAGGAGGACGCCGAGGCTACCCATGGAACTTCTTAAGTTTTTGGGCGTTCCAAGGGATAGTGAGATCAGTGTACCATCCATCTCTACAAGTTTGTAAATGTCATGGCCGATATTCTCTACTACTCGGTAGGGACCTTCGTATGGATCCTTCAACTTAGTCAATTTAGCGGCTTCGGTGACCATCCGAAGAACGAGATCACCAACATTGAACGGACAAACTCGAACATTCTTGTTGTAGCCCCTAGCGACTTCCTGCTGATATGCCGCGTGTCGAAAATTAGTGTTATCTCGAAGTTTTTCAGCGAAGTCTAACTCGGCACCCACAAGAGCATTGTTGTTCACCGAATTAAAATTCTCCGTTCGAGCTATGGGAATCAAGGTGGATAAGGGGAGAACGGCTTCCATTTCGTAAGCCATCGAGAACGGTGTTTGACCTGTAGACCATCGAGGAGTAGTGTGATACGACCACAAAATGTGAGGGAGCTCTTCGACCCATAATCCGAGCTTCCGATTTAAGAGACGCTTTAGCTCCCGAGTGATGGTCTTGTTTGAGGCCCCTGGCCATTGCCTTGGGGATAAGCTACGGAAGACTTATGAATCGTGATATGGCGCTTCTTGTAAAAGGTCTTGATGGCTACTGCGACAAATTGGGAGCCGTTGTCTAAAAGGATCGCGTAAGGTACATCAAACCTGGAGATAATGTGCTTCCCAATGAAATGCTCTATGTCCTCTGTAGTAGTCTTGATCAACGGTGAAGCTTCCACCCACTTAGTGAACAAGTCAGTGGCAGTGAGCATGTACTCAAATCCTCCAGGTGCCTTTGGCATTTTGCCGGCAATGTCAAAAGCCCAGACTGCGAACAGCCATGGACTAGTGATCATTTTAAGAGGGAAGGCAGGTTGGTGAATGAGGGATGCTTGCTTCTGGCACCGAACACAGCGCTTCACGTAATCTTCGGATTGTTTGACCATCTTTAACCACCAATAGCCTTGTGTAAGTGCTCATTGGGCCATGGTTTGTCCTCCCGAATGTTCTCCACAACTGCCCAAATGAAGCTTGTCCAAGACACCCTCCACTTGATCCTCATGAACAACACACAAATCAGGACCTGTGAATGACCTTCAGTACAAATTATCATTCGGATCCAAGAAATAGTTGGCATCTCGGCAACGGACCTTGTGTGCTTCATGTCTATTCGGTGGAAGAACTTGATTTTTCAGGTAGGAAATTATCATATCCATTTGGCTTGGACCAAGTGTGATTGCCAATACCGAACAAATGGAGGGTTCGAAACTCGAAGATTCTACTTCGTCAAAGACGATTGAGCGACTGCCCGAGGTCCTGTATACCAAAGCAAGACCTGCCAAGGCGTCAGCATGAGCATTTTGTTCCCGAGCAATCCACTCCACTTCTATGCGGCCAAATCTTTTGAGAAGGGCCAAAACATGACTAACATAAGCATTCATACGCTCGTCTTTAGCCTGGTAGTCGTCGTTTAGCTGACCCACAATTAGCCAAGAGTCACAAAATACGTGAACCGAGTCTGCATCCATCTGAAGGGCAAATTGCAGGTCAACGATGAGAGCTTCATATTCAGCTTCATTGTTCTTCGTGGGGTATCCAATGGAAACCACACTCTTGTGACGGTTCCACCTGGAGACACTAGTACAATCCCAGCCCCTGCTCCATTGACGTTCGAAGCCCCGTCAACTGTCATCCTCCAAGCATATCCCGAAAAGAGTTTCCACTCCTTCTTAGACTTCTTATTGCCCTAAGTGTACCGAGCTCGAAGGGATTCTTGGGGAGGATTGTTCCATTCGGTTAGGGTCTCTTCGTCGGCCAATCGTACGTCTTCTTCAGCAGCTGCCAAGGCGTTGGCTTCATCTTGTAATCCTGGAGTGAGTTCGGCAAAAAAGTCTACCAAAGCCTGGCCTTTGTGTCGAAATTGGCCAGGTCTTGAGAAAACTTTAAGATCCTTCTTGATGAGTCTGTTTTCTGAAGAACGGCCTTGAGAGGAAACTCAGTGAGGACCACAATCCCATGGTATTGAAAGTAAAGCAAGAGGCTCATCTTAGCTGAAACAAGAGCCAATGCCAACTTTTCATAGGCATCTACCTAGTCTGAGAGTCTATCATCGTTTTGCTAGAAAAGAAAATTGGAAAATGCTCTAGCCCTTCCTTTCGAACAAGAATTGCACTCGTAGCATGATTCAAGACAGCAAGATAGAAGTACAAATCTTCTTCGGCAAGGGGTGTGACGAGGAGTGGAGCGTGGAAAAGGTAATCCTTTAATGATTGCAAAGCCAGCTCACACTCCTCGTTCCACATGAACCTGCGTCGGCTGGTCTTGATTACTTGGAAGAAGGGTCTGCAGAGATCTCCCGAGCATCTAATAAACCGATTCAATGCAGCCACCATTCCCTTGAGTCATTACACTTCTTTAATAGTAGTTGGAGCTCAGAGATTCTGCACAGCTGTGAGTTGAGTAGTATCAGCTTCTATTCCTCAGAGCCTCCCCATGTATCTAAGGAATTTACCCGATCCTACTCCGAACACGCACTTCTCAACATTCAAACGAAGCTTATGCTCTTTCGGGGTTGCAAAAATTTCTCACAAGTCTCGAAGATGATCTACGCCGAGCTTGCTCTTGCAGACCATGTTATCTATGTACCCCTTCATCGTTTTCCCGAGCTTACCAGGGAACATCTTGGTGACTGTCCTCTGAAAAGTAGCCCCGGCGTTTTTCAATCCGAACGAAACGATAGTGTAACAATATGTCCCGCGAGGAGAAATGAAAGCCGTCTTCTCCTTATCTTCCTTTGCCAAGGAAATCTGGTGGTAACCTCAGTAGGCATCCATAAAGCTTAGTCATTCGTAACCCGCAGTTGCATCCACCATTTGCTTGATTCGAGGAAGAGGAAAGTGATCCATTGGACAGGCATCGTTGAGGTTTGTGTAGTCAACGTAAACTCTCAACTTACCATTCTTTTTCGGAACGACAACAGGGTTAGCGAGCCAAGTTGGGTATAGAATCTCCTGAATTGCTCTAGCCTTCAGCAATTTATCTACTTCTACCATCACTACCTCTACGTGCACAGCCGCTGAGCGTCAGACCTTCTGCACCACCGATTTTTTGCTCGGATCGACGTTGAGCGAATGAGGGATCCACACCCGGCATTTCCTGCGGAGTCCAAGCAAATACTTCAATGTTTTCCTTAAGGAAATTAAACATCTCCATACGCTCGGTTTCATCTAGGGAAATGCCGACAAGAAAATTAAATATCGTCCTCCATCTTCGGGAATTGGCATTCTCACAAGCTCCTCAGTTGATCTTTGGTCGGCGGGCAAACATACATCCTCAAGCACAACAACTGTTTCTACACATTGTACTTCAAGAAAGCTCGGCTTGTTCGTCACTGTACTGATATAACATTTTTGGGACTGGACTTGATCCCCGCGAAGGCTCTCCTTCCGACCATTCCATCCAACGAACTTCATGACCTAATGTAGGGTTAAGGCGACTGCCTTTATTCCATGTAGCCAGGCTCGGCCGAGGATGACGTTGTAGGGGCTTGGAGAATCGACCACCACAAACTCAACATCAATCACTTAGGAACCTGCTCGCACATGAAGGGTTATCAAACCGAGTGGCCAGACGGGGGCGCCAATGAAGCTAAATAGCAGAGTAGTCCAAGGCTCTTGAACATCGAGTATAACATTACTTCAGTCGAGATTCCCTGGTCGACCAACACTCGTTGAACGGTGGATATGCCAATAGTAACGGTGACGACAAGGGCATCGGTATGATGCAACTGTACTCTGTTGAACTCTTCAGAGGGCATTTCCGCGATGGACTTGATCTTGGCCCCATCTGCATCAATTCCGTGGCGATATACGAGAAAGCCCAAAAATTTTCCCGCGGTTACATCGAATGCGCACTTGAGGGGGTTCATTTTGAGGTTGAACTTTCTGCATCGAGCGAACACGGTAGCTAGGTCCTCGAGGTGGTCCTCTTGTTCCTTTGACTTTACTACGAGGTCATCCACATAATCTTCCACTATTTTGTGCATCAGGTCATGGAAGATCGCTGTCATGACACGCTGGTAGGTTGCCCCCGCGTTTTTTAATCCGAAAGGCATCACAACGTAATAGAAATTTCCCAATGGGGTGCGGAAGGCCGTCTTCTCTACATCTTCTGGAGCCATTTTGATTTGATTATACCCGCTGAATCCATCCATGAAATAAAACATCTGGTGACCGGAAGTCGCATCTACAAGTGTATCAATGTGTGGGAGCGGGAACTCATCTTTCAGGCATGCCTTGTTTAAGTCGCGGAAATCTACGCATACCCGAATTTGGCCATTTTTCTTCTTGACAGGGATGATGTTTGCGAGCCATTTGGGGTATTGGATGGGGCGAATGAACCCTGCTTTCCTCGACTTTTTGACTTCTTCTTTGATCTATCCCTCCAAGTCGGGGTGATTCTTCTGCTGCGACTGCTTCGTTGGTCTAGAATTGGGGAAAACATCCAGATGGTGTGCTACCAGCTCGTGGTTCACACCTGGCATTTCTTCATAATACCACGCGAATACGTCAGAATTATCGCGTAACAGTTTAATTAGTTTGGCACGGAACTCTGGACTCAATTTTTTGCTTATGAACATTGGCCTCCTTCTTCCTACCCCGTTGTTTAAATCAATTTCCTCTAAGTCCTCCGGCTGTGATTTGGGATAATCCTGCATGCACTCCGGAGCGGGTTCTGGTCTTTGGATGACGTCTTCTTCCGCCACGACTCGCGTTCCACTAGGGCCAGCGGCTTTTTCATCGACCACTGCCCCGATGGACCGTCATAAATGGTACACAATTTTGCCCCCTCCTTTGTCTTAATGATTTTCCTGGGGGCCACGGATTCCAACACAGATGGGCTCCTTCCTGCTCCTTCATGCTTTATATCCCGGATATCTTCCCATTTTGGGATCTTGGCACCACGTGGCCTTGCTGTTATTGCTTAGGATACGTCGCCCAATTCCGAGAAGTAGATGGCATCTGAGAGATAAGATTCATGCGTATCGAACGGGTTCTCTGAAGGATAGTAACCTTCTTTCCGGCCCAAATTCCTTTCAAGCATTTGTGGTAGCTGGACGGTACGACCGCGTACTTATGCATCCAACTTCGTCCAAGGATGATGTGATAGTTTGGGTCAGCATCGATTAGATGGAATTTGGTAGCGGAGCGGATTGCCCCCACTTCCAAATCAACTACGACATATCCCAGAGACCGCTTTCTATCACCTCTGAAGCCCGTAATAGTGATTGGTGAGTCTACTATTCGATTATCTTGTATTCCCAACCGGCAGAACGTTGAAATGGGCATGAGGTTGATGGAGGCCCTGCCATCGAGAAATGTCCTTTTCAGCTCTGTCCCATTGACGCGGGAAGTGACGTATAGCAGGCGATTGTGGGAGTGCGGTATCTTTCGGTCAACATCTGAGAAGGTGACAGAATTGGACTCGTCGCGGATCGTCCACGGGAGGGACCCTTCCATAGACATACAGGACTCTTGGTGGACCTCCGCGATGCTGATAATCGCTTTAGTTATCTCCAATCGCGCGGCAGGTGTGAAGCCAAACCCATCAAAGAACGCACGGAACTTTGTGCTATTCTGCAGTGTTTTGGCCGAACCGTTGGGATCTGGTGCGACCGCAAGAGTCGGACCATCACTTTCTTCAATGATTTCGTGGTAAGAGACCATGTAAGCCCATCCTTCCTCTTCCTCTTCTAGGTAGTAGTGGTCGTCTGAGCCTCTCGCAACCTTATACATGAACGGGTAACATTCCGCCATATTGACTTCATCATTGTCGTTACCGTGAGCCGGATAGGGTTCTACGCGGATATCGCGGCGCCCTATCCGTAGCTCGTTAGCGTTTTGTTTTCTCTTGAACGGTCTTTTTAAGGACCAACAGTCACTAGTCGGGTGTTTGGTATGTCTATGGTACATGCAGTACCGCGGATGCTCCCGATCCTCCCGCGTTGGCTCATACTCCACCGGGGGAAGCTCCAATTCGCCGTCCACCACCCATGCGTTTACTAGGGCACGGACTTCCTCCATACTGCACGGATAGACTGGAGCTGGCCCAGGTTCGCGTTCCCTGCGCTTTCTTCCGCCGCCGGTTTGCTGCCCTTGCGGTACATCCGCGATGGCCACTACGGCAACCGCTGATTTCCCCTTCCAGATATCCTTCTTAAGTGGCTTAACCACATGGCGGATGTTGTACGCGGATTCTAGCAAAGCAGAGAAGGCTCCCAATTTTAGGTTTACAAGCAACATCTTAAACTCATCCATCATTCCCCCAATGCAGATCTCAACAAGCTACGCCTCCTTGACTGACTCAGTACAGTCGACTGCACGATCTTGAAATCGTTTAATGTAATCCACCACATCTTCGCGGACTTGGACTTGGTACAGTTGACTGAATTTCCTTGGTCAGGCTAATTACTATTACCTTTCGCGGACTTGGAAGAATTTAGCATAGAAGATGTTCACCATTTCTTCCCAAGTGGCTATCGAATAAGGCTCCAGATTGACGTACCATGTGTACGCCCATGAAGCAAGCAACTTCGAAAACTCACGAAGGCGCAAGTTGGAGTCCGACGCGTGGGCCCCAAGGGATTCGATGAAACAGACTACGTGCTCCTAGGCACTACCCTATTTGCCGTCAAACTTCACGAACTTTGGTGGGGTGTACCCATCCGGGTACGGTAAAGATAGGACGGTGACCGGGTAGGGAGGGCAAATATCTGGGCTTGGCAGGGAGGGTAAAACCATCTTTGCCTTCTCTTTGGTGAAGAGGGCTTACACATCTGCCAAAGTTATAAACTGTCCCGTGGAAGGAGCGCTGTTGGTTTGGGCCACTGCCGTCTCCTTCTGGCCTGTTTCAATGGCTTTTTGCTGGGCCAACAAGGCTTGTACCTCCGCCATTCTAATATAGGGACCCAAAGAGGGTGCACCCACTTCGTCCGTGGCGGGCTCTTTTCCGAGGGTGTCGACAGAGTTTGCGGCTATTCCTCCGATAAAAACCCTGCGCAAAGGGTGCGGGGAGGATAAAGGAATCTGAGGTTGCAAGTGCTGTGCTGTCTGACTGTTGCTTCTGCCAGCAAGGTTCTGCGGATGCTCGTCGCCCTGGCTAGCTGCGGCTCGTGGGAGTGCCACCGAAATGAGTTCCGTGAGGCCCGTAAAGGTTGCGAGCAACTGCTTTTGTGTTTCGAGGAATTGATGTTGCCCGTCCTAGAGGGCGCGCAACGTTTGCGCGGTGACACCTGCGCTGTTGGTTTCCCCCACCTCTTCGAGGATTGGTATGGCGTTATCTTGCGTCACCATTGCTTTTCGACGCGGAGGTTCAACGTATTCTTTGGAACGAGTACTAACCATAAACCAAAAGACACCTCCCCAGCAGAATCGCCTAAATGTAGTGGAGGGTTACGCGTGAGACTGCTTACGTGTAGTTATCCGTGAACTGGAGAGGTGCGATTGATCGATGACTAGCTGGAACGGAGAGAAAGAAGATCTTATGAGGTGAAGGAGTAGGAGCGAGAGGTACGGAAGAAATAGAGGCAGCGTGTCCCTTTTTGCTTTTCCGTGCAGTATTCAAACTTTTCCAGGCTTTGAGCCAGTGAGGTCACCGCTTTTCTCTGAGGAAGAATGTTCTCCTCCCTCAAATTCAGTGCTCACTCACTTTTTTCCAAAAGAAGGTCGTCATTAATCATTGGGAATGTCAGGGATATTTATAGGACACCTGGGCCTAGGTCAAGCCCAAGACAGCACTCCTATCACCTCTTGACACGTGTCCCTCCTGTACTTCTTGGCCTTAAGGAAACCTGCCCTTCCGCGGACACTTATCCGCGGGAAGGCTTGATTTCCCGCGGCGACACCTCCAACCCCAAGCCACCAAACCACAAGAAATTCCCCAATTCCCGCTAAAGCGAGGTCGCGACCCGCGGCGATCGTTTCTTCTCCGCGGGGTTCCTCCCGGACCTTGCCTCTAAGCCTAGGAGGGAAACCCCTGGGGGCTCTTTGATGGAAATTTTATCGTAGTTATGAGGTTTGGGAGACCCACGGAACCCTAGTTCGAACCGCTCCACGGGATCCACGGAAGTAATTCCGCGATGGTCTCCCCGCTTCCGCGGAGCCATTCTTTTGGTTTACCAGCCCACGCGTCATTATTTCATTGGGTGGTCAACCGTTCTTCTTCCGTGGGTCCCGCCGCCACGTGTCCGCTCGTGATTGGAGGGTCAAATAGTCATCCCAAATGGCAAGCTATCAACTTTGACCGCACCTACACCGCCCTTCGAGGATTGCAAAGTCGTGTTAGTCAATGTCAGGTATGTCACATCGCATAGAGATATCACTTCGGTTATCAAAGAAAACAGCTCATGTATCATCGGAAGCTTCTAGAGTGTTCCAAAACAGCAGTCACCGAACATCAAGAACAAGTGGGCACATCACCGAACGAATGATATCCCCTGAGCATAAACAACATCAACCAAACAAAGATAGGTCCATTTATAGAAAAGACTTTACCGAACGATAAGAATGACTACCGAACGAAACAAGTTCCATAACACTCGGAAAGACCCTGAAGCTCAGCAGGATGCCCAGGATCCACTTATCCTTGGGGAGAAACGTGATGTGATGTGTCAAGACGTGACTTGACTTACAGATGAATTGAGACAATTGAACGATGGATCCACAATGGCATGATCCCTTTGAACCTTCAGATATTTCGGCCCATTATAATAGGTGAGTAAATGTGCCCATTTACGCCCCCTAACTTAGACTTGTTATGCCCATGTATTATATTATTTGGAGTTTGATACTCGTTTTTTTCGTTTCATGTCTTTCGGAGCAATTTGACAGTACATAGAGCTAAATTGAGAATTATTTCTTGGGAGAATAATTCTATGTGATGGACCTACCTAGAAAGCAAGTTCATTATGGGCCAATTGACTGAAGTTTTGTAGGCTAACTAAGAAAAGCAAGTGGAGGCCAACGTAAATTAATTAGGATCATTAATGGGCCAATTGGAGAACTTAATTACTCTAAATTACTCCATCCGTCCCATTTTGTTTGTCTACTTTTTGACTTTATAATGTCCCAAATTATTTGTCCAGTTTGAAAAATCAATTGAAAAAGTCCTATGAGATTCCTACTTTGCCCTTGCTTTTTGAATTGATGTGACAAGTTCAATTTCACTTGCAGGGTATTCTTTGAAAAATTCAAGTTCAAAAAGTGTAATGATTATACTTCCTTAATAAATCGGATTTTCTACAATAGATAAACAAATCGGGACAGAGGGAGTAGAGAACGGCAGCCCATGGTTGCCTCACGGCTAATATAAAAGAGGCAGCAAGGGTTCTGTTTTGGGGGGCTTCTACACTTCAGCACATAACAAAGAATAGCGGCTACGGTTGGGAGCCATGATTGGCTAAACTTCTTTGGCTAGGGCAACGAGGATACTTCTCCAAATAGTATGATTGTTTAGATTTCAAGGGTTTTTATTCAACAAATTGTATGACTTTGGATGATTCATAATTTTTATGAAAGTTACTACTATTTTTCTGATTTATCTATTGTGTTTGTATTCGTAATATCAAGCACCGTCATACAATAATTTTCACTTCTCCGGGATAGTCTTTGAGATAGACTATACGACATGAGACGGGTCGTGCCGTTGGTTAAGTCTAGTGAGACGATGCGTACCGTGTTGAGATAGTTTATACTGAGTACGAGTCTTGATTATATTATTGGTGACTATCAATGGGGATCGCTACTATAACGGTAGTTTGTCCTTCAAGTTGAATATTGAAACCCTAGATTTTGATATAGTTATATTACAATGAGAGGTTGAATCGGAAACCCTAATCTCTTCTCTCTCCTGCTTCCAAAATCTTTAGATCTGTTTTCTAGTTTAGTTTTAGTTTAATCAAAACAATCACAAATCCAAACTCCCTTTTAGTTTCAGAATTAAATTAGAAACTAATTGAGAGTACCGTAACTTAGCTTTTTACTCTCCGTGGACGCTCTCGGACTTGACCGCTATTCTTGGGAATATTAGTTAATTCCATGTTTTATAAATTACTATATTTTTTGTACGAAAACGACAGACGAGGCAATCAACTACACCTTGTGCAATTAATCCAGCTTATTTTGAACTCATTTTGGAGGGATCTGATTCCTCCACATTGTAGAGCTTGTCGAGTACAACAATCACGCAAAACATCGTGTGAATTAGATACCAAACAATATATGATCGGAGGACATATATTTTGAAAGAAAATGAGCTGGCAACTCTGGATTACTACTATTTTAAAAGTCATTTTCATAACTTTGCCATATTTTTTCTTCACGCATACTTTTCAAAAATTCCAAATTCAAACACAACACACAATTGGGTAAATCCTTGACTTTGCCTTAATAGAAAAAACATTGGGTTGGTATACATGTTTTTCCTTCCTTTCGTGCTTAAAATTTTGAAGTCATCGTCGATGTCGTGTTGGTTTGGTAATCGAAGAATCGGTGAACTCAGAATTGGGTAAACCCTAATTTTCCTTTTGCCCAGACTGTTGGGGCATTCCTATGTTTTGGCTAGCTATAGTAAAAATTGGCATTTTTCCTATGGCAAAATGCCTAGGAACGGCTGGTGACTATCCAAATTTTCCAACTAATCTAAGCACATTATTCAACCATGGCTTCTTTAGGTATGGCTGACTATTCATTCCAGACAAGGACCTCCCAACCCAAATTTCCTCCACCCAAATTCTATCTTTCTCCAATTCGAGGGCTCTTTAAGTATGGCTGGCTATTCATTCCAGACAAGGACCTCCCAACCCAAATTTCCTCCACCCTTGGGCTCTTAAACTCTCTCTCTTTATACAAGGACCTCCTAAAGGTTGTCTTTTCTTCTTCTTTTTCTCTCTAGATTATGAAGGGACAAGGCAAGTCTCTCTGCTCCCTCCAAATGATTTGGCAAAACCACAGGGAGAAAAAAAAGTTCAGCATTCACTAATTCGTTATCATATTAATCATAATTCCTCCGTTGAACAACATGAGTGAACCTGTACAAAGAGCTAGACTCTACAACAACGCCTGGTCTTGAAAATTCTATAAATATCATGACCATGGGAATGATATGATGATACAGTATAAGAATATTGTAGGCCAATATATGGATGAACAAAGCTTAACCACCTCCAGTTTCTTCCCTTCCCAAAGGTTTCAGAGAAGTAGAACCCAAAAGTACTTGTACACACCGATGAGCATCAATTGAACTTAGCTCAGGTTGTAAAAGAGGCGGAAGTTGCCCTCTCCCCGTCCCTTCGCGAAGCAAAAGATGAAATCTCTGCAGTTCGGAATGAAGACGACGAAGAGGGACCTGGGGCTGAAGCTGCAAAGGTGGAGAATGGACTGACACTAGCGCTTATGTTCATGCTGGTTCCACTAACGGATCCTTCAGCCGCAGCCTTAGGGGGTGGTGGCTTTTCCATTTCAACAATCCCTTCTAACATCTGCACCACTTTTCCCATTATCGGCCTCTGGGTTGGTTGCTCCTGGATACACCAAAAGCTCACCTGAATCACTCTAATTACTTGCTCCATATCCAATTCATAATCCGGAAGCCTCTTGTCGACAATCCCCTTAACATTCCCCTTTTCAAACTCCTCATAAGCCCAAATAGAAAACTTTTTCAGATCTGTTTCTGCAGACACTTCAAAATTCCTTCTCCCGCTCACTAACTCCAACAAAACCATGCCGTAGCTGTAAATGTCAGATTTTGATGTTATTGGCAGATTTGCAAGCCACTCCGGAGCCAAATACCCTCTAGTCCCCCTGACACTTGACAATGTCCGGCCCCTATGGTCCTTTGGATTTAAGAGTTTTGCAAGGCCGAAATCTGAGACTTTGGCATTGTAAGCTTCATCCAATAGAATGTTCTCTGGCTTTATGTCACAGTGCACAATGCAGTCTCGACACTCCTCATGTAGGTATGTGATACCCTTCGCAGTCCCTAGGGCAATTTTAAACCTACACTCCCAACTGAATGATTTTCCTGACTCTTCGGCTGTCGTAAAGAGGAAACTATCAAGGGATCCGTTCTTCATGAACTCGTATACCAAAAGCCTGTGGCGCCCTTCGGAGCAAAACCCAATTAATCTAACAAGATTCAAATGGTGGGTGCTACTTATAGTTGCAACTTCCATTCTAAACTGTTTCTCCCCCTGCTCGATTCCCTCGAGCTGCTTCACCGCAACAATCTTATTGGCAATGGCACCTCTATAAACAGCCCCAAATCCTCCTGCTCCGAGCTTGTCCCGGAAGCCTTTCGTGGCGCGTTGAAGTTCCTTGTATGAGAACTGGACCGGTGCACCAGAGGCATATTCAATAAGAGCATATTGAGCCGACGACGCCCCGAATTTAGCCCTGTTTCTACAGCACCACCACCACAAACCACCCTCAAACATCAACAACCCTGAAATGGAGCCTATAACCGCCACAACAACAATCCAACCGTTAAGGCTCGAAGATTTACCCTTCGTTACTCCTTCCGAGGGAGAAGGGTTTTCCACGACTGGGCCACAAACTTTGACAAATGAAGTGCTGGGAAGAGAAGGCGATTGATACCCGCTCACGAAATCTGGAGTTTTCTGATAACACAGCCCAGTCCCATCGGACAACGAGGTGGAGGCAATACAAGGGCTACTAACCAGACAATTCAACCCGCACGCGGATATAGCTGCAAAGAAAACTTGCGAAGCCAGCTCCGGCGGGTAAGTTAAAAACTCGGCATGATTCAACTGCAACATCGCCGCACTCCCGGGACAATCCGCAATCTCCACCTTCCTCTTACACCCTTTCCTACTATCCATCGGATCGATCGGTTCGAAATTCAAGGACGGACAATCGCAAACGGGACCTGTATCGTTGTAACTACAGATACCGAAATTCCCACAGTACCCGAAAACCAGACACTGGTCAGCAACAGCTGCCCATCTCTCCGTGCGGCTGTCACTTCCCTGAGCATAACTGTAAATCCTCAAATTCCCATCACTGTCCAGTCTCAGAAACCTAAAAACATCGGTCCCCTCGGAGTAGTCACTGCTGTAAGCCATGACCACGGCGCTCGAAAGCGTCGGGTCGTAGAGGGATAAGATCCCGATCGACTGAAACCCTAACCTGGGCGACGTCAGGTCCGCGGTAATAGACGAATTTAGCCCAAAATTCCAGTACACAATCGAGTCGTTCCATTTCAGGGTTAGGTTTCCAGACGGAAGGAGACTGAAAGAGTACAGCCCAGATCTTAAAACTCCACTAGTCGAAAAATTCTGCGAGGGTAAAATGGTATTCGTGGGGTTATCGAAGGTGGACCAGATTTGGACGGTGCCGTTTAGGAGGACGAAGTTACCTGAGTCGTTAAGGGCGGCAGAGGAGACGCCGCGGCCGGCGGTGTCGGACTGCCAGACGACGGCGCCGGAGGAGCCGTTGACGAGGCGGAGGTTACCGTCGGGGAGGAGCCGGAAGGAGGCGGTGGCGTCGGCCGCGCCACCGCCGAGGGAGGTGCCGCCGGCGATCCAGACGGGGAGGCCGTTGTGGGTGATGGAGACGTAGTGGGCGGATGCGGCAGCGGTGAAGCCTAGGACGAAGGTGGCGGACGGTGAGGTCCAGTTTTGGTTTGGGGACGAGGCGTAGAGGGTGGAGTTGAGGGGGATGGTAACTGCGGCGGAGGAGGTGGAGGTCGAGAGGAGGAAGAGGAGGAGGAATGGGATTAGTGTGGGTTTTGGCTTCATTTTTTAATTCTTTCACTTTCCACTCCATACCTTTACATTATAGTATTATTTTTATATGCATCTAAAAAATTAAAAGTACTTTCGGTTATGATTTTTTGATTTTCTTTGCGCCAAATTAATGAACTTATCGAGATTTTTAATATAGTGCGATGAAACTTGTAAAAATATGTACGAAAACATATTTTTTTTAATTCAAAAATTGCATGTCTTCTCATAAAAAATTGTTAATATAGGACGGAGCAAGTATTAATTTGAGTATTAATTTGGAAAATTCTTGAGGTGCAGAGGATGAGGAAAGAGGGAGGAGACTTCTTGACTTTGAATGGAAGTTGGGACAGAGTGGTGGACGCTGGTGGTCCTGATTGTTGGGTTAGAGAGAGAGAGAGAGAGAGAGAGAGAGAGTGAGTGTCCACTATAACATTTTGTTAAACTCTTTTTATGGCTATTTTGTAGTGAATGTCATTATGAGAGTCACCGTAAGAAAAATGATTCTCAAATTGTCATACCTTCTTTACGCAAATGTTATGCCACTTGTGGAATTATTTTGTTACGCTTTTTTGAGGTTTTTGTTAGGTCATCTTATGGTTAGCGTTATGCCTTTTCTACGGTGAAAGGCAATAAAATTTTCTAGATAAAAGAGGATACCTTAGCATTTTTCGTTATGACGAGTGTAAATTGTAAGCGGATATGCGCACTAAATAGAAGAGAGTTATACTCTAGCAGGAAAAAATATTCCGAGTCTGTGTCTTTATCTCTCTCTTCTCTCCTCTTTAGGGCATCCACATCTCTCTCTTTACTCTCCTCTTTAAACTAAATTAAAGAGCTAAAACAAGAAAAAAAAAAACATCCAAAACCCCCTTTATCAGCCTCTCTTTCTCCCTCTTTACTTTGAAGAAAATTTAGTTTTGCTACAGTACCTCATTTGGATAGGCGAGGTATTTTTCACGTGCCTCTGATTTTTATATTCTCTCTCTCTCTCTCTCTCTCTCTCTCTCTTTTAATTGTTGCGTACCAGGGGCGGTCAGGGTCAAAGGAAGGGAGACTGGGAGAAAAAAAATTTTTATCAGAGAAGGAAGAGTTAAATGGAGTATTTAATTGAGGTGAGTTTGATTATTTATTGAGAAGAGAGTGAAAATAAAGAATCTGATACAGTAGTTATTTTAAAAGTAGATTGCTAAAGTAATAAAGTGACTTTTTGAGATGTAAATTGGTCCAAAATGTAAAGAGTCTGGTGCGGATGCTCTTACTACGTCAACCGTGGCCACTGGCTTGTACTCTCTGCCGTCCACCCCACGCCACCTCCGTTCTCTTTCATTGTGGTCGCCATCCTCTCGTCGACCGCTGCCGGCCATCGAATCTCATGCTTTTCCCAAATCTCTCTTTTGATTTTAGCTGGATTTCTCAAATTCGGCATGTTTCTTATTAAAAACATAATAATAAAAAATTGATCCTGTAGTGATACTATGAGGAATTATATTTTTTGTTTCTGAGCCACCCTAAAAAAACAGTATACCACGTCGAATTTGAATGATTTTGGTCTATGTTGTGGATATATTCATGTGATTTGGTTATATGTAGTTGCAATCCAAAATTTGAATAATGAGAAACAAATTAGTCCAGAATTTTGTCCGATCAATACTCCAAGAAAGGAAAGTTGGGCCATCGAATAAAAACGGAGGGGGAGTATAAGACTAAATCATGATATTAAAAAATACATATATGTGTGTATACCGTACGTATTCATGGATATCGACCTCAGAACCTCGACCCTTTTGGTTTTTTGGTTCCTAAAATCAAATGGCGACTCTAAACAAAATAAGTGCACCGCAACGGACACTTCTGAGCAATCAAGGCATGCCGCATCAGATGTCCAATATCCAACGAAGTCTCACCAATACAAGTCTTTACTGTTTTGGCGACTTTGCTTTGAGAAAATTTCCATAGTCTATCTTTCTAGAAACGGACTGGACAACGAAGGATGTCAGCTCAAAATCGATGGGCCAACTCATCAGCTTCCCGCGGGAGGCTTGGTATTTTGGAGAGAGGTAGTGATACGGGTGATAAACTACCAAACGAGCTAAGAGCATCTTGTTTACACCATAATTTAGTCAACATGAATCGACTGGACTAAGTTGCAACACGTGTTGACTACATCTAGTTTGTATCACAAAATCAAATGGACTGATCGACTGTTAGAGTTTTCTTAAATGCAAAACACGTGTCCAAAGATGAGTCACAAGTGGATGATACACGAAGCAGTTACCAAAAGAAGTTGAAAGAAACAAATGCGACATGGGATCGTGTGAAGTAACTGTCTGCTCACGAACGTGGAGAAGAAGAGGGAAAAGAAGTAACTGCTTAATTCAAATTTGAAGAGGGAATTCCGTCAAGTTTGAAATTCAAGTTGAAGTGGCAGCCTATAAATACCAAAGTTGAAGACAATTAAGCCCCCACTCAATCGCCCAAAGGCTTCTACTTTTTATCTGTACTTTACTTTCCTCCCTCTAGGAGGAGCTTGTAACGTAACCATCTAATTGATTGTGTTCTCACTGTCGACTGACTTCTACTTCGAAGAATAATAAAGTCCATTTTGTTGTTCTTCTTTCATCTCCATTCACTTCATTAAGTTTGCTTCCAAAGAAGTTCTGAAATATGGCAAGGAACCAAACTCCACCATCATAAACATCCACATTCCAGCATTCCAAACATCTCCCAGTCGATCATCGATTGTACGAAAAATAGACAAACAAGAATTGGCGCTAGAAGGAGGGCTACTTACTAATTTGGAAGTAATGGCTCCAACTACGAGAAAGCAAGGCGATTGACCAATAGAGCCTCAGAACGAAGGCTTAGAGGTTCAAACCGAAGTTGAACATCATGTACAAACGGTGTCGGAGAATAGACAAGAAAATAGCCAAGGAAATGGCTCAAGTTCATTAATTGATGTGCAAAGTCTCTCTAGGCAGTTAGCACAAGTTTTGTCTAATCCAGAAGACGAAGCGGCGCAAGAGTTAATTACTCTAATGAGAAGAGTGGTTACACCTCCATCTACCATCGATGTTGATGTCAATGGAGTTGTTCATGAGCAAGTACATTTTGGTGATATGCCTAGACAGGCTCATCAACAGGTATATTCTAACCCTACATTTGAATCGGGTATGCATATACATGGTCGACCATTAATGGAATCAAATACTCTAAGATCTACAATTCAGCCAACTAGTTTTACCAAAGTATACCATCTACTTACGAAGTTGGGAATAGTAGTAGGTATGGACAAAACAGTTATTTTAACAATGGTCAGAATTTCCAACATGGTTTTGTAGGGACCCATGTTATGACTAATGGTCAGCATATGTGTAACACTGCGCAAAATATATCAAATAATGGTAATTATACACACCATATGGCACAGGCTTTGCCGAATAATGGCAACAATAATGGCCCATATGTACAAACCCTGCCAAACAATGGCAATGGTAATAATCAAAATATTCCTTATGTGCAACCATGTGCAACACGAAATGTCCCAAATGTCTTTAGAGCCCAAGATCCTATGAACGATAATAGAATGCAAGATCCCATGGCTATTAACAGAGCACAGATTATGGAAATCATTCAATTCAAGATATATACGGTCCAGGGTTGCGTATGATAGAAAAACCTATGTTTAGAAAACCTTACCCACAATGGGTTGACAATGTTCTGTTGCCAAGGGGTTATAAACTCCCTGAATTATCACTATTTAGTGGTATTGAAAATCAATCTACAATAGAACATGTAGGCAGATTTTGTCTTCAATTAGGTGAACTCGGTACAGATGATGTTCTGAAGTTAAAATTGTTCCCTCACTCGTTAACAAAGACAACCTTTACTTGGTTCATAAGTTTGCTTGCCAATTCTATTCATACTTGGCAAGACATGGAAGAACAATTCCATGCCCAATATTTTAGGCACGAACCAGAAGTTTCAATTGCTGACTTGGCTAAATTGAAACAAAAGCCAACTGAGACAGCAGAGCAATTCTTGACCAAGTTTAAAAGATTAAGAAATCAGTGCCACTGTAATGTGCCAGAAACTGAAATAGTTCGAATAGCCCAAGATGGTCTTAAGTTCAATTTTAAGAAACAATTTAATGGGTCTAATTTCAAAGACTTATTTGAACTCTCAAAAAGAGCATCTCAATTTGAAGTGATTCTCCAGGAGGAAGAACAGTTAAAGAATTCATCCTTGGGGTACATATTATCAAGATGTGGGATGAGATATTGAAATCGATGTAGCACAAATTATTGGGAAAACCCCTATAATTTGTGACACTTTAGTTCAAACAGAAAAACCAATGAATATTCCTTCATCTCAGCCAAATAGACATGGGGGGCAAGCTAACTATAGGCAGTATTCATTTGATCTAGCACAAGCTGACCAAATATTTGATGAACTACTTAAACAGAAGTTTATCATTCTAAGTCCTAGACATATTATTCCTTCTGATAAAGAAAAGAAAGAAAAAGAATACTGCAAATGGCATAATTCATTTAGACACAATACTAACAATTGTGTTACATTTCGCAATTGTGTGCAGGATTTGATTCAAAAGGGGTTATTGCAATATGCTAAAGGAGATAAAGATCCTATGGGTATCAAGTCAAATCCCTTTCCCAAAGTAGAGGTTAATATGGTCACTGCCAGCCTAGCTAAAAGGTTGGGATCCACCGTTGAAAATCGAAAACAAGGAGAGGATGATCAAATGGAGACTGATGAAGAGTCAGCAAAGTCCCATATTTCAAGATTCCTTAATGACTATCTTTGCATCAAATGTGGACGAGAAGTCAAATATGGAGAAGCAATCATAGCAGAAAAAGAATAGAGATGTGCATTCTCCAAGTCAGGGGTGAGATTTAACACAATGGGTGGAAATGATCTCCAGATTTATGTTGGAGCAAAATTAATTTATGAGGGAATAGATCCAGGACTCTTTCATAGAATAGAGCCAGAACACTGTTATGGACCAGACGATGGACCATTTATGTTTAGAGGAAATCCAGTGGTTTCTACAAGGACCGGAGTACCCTCTTGTCAAGATTTAGAAACAGCAGGGTATCAATTTCCTAGTCGAGGAGGATATTCTAGTTACAGAGGTGCTGGCTTCAGAAAAGGTATTGGACCACGAGGTAGAGGTTTCTATGGACATGGGGGGCACCAGTAGCCTAGAATGGTAATGCCTCCCAATCATGATCATGAAAATTGGAGTACACTTAGCCATCCTAAATTTCATGCAGAAGGGTGGTATACTAAAGTGTCAAATTCACAATAGAGAAGGTTTCAAAGGAAATTTGCAGCCAGGGCATAAAGTGATCCGTGGGATCATGTTTTTGAACCTAGAGAAAGATTCGAACCACCCAAGGCTCCAAACATGGTTTGGACTCGAGAACAAGGGGAGACCAATGTTCAGAAGAAAACAGTTCCCAAGCATGGAGGACGAGACAATAATGTTGAAGTTTCTTCTAAATCGACTACCCAACTAAAAGGGAAGAAGGAATTGTAGCAAAGCTTGAAGAAAAAGATGGAGGAATTTCAGAAGCTAATGGAAGCAGATGATGAAGATCTCCTTAATGAAGGGTCAGAGCAAGAAGATCTTATCAAATATGCTACTCCATCTCCACAGAAATCAGCAACATTTGGGGAAAGTCTGGCTGCAATTCAGTTCGGGTCAGTACCTATTAATTACCAATGTAATATAATTTTAGTTTTGCCAAAACATTTTAAGGCAAAGCTAGACCAGCCTATGGAATTGGCAGGTGATGTAGAAGATACAACCCAGTCGACTGTTAAAATAGTTGAAAAAGAAGAACAGTCTTACCCGCAACTAATTAACATTGAAACGGATAAAAAGGGAACAAAAGTTGTGGTTCTCAAATCCCCTAACGATGCTTCAATTAGGCATTTGAAACCACTATATGTTAGAATTCATATGAATGGTCAACCTGTTTCGAAAGTGTTGGTCGATAATGGGGCCGTAGTGAGTATATTGCCTTCAAGAATGATGAAGTTACTAAATAAAACAAATGACGACCTAATTCCAACAGAGGTCACTGTCGGTGACTTTACTGGAGGATGTTCCCCTGCTAAAGGAGTCATATCTTTACAATTGCAAATTGGGAAAAGAAAAATGAATGCTACATTTTTTGTAGTCGATTCGTCATCCAATTATAATGCCCTGTTAGGCAGAGATTGGATTCATATAAATGGTTGTGTACCATCTTCCTTGCACCAGGCCTTGATCTTTTTGAAGCTGGAAGAAGCAGAAGGAATGGAGGTCTTTTGGGCAAACTAGCATCCTTTCCGAGCAGAAACTAACAACGTCGAGGCAGATCTCTACAAAGAATACCTCTGGCCAATGAAGATAGAAGACTCAGAAGTAAAGTCTACTGGAGTTGGTGTCACTGAGAGCCAATTCCTTACTTACATAAAGGAAGGTTTCCAAGAGTTGAGTAAAGATTTCACTAGGCCTAATATCATTTCAAGGCCTGTCAGCAGCAAACCACAAGTTTTTAATGTTTAGAAACCTACTAAACACAGGAAGTGAAGAGTTGGCTACTATTAAAGCCACTTTCAAGAGATTGTTTTCTTTTTTAGTTGATAGGAAATTACAGGCAAACGAGCCTATTTCTTGTAATTGGGCTGAATGTGTTTTCGACGATAGTCCAGTAACCATGAAGGACTTAGGTTTAACGGATTTGAAACCCGTGCCAACTAAGTTAGATGACGACAAGGCACAGGTAAAGGATCCTACGAAAGAAGTAAATTTAGGAACTCCAGAAGATCCTAAAATTACATATTTGAATGCTACTTTGCCTTATGCTATAAAGGAAAAGTTTAAGTATTTATTGCGCAAATTTAAAGATTGTTTGGCTTGGAGTTATGATGAAATGCCAGGTTTGGATAGGTCTTTAGTTGAACACAAAATTCCTATAAAAGAAAATTACGCACCATTCAAACAAGCACCTAGAAGAATGAAAGACGATGTACTCCCTCAAGTCAAGAAGGAGATGGAACGTTTATTTGAAGCAAAGTTCATTCGACCAGTCAAATATGCAGAATGGGTTTCAAATGTAGTTCCAATTATGAAAAAGAATGGAAATGTTAGAGTGTGTGTTGATTTCAGACACCTTAATATAGCATCACCTAAAGATGAATATCCAATGCCTGTTGCCGATTTATTAGTCGATGCGACGGTAGGCTATCAAATGTTATCCTTCATGGATGGCAATGCTGGTTATAATCAAGTCTATAGAGCGGAAGAGAATACCCTTAAAACAGCATTTAGATGCCCTAGATATATAGGGACCTTCAATGGGTAGTTATGGCTTTTGGATTAAAGAATGCAGGAGCAACCTATCAAAGGGTCATGAATTTGATTTTTCATGATTTTCTCCATAAATTCTTGGAAGTGTACATAGACGATGTTGTAGTAAAGTCAACCTCAGTCGATGAACATTTGCTTCATCTCGAGCAAACTTTAAAGAGCATGAGACGTTATAATCTGAAAATGAATCCTCTAAAGTATGCATTTGGGGTCACAACAAGGAATTTTCTGGGATTCCTTGTACATCAGAAAGGAATCGAAATTGATAAAACTAAAGTTGATGCTATCATAAAAGCACAACCCCCAACCAATAAGGAAAAACTACAACAGTTCTTGGGTAAGATTAATTTCCTTCAAAGATTTATTGCTAATTTATTTGGGAAAACAATGGCTTTCTCCCCACTATTAAAATTAAAATTAGAAAAAGATTTTAAATGGGAGCAAGAACATCAACAGGCCTTTGATATATTGAAACAATCATTGGTGACGCCTCTTGTGTTAGCACCTCCAGTAAATGGAAAACCGTTGAAGTTGTATATTTCAGCAACAAACCAGTCGATTGCGAGCTTTTTAGCTCAAGATGATGAGTAGGGTCGCGAACAATCAATCTATTACCTAAGCAGAAAGTTAAACGAATGTGAAGTTAGATATTCGTACGTTGAAAAAATTTGTCTGACATTATACTTTTCAGCAATAAAGTTGAGACATTATTTATTACCTGCAAAAGTAAAGATTATTTCCCAGACAGACATAATAAAGTATATCTTGACTAGACCTGTTCTGAGAGGAAGGCAAGGAAAATGGATATTAGCCCTAGTCGAATATGATTTTGAATATGTGCCTCAGAAGGCAGTTAAAGGGCAAGCTTTGGCTAATTTCTTAGCTGAACATCCAAAATTGCCATTGGAGGAAGATACCTTTGAAGTTCATTTAGTTGAGATTAAACATTGGAATTTGTCTTTTGACGGTTCAAAAACAGACAATGGAGTTGGTGCAGGCGTAGTGCTTACATCGCCAAAAGGAGAAATGTTCCAATTTTGTTTTCAATTGGATGACTATAGAATTTTAACAAATAATCAAGCAGAATACGAAGCCTTAATCATAGGCTTGGAAATAGCCAGAGATTTAAATATACGTCATCTAAAAGTCTATGGAGACTTACAGTTGATTATTCGACAAATTTTGGAGCAGTATAACTGTTATCACCCCTTGTTAAAATTGCAATTAAATAAGGTAAGACGTCTTGCTCAAGATTTTGATGAAATTTATTTTCACCATATAATGAGACTTCAGAATGGCGAAGCCAATCAAATGGCTCAAATGGCTTCAGGAGTTAAAATTCCTGAAGGTGATAATGAAAAAACAATCAGGATTCAAAAGAGATTTTTACCTTCCTTAATGGAAAGGGAGGAGGAACAAATAGATATATTAGTAATTGATATTTCTGAAAATTGGATGAATTCAATAAAAAATTATTTATCAAATCCTAATGCAAGAACAGAAAGGATAGTGAGATGCAGATCAGTCAATTACGTTCTGTTGGAAAATGATTAGTACAGAAGAACATCCAACGGCCTGTTATTGCTATGTGTTGATAAGGCCCAATCAATGAAAATTATGGGGGAAGTCCACGAAGGAACCTGTGGTGCCCATCAAGCTGGAGACAAAATGAGATGGATGATTAAAAGGCATGGGTATTATTGGCCAACTATTAGGGCTGATTGCATTCGATATGCTAAAGGTTGTCAACAGTGTCAAAAACATGGACCTATCTAAAGGATCCCTGCTCATCAGTTACAATCGATTAAAAAACCTTGGCCATTTAGAGGTTGGGCAATCGATATGATAGGAGAAATTCATCCAGCGTCCTCTTTACAACATCAATTTGTTGTAGTGGCGACTAATTATTTCACAAAATGGACAGAAGCAATACCTTTGAAAGCTGTCTCACAGAAACAAATAATCGATTTTATTGAAGAGTATATCTTGTGTAGATTTGGAATTCCTGAAACGATTACGGTTGATCAAGCTTCTGTATTCAATGGTAGAGAAATTGTTCAGTATGCACAGAAATATGGGATACAGATTTTGAATTCTTCTCCATATTATGCCCAAGCTAATGGGCAAGTCGAATCGACCAACAAAATTATAAAGAATTCTTTATCCAAAGTAATCGATGATAATCCAAGGGAATGGCATGATCTTTTGCCCCGAGTCTTATGGGCATATAGAACGTCACAAAGAACTAATACTAAGGTAACGCCTTATGAACTAGTCTATGGACATGCAGCAATCTTGCTAGTCGAAATTAACGTTCAATCGTTAAGAGTAGCACGCCATTATGATCCAAGCCTGCAATATGAAGAGGCCATGTATCTAGATATTGATGGGTTGGAAGAAGATAGGTTAAATGCTTTAAACCAAATTCGAGCCCAAAAGAAAAGACTGGAAAGATCTTATAATAAAATGGTCAAAGAAAAGTCTTTTGCAGTTGGAGATTTAGTTTGGAAAACAATTCTTCCACTCGATAAGAAAAAGAAAAAGAGTAGATTTGGAAAATGGTCCTCAAATTGGGAAGGACCTTTCCGTGTCTTGCAAATCTTAAGAGGGGGAGCGTACTATTTAGAATTGATTGAAGGAGTTATCCATGAAAGAACTATTAATGGTAAGTATCTTAAGCATTATTTTCCTTCTATGTGGGAGAATATGAACTAAGAACAACCAGTCGATTATATAAACTAAAAGTTGCCCATGTGTAGGGCAGCAGGACAAAAGATTATGTTCATATTTGAACATAACAAAACAAAACAAAAGATCCCTACAAGGATCTAACAACAAAAGAAAAGATCCTATAAGGATCTAACAACAAAATAAAAGATCCCAACTGAGATCTAAAAAGAAATTATTAATAAAGCCCACATCAGAACAACCCCACAGAAAGAAAAGCCTATTCTTTAGGCCATTCCTTCCACTGACCAGAGGTGCCAGCCATGGAGGTCCTGATGCTTGCAAGATCGACTGAAGGAGCATAGTTAATGGTGTCCCAGTTGGCCACCACAAGCTTGATCGCAGCCTCCATCTTCTCCAGACGTAGGGCCATTCCTTCCACTCGATCACTAATAGCAATGATTTTCCTCTTGCATTCGTTGTGATCCTTAATGAGGACCCACTGGAGCTCATTGGCAAGTTGCTTGATGTGAGCAGACGTGATTTGAGGGATGAGAGGGGAAGAAGAACTGTTGGTGGCCATAGTGAAAGAAGAGAATCATACAAGTAAACAAATATACTCAAACGTGTGCATTTATAGGCCAGGGAAGGTCTACAGACGTGCATCATGGGAAGTTATTCCGAAATAAAATATAAAAAATGTGACAGTTGGAAGGAAAAACGTGGGTCAAATTGCTACTTTAAGTTGAAAAGACACGCCAGCTAGTGAGTTTTATTATTAAACTTGAAAACATCATTAAGAGTGGTACTTAACCGTCATTTATGACTGTATATGTTCCCCAAAAATGGAGAGATATCATCACCACTATTTATTGGACGGCAAAGTCATGATGAAAGGTCATTCAAAATTTAGACACCCGATATGAGGGTTGGATTATGAAAAATGAATTCATGGTACACAAAAATAAGTTTAAGTTTCTTAGTATTGTGATCATTTTCATTCATATTAGAAACCATTCGATTGGATTGATGCTATAACATGGATAAAACACCGGCAGTTAAAGGACCCAGAATCATATATTGATCATCCATAACTTTAGAGTTTATATAAACTGCCTATAAACAAAGGCGAGAATTTAACATTTACATCGACTGCCTATTCACAGAGGCAAATAATAAACATACATCATTACTATATAAAAGTATGTAAAAAAAGGTATGGTCGATTGTTACATGGTAGATTCAAGTATGAGGAAAGAAAGACTTGAAAGTCTCCCATTTTGTCAAAAGTTCATCACGCTTGAAGCTATTCCTTTGCAAATCTACCCGCGCAGCAGAAACATGAACTGAGACACCTTTGCCTTCTTCTGCTAGACGCTTGAAATCTTTGTCAAGCTAATTTGCTGTTTTCAGAAGACCCTCTTTTTCAGTCTGCAATTGGCCCAATCGATACAACAACCCTTGCTCTTCTTCATCAATTGCTACAAGTCTTGACTTTAAAGTTAAAGCATTATCATGCATAGTCGATAAAACGGCTGTCATGTTTGACAGATTGTCAATTAATTCCTGCTTTTGGCTGATTTCTCCCTGATGATACCAAAAGAGATTAACGGTTTCATTCAAAGAAAATGCAAAATTCTCAAGAGCAATTTGTGCCTTAAGGGGAAACACATGTCTCTGAGTCAATGACTCTATGCAAGAAATAAATTCCACAGATTTAGTCATTGCTAATTCTTCAAAGGGGAGCTTCAAGAAATTAAGAAAGTCTTGAACTTCTTTCTGTGTCACATCACTATACTGTATAAAGAAAAAAGAATCAATGGATTCTGATTCCTCAGTCAGAGACCGAAAGGTTTGAGAAGTCGACATTATCTCCTCCATTAAATGATCTAGTGAGTTACTAGAAGATTCGATTGGAGTTGAACAACTAGTTCTAGAAGGATTTGTCCCAACCTTGTTCACCGAACGTGGAGATGCTTCAATGGTGACATTCAGAAGAATAACCACGGGTTTGGGAACATTCACATTTGGTCCTGGAGTCATATGATGACTAGTAGGACTTGAGGCCACTTCTTCTAAGGCCTGATCATTATCTTGAGGTAAAACGACTTGAAGCATTTCTTTTACAGGACTTTTCGAGAGTCCCTTTTCCAAATCCTGCTCATCCAAAGTGGGTTGAGAAATGATAAGATGATCTACTAAAAGAGGCACATCTGTTGACGGGGCAACATCCATTTGTTCCCTATCTTTCCCCTGTTGATTCAAGGTAGAGACTCCGTGTTGATTCAAGGTAGACACTCCGAGAGGTAAAGGCATTTGGAGCTCAATTTGAGGTGCACTTATCTCCATAGTTGCCAATGGGTTCTGGGATACTTCAGCACTTGTTGGATTTGGCTCATGATCAGCCACAACTAGTGATTGACAGATATTTTCCTTCTCAAATTCAGCTTTGCTTGGCTCCAGATTGATGTTTTCATCCATTGGCAAGAAAGAATTATCCTCTTGAAGTAAAGGATTCTCCTGATTTAAAGGAATCTCTTGCATTTCTAGTAACCCATCATCCTGGTATAATGGGTCAGAAATAGCCGTATCACCAAACTCAAATTGGTCGATTGCTTGCTTGGTGTTAATAGTCTCTCCTGTTGAAAGGACAGACTTTTGAAATTGTGATGACTTCGAAGAGTTTTCTTCTGTTTCTTCAAAGGCATCCACAATCTTGGTACCTTTTTGTTTCTGCTATATAAAAAACTAATAATCAGAACATAATATGCACATAAATCAACAAACTATGAATGGTTATACCTTCAAGGTAACCTTGCCCTCACTAGGGATGACTGACTTTTGGATTTGAGTTCTTTTCGATTGCCTTGATCGAACAGAGGCTTCATCGTTTTCGGTGTTTTTCTTATGACTGACTGAAGTGGAAAGACTCTTTGAAGTCTTGGAAGATGAATCACTTTTAGTCCTGGGTGTTTTCCTTTTCTGGTCTGATTCTACATCCTTGATTGCTTGTTCCTTCCTTTTTCTAGTATTTTTACTTGGAATAGAAGACAAAGGAATGGCTTCCTCTATTTAAGGTACAATAGCTTTGGAGGTATCATCAAACAGTTGAGCCATTTCTTCTATTGAATAAAACAATGTTAGTAACAGAAGAAGAAAAACTAAAACTTGGCTATGAATAGAAAGTCAAGAAGATTACCAGCTTTATCCTGAAGTTACTTGTACTCCCGATCAAGTCTATAAAGACAGTTAGAAATTGGTGATTCGAAGTAAAGCACTTTCATAACTAACCACCATTCATCAAAGGCAGCAGAAGTTCCACCACCAATTTTAAAATCAGAAAGTTGAAAAGCTGTCACACGCTGATGAAAGTTATTGATCATTGGGGAAATCAAATTGGAATCTTTCAACTTAATCGATGGCCTACCTGAGGCCATCTCAGTAATTTCTGGGTGAACAAAAGGCATTGAAATGCCTTGCACCAAACCAAACTGTCGGGCAAACTGACAAGGAGAATAATTCTCATAACTGCAATTTCCAAAAGGAGTGTTGTTCAGGGCAAAACCAACTGGAATAAGTCTTGGAAGAAGAATACTAGCCCAAAACAACCGCTTGGATTCCACCATTTTCGCCATAAGCTAATATCCTCAAAACATGGCTTTAATCTTTCAAAAGCATATTCAAACTTGTCAAATGGACAGAACACAGGCCAACTCTCCTTTTTGTCTTCATAAAAGAAGGTAAAATACCTTTGAAAAGATGATTCTTCCATATCAGTATGGAAACCCAAAAAGTATTCAGCATAACTACGACATATCTTGAAAGTTTCATCAGCCCTGAGGGGATAATTCGACTTGGGTTTAAGTTGAGGAAAGTATGCATACAACTAAGCTTGAAAAATTCAGAAAGGACCACCACAAGAGTCCGCTATTTTCTTGTCTACAAAAGTGAATATCCTTTTGTATAAAGACCCAAGGACGAAAGGGGCTAAAGCTAGTCTTTTCACTTGAGCCAAACAGATGGCTAAATTAAGATATTCTTTGGTAACCCTAAGACTAGGGACTGCCATGAGGAATCTACAGATCCAAAAAAGGTAAAACGCAACTTTCTCATGAAAGCTAGGTGCAGATGACTTAGCTTTAAAGTGAGTTTTCAACCATTTCGAATAACTTGTCCCAGATGATGGTACAATAAATGGAGGATCATATTGATTAGGGGAAATGAGAGCATTCACCTCACGGCCTAATGAAGAGAGGCCGGTTAAATGAGATATAACCAGAACAGTTGAAGATAATAATCCACAATGTAAGACCAGGGTATTGGATGATTTGGACTGAAAACAAGCTGCGGCAGCTAAGAGCTCGGAGTTCATCTCTAAAGGAAACTGAGAAAGTTCAATAGTTTCACGAATTCCCATTTTCTTCCAATCGTCAAAAAGAAATTTCATCATACGCTTCACCCAATCGGCCCATTCTACTTCAACATTGTAGGGCCAAGAGCGAAGACAAGCATTCTTACCCCAACCTGACCATTTGAGCGACGAATGTTGGAGAATGAGCAGATCTCGTTCCATCACGGGATAAACTTCTGGAAAATCGCTCAAAACGGTTGACGAGAAAACTGGACCCAATGTGCAGAGGGAACTAGAGTTCTCATCGTGAATTAAGACTTGTGTATTCCGACTCGCTTCGCTTCGATATGAATCTGGGAATCGAGGAACGTCTTCCAACACTGATTCATTGACTGAGTTTTCGTTGGAGACGACGAGCATCTTCGATTTTGCTTTCGAAGCCATGGGAGTGTATTGCAAGAGCTTAATTTGAAAAGTTCTGTGCCCTAAAGTTTCAAAGTACTCTGCTTTATATAGGCAGTGATTTCTAACAGAGTATTTACCAGAGTTAACTTTTAACTCAGGTAAATAGGGGGGCATTGTTTACACCATAATTTCGTCAACATGAATCGACTGGACTAAGTTGCAACACGTGTTGACTACACGTAGTTTGTATCAGAAAATCAAATGGACTGATCCACAGTTAGAGTTTTCTTAAATGCAAAACACGTGTCCAAAGACGAGTCCCAAGTGGATGATACACGAAGCAGTTACCAAAAGAAGTTGAAAGAAACAAATGCGACATGGGATCATGTGAAGTAACTGTCTGCTCACGAACGTGGACAAGAAGAGGGAAAAGTAGTAACTGCTTGATTCAAATTTGAAGAAGGAATTCCATCAAGTTTGAAATTCAAGTCGAAGTGGCAGCCTATAAATACCAAAGTTGAAGACAATTAAAGCCCCCACTCAATCGCCCAAAGGCTTCTACTTTTTATCTGTACTTTACTTTCCTCGCTCTAGGAGTAGCTTGTAACGTAACTGTTTAATCGATTGTGTTCTCACTGTTGACTGACTTCTACTTCGAAGAATAATAAAGTCCATTTTGTTGTTCTTCTTTCATCTCCATTCACTTCATTAAGTTTGCTTCCAGAGAAGTCTTGAAATACGGCAAGGAACCAAACTCCACCATCACAAACATCCACATTCCAGCATTCCAAACATCTCCCAGTCGATCATCGACTGTACGAAAAATAGACAAACACATCTCCAACAAAAGAGGTCAAATTATTTTGAAGGCTGATGTGGCAATTTGACATCACGCTCCCCCTCTCCAACCTTTATGTCAAATTATTTTGAAAGCTTATGGTCAACAACAACAACATAACATAACTCATCTAGTCTCCAATCATTGAGGGTATGGGCGGGGATGATTGGAGATAGACCTAACCTTTGGCAATATATGCACAAAGTAGCTGCTCTCAGAATACCACTGAAACAGTAGCCCCCCGAAACCTCCAAGAACCGAGGAGCTACATGAATATTTTGCTGCAGAACCATGTTCCTAAATCAAAGCCAAATGATATCAAAGAGGGCAGGCCTAAAGACCCAACTCAATTTATGTATACATTTTCATAAATTGACAATCTAGAGATTGATGTCAAAGTTGACATGTTTGGACTTCCCTTCAAAGCTATGTCACCTCCTTTCAAAATCATGTCACTTTTGGCATGATAGAAGACATCATGGTTAGATGGCGACTTAATGCCAAAACTAGCCATTTGATTATCCACCTCAGCTTAGACATCTCACATTGAAGATGCTCTAAGCGGGTGATTGATTGAAAACTTAACGAGTTGCAAAAAAAATATTTGAGCTTAGCTTGTGTATGAGACGAGTTGCTCCCAAATAAACTTTAATAATCAAACCAAACATGAGCTGATATCAAGTAGTTTGAATTTTTTAGATAAAACAAAACGACCAGAGTGGTAGCGCGCTCGAGCTTGCTTTGACACCGTGAAGAGTTTTAAAAAAATGTTCAAACTTGGTTTGTATATTCTACCAAAAACATAAACTTGGTTTGTTTATGTAACTAACCAATCTTAAAAAAGATTTTAACGATTGAACACGAACTTGACCTCAAATAACTTGGTTCATTTAGCAGTCTAAATAGAGAGAGATATCTTTCATCCATCTGATTACCTTCCGTGTACATTGTCCTACTATGGAAGAGGGTATAACACGAAAAAATTATTATGTGCTCATGACTAACAAATTATTGTGTGCTCATAGCCTCATACCTTCCCGAATTGCCCTCCTAACTTCTATCGAAACACTTCTGCAATTAATTCAAAAGAGAAAAAAAAAAACTCTTTTATCTACACATGGCCTCTAGTTAAAAAGAACCTATGAATAAGGATAGTAAAATAGATTGGAGAAACCAAACAGGTAATCATTGACATTAACTCCCAAATTCCATTACCTAACATTTTTGAACATTTCAACCACAAAAATTAATTTACAGTGCTAGCAAATGGGCCTAAAATTCCCATTGAACGTGATATTTTATTTATAAATGATGGTCTGGGTGCGCACAACGCACATCGACTAATTACAGAGCCTTGAAATTAACAACTAAGCAAACTCTCCAGTGGCTCCAAGATGTGGAATGTTCAGCCTCGTAGGATTCGAACATGTGACCTCACGAAGAACAAATACTCATTTGCTTTTTCATACTCACTCGAGGCAAAACACCATGGGGTTTGAAAGTGATATTACTTGTGCTCTAATTGTAAAAGGGATGAAGATGCCCTCTCTAAATTCCTTTCCAAATGAAAAGATGAGATTTGAAATGAGGATGATGGAGTGGGAGCCATTGTTGAATCCACAAAGTTTGAAAAAACACTCACGTTACCACCACCCACATCATCAAAAGCCCCCTCACCAATAGCCTTAGGGTTTGGTGGCTTTCTAATCTTAGTAATCCCTTCCAACATTCGCACCACTTCTCCCATTGTTGGCCTCTGAGAAGGTTGCTCTTGGATGCACCAAAAGGCCACCTGAATGGCCCTCATTACTTGGCTCATATCCACTTCCTCATGATCTACCATTCCTTTGTCAACAATTTCCTTCACATTCCCCTTTTCAAACCTCTCATAAGCCCAAACTGAAAACTTTTTCTCATCTGTTTCTGCGGAGACTTCGAAACTTCTTCTGCCGCTCACTATCTCCAGTAAAACCATGCCATAACTGTAAACATCGGCTTTTGATGTTACTGAAAGGTTTGCGACCAGTTCTGGAGCCAAATAACCTCTTGTATTCCCTCTAACATTTGCCAGGGTTCGGTGTCGATGATGGTCGTTCTTAGGACTAGCGAGTTTTGCTAGGCCGAAATCCGAGACTTTGGCAGTGTATTTCTCATCCAAGAGGATGTTTTCCGGCTTTAAGTTACAGTGCACGATGAAGTCTCGACACTCCTCGTGTAGATACACGATTCCCTTGGCCGTACCGAGGGCAATCGTGAACCTATACTCCCAACTCAATGATTTTTCAAAGAATTCTTCCCTTGGGAAAAGGAAATGATCAAGGGATCTATTTTGCATGTACTCGTAAACCAGAAGCCTATGACGATGTCCTTCGCAGCAGAATCCGATCAATCTGACTAAATTCAAATGGTGGGTGTTCCTTATAGTTGCAACTTCCATCCGATAGCGTTTCTCCCCTTGCTCGATTCCCTCGAGACGCTTTACTGCAACGACAGTTCCATTGGCAAGAGTACCGATGAAAACAGCCCCAAAGTCTCCTCCTCCGATCTTATCCTTGAAACCTTTTGTGGCCGATAGCAACTCTTTGTAGGAGAACTGGAGTGATACGCCAGAGACGAAGTCGAGAAGGGAATGTTGAACGGAGAGACCCCCGAATCGCTGACTTTTTCCACGTAACCACAACAACAAGACTCCCTCTAGCACGACGAAACCAAAAATGGTGCCCAGAACCACAAGTACGACAACCCATGCATGATACCCGCGAGCATTCTTGCGGGAAATAGATGGATTCGGTATTATCGGGTCACAAACCTTGACAAATGAAGTGGTACGGAGGGCCGGAGACTGATACCCGCTTAAAAAACCCGGGAATTTCATGTAAGTCGACAGTCCATCCGCCAAGGAAGTGGAGGCAATGCAAGAGCGGCTGTTCAGGCAATTCGACCGGCCCGCGGCTATACCCACGGTGAAAAGTTGTGAAACCAACTCGGGAGGGTATGTCAAAAACGTTGCGTGGTCTAATTGCAACATTGTTTCTCTACCGGGACAATCCTCTATCTCCACTGTCCTCCGGCACCCTTTTCGTCTATTATTCAGATCAATTGGATCGAAATTCAGGGAAGGACACCCACAAATCGGACCCGTATCGTTGTAACTACAAATGCCCATATCCCCACAGTATCCGAAAACTAGACACAGATTAGGAACAGCCGCCCATCTCTCTGTGATTTTCCCACTTCCCTTGGCAGAGCTATAAATTCTCAGATTCCCATCAGAGTCCAATCTCAGAAACCTAAGTATGTCATCTCCTTCGGCATAATCACTGCTATAAGCCATGACAGAAGTGTTTGAAAGTGATGGATCGGAGATTGATACGGTGCCATTCGATTCAAGACTTAAACTAGGTGATGTTATGTTTATGTTGTTGTGTGATAAATCCGAACCCAAACTCCAATACAATATAGAGTCATTCCATCTTAGTGCTAGATTTCCAGAGGTAAGGAGACTGAAAGAGTACAACCCAGATCGCAGTACTTGGTTAATGGTGAAGTTTTGTGAGGGCAAAATGGTATCAGTTGGGCTATTGAAGGTGGACCAAATAGAAACAGCACTGTTTTTCAGAGCAAAGTTACCTGAGTCGTCGAGGGAGGCGGAGATGATGCCACGGTCAGCGGTGTTGGACTGCCACACGACCGAGCCAGAGGAGCCGTTGACAAGGCGGAGGTTGCCGTTGGCAAGGAACCGGAAGGAGGCAGATGAGTCGGCTGCCCCACCACCGTCATCGCTGCCTCCGGCCTTCCAGACTCCGATGCCATTGTGGGTGACGGCAGCAAAGTGGGCGAAGCCGTCGGATATGAAGCCGAGAGAGAAGTTTTTCATTGGGGAAGTCCAAGTTTGGGTTGGGTTTGAGGCATAGAGGGTTGAGCCGGGGGAGATATCGGTCGAGAAAACGGAGGAGGAAAACAAGAGTGTCAACATTAGTGCAAATGGTACCCCCATCTCTCTCTCTCTCTCTAGACAGATCACAGATGTGATTTATGTTTAAGACAAACCCGGGAAGAAGTAAGTCTGATGGAGAAAGTTGGATTGCGAAGGTCATCCTTAAGGGCAAAGCCATGCAGAACCACATACTCAAGCCTTCATAGCACGAAAACAACCTTACAGTGACCGTTGTTCCAATAATTTTCTCTAGCTCAGCAAATTGGAAGTAATTTTGAATTTCTACGAGAAAATAACAAAGCGGCTAAACAACGGTCAAGCTCCATTCCAATAGAATACTCTGATTTTATTGAGAGAGTTTACGTCTGCGACGGGTCGATTAGAGCAGACGTCGATAAGAACGTTACGCCATTGCCTCAGATATAACCAGATTTAAATCGCAACAAATACAAAAACGTAATATCAAGGGCTAAGGCCATCCACAGTGGTCTAATTAAAAATGGATAATTAAAAGTTGACATATCAGCTTTTGATTATTCATTTAAGAGGTTGCTAAACTTAACAATGTTGAGGTCTACAATGATCACTTCTAGCTCATAATCAAAATAAGGGGTCCACTACAATTTCACTCACTCTCTCTCCTCCATTCACTTCCCTCCATTACCTTTTTTTTGGCAAAAATATACTCCCTCCGTCCCAATTTGTTTGTCCAATTGTCGAAATACGTGTCTTTCAAAAATATACTTATATCTTATATTTTATAATGTTTTTTATGATTTTGAAGATTTCGTATAATAAAACTAATTGAGATCTATCAAACAAGATCCATATTGCATATTAAAAACATTACGAATTGAAAATTATAGCCAATTTTTTGAGAGGTCAAACGCTCTCAAAAAGTCAAAAAGCAGACAAACAAACCGGGACGGAGGGAGTATCAGACATGTGGTGCTCTTCCGGGTGTTCTCTATCAAACCAACACAAAAAAATTTATTTTTTTCTAATTCTTGTAACCTATCTAACCAAACTAATATCACAAACCCGCCACTCTCTTATTCTTCCAAAAAAAATCAGATGTGTTCTTGAATTTGGAAAAGAAGGCAAGGTTCTTCATGTACTCAACCATAGGGGAGGAACGAAAAAGGAATAAAATCGAAATGGAAAAGAATAGTGAAATATCTTAATCCGGCAAAGATGAGTTAAATTGTAGATGATCGAGAAATATGAGCTTCATTTTTGGAGGGAAAGAAAGAAACAATTTCTAGATAAAGTGAAGAAGATATAGAGCAAGCAAAGAATTAGAAAATAGTCAAAATACCAGTTGAAACACATGTGTATACAAATTTTGGAACCAATTAACTTATAGGGTGTAAAGCCCACAAAATTTGATTATTGAAAAAAGTTGCTAGTTTTGATTACTCAAAACCCAAAATTTAATTATTTCTAAGGATGTTGATAAGTTTGATTATACAATTATGAGCCATCTTTTGCACAAATATTGTTAATTTTAAAAACAATTAACTTTTGATTATATCACGTTTGATGGCCTAATAGATTGCACCGTGCTTTGGTGGTATTGTTTTTCACAAGATCGAAATACGAAACAAAATTACCAGAAAACTCTGGTGAAATTCACTACAATATTGATACCTCTACCTTTTGCTTCTCTAAAAACAACATTGCACAAGCACATACATTCATGTGAATAGAAAGCTAACGAAAGAAGAACAAGAACACAGAAATGTGAAGCCCAATAATACCAGTGCATCTGCCGACACATTAAACTTCGGAGCCCATTGCCCCAACAACAAAATCAATAGGAGTTGGAAAGTACAAAATTCTCACAGCCAACGGCTGGCAGTTACAAACTTCTGAAGACTCAAGAATCTTGCTTCTGCTTCTTTGCCTCTCCTTTCATCTTAGCTTCCCGACGTTCCCTCTTCACTCCCTTTGCTTTGTTAGGTAATACCTTCTCTCCAACCTAAATACAGCAAAAAAAAAAAAATCATTAGGGCTAATAGAATAGGAATAGGATAGCAGGCTTCTGTCCTCCTGGTAAATGCAATCAGCAAAATCAAGTAAACTGGGGAGTTGGGGAAGGGAGAGACAGAAGCGAAAGAAAGGGAGAGACTGCCGTGGATGTTTATTATCAGTCCTACGGCTCATTCTAAACCACATGGCTATCAGTATGGGTTTCGAAGAGGACAGAGATGTCAACCAACTACATTACATCTCTAAAATAATTACTTATACTCCACCAACTGATGCAACCAACCGAAGTGTAATATTGATTTCTCACCTGTTGGTCTGGCATATATATCTTCCCTATCTTTCCTTGTATTGAATCCCGGCTCACATTTTTCTCCTGGTACACAAAGAAATAGGCATTTAAAACAAGTCCTCACATGTGTGTGTATGAGAGAGAGAGAGAGAGAGAGAGAGAGAGAGAGAGAGAGAGAGAGAGAGAGAGAGGACCTTCTTCTTGGTCAGTTCATGAGCTTTCTTCATACTTTCTTTCCGTAGGCTTTCATCAGGAAGACGATGCCGGCGAACTAGCAAATCCATGGAGGGACCAACTTCAACAAGCTCCATCCTTGGGATTATGGTGCCAGATTTCTTAAGTCGCAGTGCACAGTGCGTAAAGAGCACCTTATTTGAAGACAAGGCTGTACACACATAAACACGGTCTAACCCAGCAATGTTCAAGTTTGACACAGCCTGTATCAAGAAAATCATGCTTCTTACAATACTATACAGAATGCAAAGACCAGATGATAGGGTTACTAATTATCGACATTGTATGAGAAATAAATAAATGAGAAAAGGCAGCAGAAAGCAACAGAAATACACCTCTCCCCGGAACAGATCAAGCAAAACTTCCTTCAAATGCTTCAGCTCTTCGACACTTTCGAATCCTTCTCCAATAAAAGCAAATAAAGGTTTTGAGCCAAGTCTAGGAGCTAATTTCCTACCATATGAGAATGACTCCATGCTTTTGAAATTCTCAACACCAAGCTCTACAAGATCATATATGTGGTGATCATAAGTTCGCCCAATAACAAGATTGTTGGGTCGCTTCTTCGAATGAGAACCAAACTGCAAATACAATCACATAAAACACTAGGATAGAGGCCAGACTCGCAAAATAAGCTGCAGAGAAGAAGTCCTAAACAAAGGTTCTTTATAATTCTAGTCTAATGTATGATCTTGAGACATTGCATCTCAACGCAGGAAATGAATTGTCAAAGCAAGGGAACATTGTATCTGCTAGCAACTTCTGATTCTATAACTCGAAGAAGGAATACATGGTAATAAGGAGTATTACATTCAAATTTCAATACTTCAAGTCTTCAGCTACTTTGAAATACCAAGGGTGAAAGGTAGCACACATGACTTCGTTTTAAGGACAAAATAGTCCTCACTCCTCGCGATGATAGCAAATCATGGAAACAGTCCAACTTATCCGAAAACAAAAGAGACAATTAACACCTTTCTAAAACAAATGAGACAAAAATAAGCAGTTATATACTAGGTTCATTCATTACCCAAGTGTTGAGTGCCTCAACAGACCTTACACAAGTTAAATTTAGAGCAAGGGACATCCATTAAGGACTCAAATCCAGAAAACATGACACGTAGCTTGCTTATCCTCAACTCAATAGGAGAACATCATCCGTCCAATTGTGTCATTGGTACAGTTTTCAATTCAGCAGTAATAATAGGACAACAAAAAGCAACGTCCCCACAACGAGAACGTACACAAAGTAATCGTCAACTAGATTGCTTAAAAGAAATGAAGAAGATGTGAGGTTTCTCGTACCACAAAAAGACTGCAATCAGTTTTGAGAGAAAAGAATTCCAAAGAAGTTTCACCGCCACTCTCAAATGGTCTGATGCTATCATTCTTCCGGGAATATTTAATGGATTCACCCTTCTTAAGATGATAAATATCAGATAATACGGTATTCAATACATCGCTCGTTTTCGTACCATGCAGGATTAAGGTTTTCTTCCCACTTTCAACCTGCAAAACGCATTGCCAAAAATCAAAAAGAACACAGGTCGCTCCCAAAAGAAATTGTTTTAACACTTCCTGATAAACGAAAGAAAATGCTGAGCAGTCGTCAATAGCTCAGGAGGAAGCCCTAGAAAACTCACGAGTTTGGGGGCACGTTTCTGCACCTCTCGCCTGGCTCTTCCAGTTTTGGGAGTTTTTATCTGTAACATGATTCTGTAACAACGGAAAAGTAGAAACACAGCACAGATACAGTAAGCACAACTAGAACTTTCAAAAACTAGAACAAGTACTCCAGAAATGTGTTGCTCTGAATTCAAGTGTTTGATACTCAACCCGAACGGATCTGCACAAGAGCTACCGCTATATGAACCTACCTTGACGAAGACTGGAGGCGCAATCGAAGAAGCCGATCGGAGATTGGAGATCGGCCGACTTGCAGACGCTGAGTCGGTGTGGAAGGAAGACGATGAAAGAAACGCGCGCTGTTTTTTGGTTATGTTTTTTCTTTCTTTTTTCTTCTTTTTTAGGTTAGGGTAACTTGTTCATTGGGGCCTGTTTGCTCATTATCAGGCTGATGTATTGGGCCAACATGTTGAATTGGGCCTAGGGCAACATATTGTGTGCTGTGAAATGGCTATGGTATTGGACATGGCGAAGTTGTAATTTTGGGTGTATCAAAATGGGCTAAGTTATCATTTGTTGACCCCGAAAAAAGAATTAAAAAGAATTTGTAATGCATAAGATTTCTATTTTTCATATATGAAATTTGAAGAATATTGAAAAAATAAATTAAAAAAAATATTGTATAACATGTCCCCGCAACCGTGTCTAAATCTAGATACTTGTCCACGTATCCATAATTTTTAAATTTTAAATATCCGATCAGTAGATATACACACATGATACTCCCACCCGCATCCATGAAACATAGGGTACAAGCCTCTCCCCCATAATGCTTCTTGGACTTGAGAAAACAAAGTTCAAGATTAGGTAGAGGTATTTTTTTTTTGCTAAGCTAGGTAGAGGTATTGCTCAGCCCTTAGCTTGACTGGGGATGGCAAATCCACCTTCCTCTGGGCTAGATAACTGGTGGCATGCTTTGGGCCCTTTACGGAAGAGATCCGTGGACAGGGTTCTCTTCAAACTTTGTAGATCCCTCAATGCTAAGTTCCATCTTGTAGGATGGGATTATTTGGGAAGTAGCCTACGTGTGAATTCGTGTGAGTTGGAGAGGCGCAATTGGTTGATGGTTGGAAAAGAGAAAAGAGGTGTGATCCAGAGGGGTGAAGGAAAAAGCAAGGGGACAGAAGAGACCAAGGGAACATGTCCTTTTATCTCTCTGTGCGAGGTAAAGACGGGATTCCCTATAGACGGTGTAGACACTAAAATTTCGGCATGATTTAGTCACCGTCTGATCAATTGGGATAAATTGTCTTAATTAATTAAAGTGGTCAAAGCACTCGGATAAATATTGGACCCAACAAATTTCTACAGTTCAATCCATTTGAGATACAGTGAAGTCCAAAGTAAGTTGGGCTAACTTAATTAACCTAACGGATTAAAGAGTTGAGCTAGCTTGATTGGCCAAATGGGTTAAGGTATACAAGCCCAAAAGTGCAGGCCCACTTCAAATAAATCCTAAAAAAAAGAGTCAAATAATAAATATATTATTTCTCTTTTAAATTAAAATCATTCCCTAGAAACAAGTATAAAATCTTCTTATATAAGAAATGAAATAGGATCAAGATCCAATCAAATCAAATCAAGTCAATCAATCAAGCCAATCAAGCCAATCAATCAAATCAATAAAGCCAATCTAATCAAATCAAGTCAATCAAAGATTTTATTATGAGATCTTGCCATACTTAGCTCTTCTCTCCTTAAGCCTATAAATAGAGGCTCATATGAGGGAGAAAAGGACCTCTTTTGGCTTGGCATTCTTCAGAGCTCTCAAACAATCTTCAAGAACTCAAGCTTTCTTCAATTTCCTGTAGAGAATCATCAAGCACCAAAACTCGTGCCGATTTCTTTGCAAATCCACCACATCAAATCATTCAGCAACTCAAATCATTCAACAAATCAAAACTCTTGGAGATTTTAAAGATCAATCTCCAAAGTTCAAGTCATCTTCAAACTTTGTTCTTCGGTTCATTCAACTTGAAGATTCAAAGAAAGTTACTCTTTGTGCGATTCAACAATAAACATTCAAGCCGTTGGAACGCCAGCAATTCCGGAGATCGAATCAGAGAATTTTGTTCTTTTCTTTATTTAAAGAGCATTTATTAGAGAATTGTACCCGTTTCAATTCAAAATCAATAAAAAGTATTATTTTGTGCATCTTTTTCGTCTTCTTTATTGCAGGACACGAATTTGTGTGTTACAAACGGGATTCCCTATTAGATGGATCAGATGAGGTTGCTCCTTCAATGGTTTAGAGGAGAACTAGAGAAGGCTACGGGCTCTCCTGGTGCACCGCCTTGTAATTCTTTAAGGTTTTCTCAACCACACATTGATGCTAGTGATATCCTCTAAAATACATGACTCTTATATCAATGTGCGGTGAAAAAAAAAGCCTTCGAGTATACTCTAGGAAGTACTCTAGGATCACAAAAACCATGTCATGAATACTCGTTACCCATTTCGAGTAAGTTGTTTTGTTTTAGGAACAATTCAAAGAAGTAGATAAACATTACTCACACCTTCTGTTGACTCATTTGGATGAAATGGTAGAATGGTTTTCTCATTCTAGTCCTTGGTTGCCAATATCAAACTATGTGGGAAATTCAAAAGGGACACATAGCAGGCATGGAAACTCTGCGCCCGCAAGTGTTCAAATCCCAGACATTCTTCTAGAACGAAATGCCGGACAAATCGGGGGATTCCTCCATGGCCACGAGATGGCTGCCATAGTAATATGTGATGGAGAAGGTCTTTGGAACATCGCCATTCACTCGGACTTAATTTATATTCAACTTAAAGAATTCAGCATTGGACTCTATAAAATATTATCTTACTTTGCATCTTTCCTAAGCTTTTTGCTCATTTCTCCCCTTCCTTTTTTATGGTCAGGAGCCGTATCGATGTTAAGTCTTCTCCGGGAGTTCTTTCTGGCCCATTTTAAACCCACAGGGGTGGATTTTGGGCTTCTGGCCCATCCGTTTTCAGGCCCTGTGGCAACTTGGAACATGATGGCTTTCTGTTCTTCTCCAGTTAAAAAAAAGAGAGTTTTAGGTTTATTTTATTTTCGTATTTTTTTTATGATAAAAAAAAAAATCCTTGTTTGTGAATTGTGAAAACAGAGGAAACCAAATGGAAAGAAAAACGAAATTTTTTCCAAAGCTGTGCCTTTTTATTTATTTTTCTTTTTTTACATTTTTTTTTGGTACTTACTTTTTTTTTTTTTCACATTTGACTGGGAAGTAATTTGATTGTTATGTTATGACCTAAAATCTACAACAAAGCAACATAATTTGCATATTTTATACGAATACCCAACTTCTAGGGTTTTTCCTGCTAATCATAACTTCTAGGAGTATGTAATTTCTCCAGACTCTTTAAGAAATCTAGATTTACAAAAAAAAAAAATTAAATTTCGGTCAAAAAAATTTGCATATTTGTTAGTATGTAATTTTTTTTGAATAAAGACGAAAAAATTGGCTTATTGGTTTATTTTTGTCTTTATTCAAAAAAATTAAATTTCGGTCGTAATTTTTTACTTTTTAGATTACTCTTGTCATGACGATGCAATAATCCCTAAAAATTTGATGATAAACTAACAAATACGAAAAAAATTTGAATAAGGGCAAAAAAAATAAGTCAGTTAGCTTATTTAGCCGAACAAGTAATGTCGTATTTATCTCACATATGTTTTAGATTCTTGCACGATGGTCAAAAGGCTTCTGTAATGATGAGACTCAATAAAAACAAGACCAATGGTTCGATGGTTAACTATGGCCTTTGAAGTTGCGAATTCAAATAACGGCAAGGAAGTTGTGACTTCAACTAACGGCAAGGTCTATACCTAATCTCTCTCCAAAAACAAAAACAAGAAAGCCACACTAATGGTGACTAAATTGGGCGTTTATTTCTATTTCACTAGTCCCTTCAACAAAGAAAACCTATTTTGGAGAAATTCTGTTTGTTTATATTTCTGAGCCCTCTTTTTTTTTCTAAGGGATGACAAGAGACTCATATAATATGAACTAGAAAACTCAATAAGTTAGTAGACGCCAAGTCTCGAACTCAAGACCTTGGTAAACTTGAGTTATCAAACGAAATTCACTAGCGCCCCAGAGTGGTGTATGTGCCAATGTGTGGTGTGGAATCCCACATCGGTAGTATATGGAAAGTAAGTTCCACATATATGGAATCGCAACGTGCTATTGTATAACGAGAGATTAATTTTTTGAACCACGTGGTTAGACGAATGAATGACAAGTAAGTTGATGCACACATTAGTATTTCATTTTTAGCACCAAAGGCTCATGATGAGCTTTCTGCTTCAGATCTCGATGGCATGATTTCATGATTGTAGGATCCTTAAATTATACTAGTACCATCCGTCATGAGTAGGAAGGATCTTTACTACCAAAAAATGCAAATCCGGATCATCTGTGTATCCATCAAGAAATTATCCATCGGAATTGTCTCCGAAGCTTAAGAGCCACACATTTTTACGGAATCAATTACAGAGTACTATAAAGTGTGAATTTAAATCTTCGAGACCAACAACGTAATATATTTCTACATACTATTTGATCTAAATTTTTTTGGGTTGGCTTTGTACCTCTAGTTAATATTTAAGTGATGGTCGCGAGAACGACGACTAACTATTCAGTGGTACTAGGGCACCATCGCACGGCAGCTGGTGCCCTAGCCACCCCACCACCACATTTTCAAGTGGAACACATATAGACGGTCTTGTTCGTTTTGAGGTCTCAAAATTTCTAAGAACGGTCTCCAATAATTTTCTCTATCTATTTCTCTTCATTCATTACTCTAAAAAATCGCTTCCTAAATCTATATCGAACAGGGCAGAATCCGTTTCAGTGTCCTAAGGTCACCCATAAACTTTTTGTGAACAACACAAGCCGAAAGAGACGGATGGAATTCCAAGCCTAACCTCAAAACCAAACGTAATCCAAACTATGGTTTGGTCTGAATCCTACATTAGCAAGGCTAGTGCCGGCCTTGTAGGGCTGGCAAAGCCACCATACTTTTGATGTTTCATTGCAGTGAGTAGAATAGAACTACTCTTACACCACGCCAAGGGTTTGGCTAAGCGGGATAGAAAGCTAATAAGCGATTGTCCTTCATAAGATTGTATGTTCGAATTCTACGAAAACTAAACATTTCAAACTTTAGGGCTACTGGAAGGTTAGCCCGGTCGATAACTTCGTGGTTTCGAAATTAGTTAAGGTGCGCGAAAGCTGATCCAGATATCCGGTTACGAAAAACAATCGAAGTACTTTAAACAAGTTAACATTAATAGGCAATCAAGTGGGCCTGCACAATACAGAACCCAATAATTGACCACTAAAAAAGGGCTTAAAAAAAGCCAGTCTCTGTTCATTTGTTAAATTGACAGGCAATTAGGTGTGTTCATTGCCAACCCTAGGCCCATAATATAAGTTCCAGCTTTTGTAATTATTTTGATGTGGGCCAAATGATCTTTTGTTCCAAATTCCGGCTGGAAATTAAAGTCCTCTTATGGTCATGTCACACTCTGTGGCTATAAACCATTTATTAACTCTAATTCTTACCCTAGCTAGGCAACTGAATCGAAATCTTTTCGGGGCCTAGGATCTTTGTAGCGTAGCAATAGCAACTCGGACCGAGGTTTTAAAAATCGGTTGTCCATAACGTACTGGTTACATAACGATTTTCGAGCCTTCTGATACCGTTACATTTCAATATATCGGTGAGATGAAAAGTTGCATGCGTATGGGTTAGTTCCCGATATGTGTTGTTCGTTTCCAATTCACGAATCGGTTCACTATTTATGGTGGTTACGGCCGATACTCGATCGTAAAATTTTTTTTGGTAAAAATGATTTCTTAAAAATTCACAACAGCTACATCCGATTCCTGTTACATATCGTTCAATACTCATGATACTGTTACACGACAATCGTTATCAATTCGCATCCCAAAACTGTTATTCAGTAAAACCTTGCTTTGAACTTGTAGTGCATCTTGGTCAGATCTATTGAGATATTAAAACCACAGTAAAAAATTAGGTTAATCTAATATTTATAAGCACGTGATCAAGAACATTTTGCGTGATAATTCATTCCCCGAATTATACCTGCCACTATTTTTTTTTTTTTTATAAATTACCCGCTCATGTGGTTAATCGATGTTAGGCTTGTCGATGGGCCGGATCCGACAAATCCGATTCCGATAAGATGCGAATCCTATTGTGGTAATCCGATCTGAAAACTTTTTTACTTCAAAAATTTTAGCAAAATAATAATAATTTTCCATTTTTTTAAATATTTAAAATGAAATACAACTTAAACTTTTTTTTTTCAAAATAAAAAAATTTACAGTTTTTTTTAAAAAAATTCAGATCGGATTGATAACGGTTTTAATCCAAATCCGATCTGTATTTGGATTACCAAATTCGAATTATCGGATTCGATCCATTGACAAGCCTAATCAATATCCAACTTCTTAGGTTGAGATTGCTTTATACTTGAAAATGTTGCCAAGTCTTTCACTAGGTAGATAGCTCCTCTCTCTTTAGCATGATGCTCGTTGATCACCATAATTACTAAGACACCAGTGTCTTATCAATCTGTTAGATCAGTGCAGAATAAATGTGCTACTAAAAGTTACTCCAAAAAATTAAAAATTACTATTTCCTCCGTCCAAATTTAATAGTTTTTTTTTAAAGTTCGTGTCATTTTTCAATTGATTATATCTTTCAATTTATAATGTTTTACGTGATTTCGAAAATATTGAACTATAGAACTAATCGAGATCTATCAAACAAGATCTATATTCGATATGAAATTCATTACAGATTCAAAAATATAATCCGTTTTTTAGCCGGTTAGAATAGAATTAGGGACAATTAAATCCGGACGGAGAGACTACTATTCAACTACATATGGTGGTACCATATCTAATGCACAGGAGATGCTTAATTTTTAGATTTCACATTTACAACTATCTTTTACTTTTGTCATTCCTTTTTTTTGGGGGTTGGGCTTGAGGAGGGTAAATGCCAGAACCAAACAACTATACTACTAAAAGTCCGATCAAAATTAACTCTCGATTCAGTTCAGACGGTCCATTCGGGTTTCATTTAAAGGATTCATACCCGGAATAAGACTGAATTGACCGATTTATTTGCATTATAGATAGAGTATCAGTACGCGTGGTACTAAGTTCTCATACCATTCCTTTTTCCTTCACCGTTAATTGCTTGGAAGTGGATTTTGTTTTATAGATCTCGATTAGTTCTATAACACTATATAAACTTCTCCCGTCCTCCGTTTATTTCAAAACTCTTTATTTCCCTCGTCATTTTTGCCATTACAATAGGAAAGTTTCTTTACTGATCAGAACTGATCACTTTGAACTTTGAGGCGGAAACTAATCACACCGGTTCGAATCGAGCCGCTTCAACGTCTAATTCGGCTGTGGTGGGATAAGGATTAGGACCACCATACGTTGCATCACCATTATGATGAACTACTAAGCAAGGATGTACATATAGTCTTACAGAGAGAAACAATTGTCGCGCGACGAACTCTAATGGAATCCTCCAAATTCGATGGCACGGAATACCAGAATACCGGTTTAATCTTCCAATACTCTTCCTTGGATAATGGCAGTTCAACACTTAGGTTCCGTTTGTTTAGACGTAAAATATTTTTCAGTAAAATGTTTTACTTATTTTTTTGTATTTGGTTGTGTAAAAAATAAGGAAAACATTTTACATGTAAAACATTTTCCATTACTTTGATGAAAATGATTTATCCTTAAATCTTCCGTAAGTTATTTTTCGAAATAAACCAGCTACCTTCTACTGCAATTCTCTCATTGCTCAGTTTCCTCGATCGTCAGTCCTAACCCACATTCAATTCCATTATTCTCGGATCTCCCTACCGTGTAAGCCCCCCCTCCCTCTCTACACTATTTTTGTCGATTTCTGAAAATATTTTTCAAGTACCAACCAAATACCAAAAAATAAAAGTTTAAAATTTGTTTTCTTAAAAAATATTTTACATTACATCAAAACAAACAGAGCCTTATAGTAAGTGCCGACGGAGTGCAAAAAAAAAAAGACCGAAATACCTCCGGCCGGTCATTCCATGGCAGACATGCACGTATCCACAACAAAACAGTGATGGCTAACGGTTTGGTGACCAACACTTGATGTTCTTCTCTGTGGACTCCTTTTTTACATCGACGTGCAATTCCCACAAGATTCATAATCAAATCTCATTTCAAATAAATCCAATCGATTGAACATAATCTGTATAGTTATTCGATTAATTTTCTGTTGTCATCATAGAGCCGTCTAATACAATTCGCATCTGATGCAAATTATTTACTGTAAATTCTACTTAGAAGTCTCATTGATTTGATTTTATGAGTGTTCGACTTATATTGACTTTTTCCCAAGTCTCTAATCAAAAGTGTCATCCTTGTTTCCTCTCCGTATATGACGGTCTTGTGTAGCGTAGTAGTAAAATTTCATGTTACAACAACAAATTAAAAGGGCGTGATCCGGCCAGCGGTATAGTCGCTCTCGGTTGATGGGGTGAGCTCATCTGGCTTGATTGCTTGCTGGTGGACGCTAACCTCGGTTGAGGTTCTCTTGGGGGGTTGCATTAGTTTAAGTTTGTTTCCAGTTTTTTAAACTGTAGTACTGTAACTTTGCGGTGGTGGGTTTCTTTTAGTTGTAATAGTTTTAGTAATTGTCTGTAGTTGTTTCGACAGCAAGCACACCTACACTTTTCACACCATATTCCGTTCATTAGGCCCTTGTTGGCCTTCGTTTGTCGTCGGCGTTTCTAGGCCTCTAGTTAGTCTTTATCTTCAGGCGATAGAATAGTCGTTGTGTCTTTTGTGTTTTACGGATCCGTGCACTGTGTTCTATTCCTAAGGCTATAGTTTGGTCTTCGCTCGTCACCGGCGTGTCTTCATTATTGTAACGGTGACAGCACAGATGTACTGTTTCTTTTATTATTAATGCATTTCTTGCTCTTCCTCAAAAAAAAAAAAATTAAAAGACAATAATGAGGCGGTTCATGTTTTTGGGCAAGGAAAGGAAAGTGAACTAGAACACATGTTTCTTTCTAACTCCGAGCTAACTTATACGCTCCTCGACTATTTTATAGGGAATTTGTTGAATTAGATGCTAAGTAACTCACTTAAAAGCAATTATTGTTAGGGGAATGCGCAACTTAATCTTTTAAAAGGCAACGCAAAGCCCTGCACTTAGCTGCAAACAGACATACGACGCTTCACAAAGCCACCCTTACAACACCGACAAGTGGAGGTGATTGTCCTCCCTATGCTTGCTTTGCGCCTGCAAGGGGTGCTTCGAGTACAGGGTGGATACTAGCCTCCATAAAACCAACAATTTCCTCCCCTCATGCCTGCGACTCAAACCCATAACCTCGCTTTAATACCACCTGTTGGATAAGATGCTAACCAATTCACCTAAAAACAATTGTTGTTTGAGGAATGCGTAACTTAATCTTTTAAAGAGAATAGCAAAGCCTTGCACTTAGCCGTAGGCAGATATGAGACGCTTCGCAATATTGCCCAAACAACACCGATAGGTGGAGGTGGTTAGTCCTCTCCCTATGCTTGCCCCGCTCTAGCAGGGGCACCTCGAGTACAGATTAAATGTTGGCCCCCATAAGGACAACTGGATCAATCCCACTATCTACTAGCAAGTAATGAATTAATTAAAACGGAGATTAAGTCCTGCATGGATTAGCTCCACGAGAGTCGATAGCACTTACAAGATTTCATACCTGAAATCTAAGAAAGGGTAATTAAGCCCTTAAGTTGCAGATTTTGACTACATGACCAATTTCTTGGATTAGGGACTTAAACACTTTTTTTTGGTAATGCAACGTGTTCCAGTTCAGCTTACATGCACCTCGGACTATTCCTTACAGCCCTTCTCACAACCGTTCCACACGCTTACGTGAGGTGGTCCCAAAAGTTACTAGCAAGGGGAATTGAACCAAAGATCTTTCAAACACTTCATCCAATATCTCTCTTTCTTGCTACACCGTTTCGCCTTGGCTTGAATCGGCCTCCCAACAATGGACAACGGAATAAATATCTCGAAAATTAGTCGGAGTGCATGTAAACTGGTCAGAATACGCAAGTTATTACGAAAACGTAACGGAGTATCTAAAGTGGACGGGAGCCAATACTTCTGGTCTCTGTGGGCACATTCTTGTCGATAGGCTGTGATTTGTGAGGCTCTGGACCATCCAGTTGTACCCATCCAAGATCATTAAGAAGAAAATGAACATTCTTGTTAGGAAGGAATTTGTAGGGTTAGACTGGTTCTTGATCTGCTGTTTGATGAAAAGGATTGGGCGCAGGACAACTGTACGTAGTCTTTCCATCCATAACTATAATTCCATGTGCTTTTTACTTCCGCACGATGGGTGGGACCCTCTCAAGTATGAATATCAATACGAAATTACGTACATGATGGTTACGCTAAGATTTTTGGGGTTTTTTTTGTTTTGTTTTTATTTAAATATTTTTGGCGTTTGTTAGTTTTATGCCTAATTTTTATAGATCATTGATTCGTTTCATTAAGATGAATCAAAAAAGTAAAAAAAAATTTATGACTTTTATCGAAATATTTTTGGAAATATCCGGGATAAAGTCCAAAAAACTGACTTTGGGGACTTTATCTTGGATATTTTTGAAAATATTTGGGTAAAAGTTATAATTTTTTACTTTTCTGATTCCCTTCTTTGGGACAAATCAATAATCCACAAAAATTAGACGCAAACTAACGAATGCCAAAAAAATTTGAATAAAAACAAAACATGACAGAATCCTAAAAATCTTAGCGGAACTTATTATTAGCCAAGTAGGGGGATACGAGGAAATTTTAAAAAGAGTGGGTTACAAGTACGGCTATTGTATGTTAAGATGGATTCAAGGTAGTGTTGTGCACGCGTTATGGGGCCCACAACAGGTTCCATTAGTTGATCTAGATCGTTTATTTTGTTCATCTCGTCAAGTACGTAGTTCACGTGAAAATTCATGTTGATCGGACATCGGTAACTATGTTGTCAAAATGCATTTTTTTCCAAAACAGAAACGGTCAACGAAACGATACTATAAGTTAAATTCTCACCGATTAAATAGTTATCGATGTCTAATTGACCTGAATTTTTACATGGACAACGTACCCGACGAGACAAACAAAATGAACACAATAAACTATTTAGATCACTAATGGGACGTAGAGTGGGTCCCATACTGTTCATTGGTGCTTAACACACACTCTGATCTATTTACACTACAAATTAACTTATGCAATATAATTTTTTAGTTTTGTCTTTATTCAATTTTTTTTTTTGGCGTTAGCAAACTTTTATGTGATATAGGTTCGTCTCGATGAGAATAATCGAAAAAGTAAAAAAATTAGGACTTTTACACAAGTATTTTAAGAAATATCTAAAGAAAAGCTCAAAAAGTCAATTTTTTTGTGATATGGGTTTTCCTTTTTCAGTTTCTCTTATCGAGACAAACCCATATCTTATATAAGGACAAATCCAAAAAGTTGTGATGCCTAAGTTAATAGCGTGAACGGAGAATACATCTCTATTTATTACTTGTTTAATTATTGGAATGCAATTTTATGGACCAAAAACTTTGATTCCTATCTCCTTATGTTACTTTCTTGATGATTCATAAGAGCCTGGATATATGACCAGGGCCGGCCCTACACTTTTTGGGGCCCTAGGCCGGCTCAGATTTTGGGGCCCTTTATAATTTTGTTGTAATTTTTTTAAGAGGTATTACATACAGGAATTTTGAAAATAATTGTACAATCTTTTTCCGATTTATGAAAGGGGACAATTTTTATAAACAATGATCGCTTGCCGTGTTTTTTGATTTAATTTATCATGGTGGAAAAATGTAACCCCATCACATGAAATATATATGACAAAGAGCTTGTCATCTCTGTTATTTAACTGAAAATTACTGATTAAATGGGTAATCAAATATCTATTGTGCTCTCAAATAAATAACATACTTACCAACAAAAAATATTGTTTGAAAGCTCCAAAAAAAATATAATTGTTCTTGCCAACGAAAAGAATTTTTTGAAAGCTCAAAAAATTATTTTCTTGACGTAATTCAAGTTAACAGCAGGACTAAGGGAAACTTTTGTAGAGTTAGAAGGAAAAATAATTAAGGTTTGAAATAAAAAAAAATTTAATGACGCGAGAGAGACCAATTCACATTTACAAGAAAAAAAGGTTTGGGCAAAGTTTAAAAATGCACGAAGGGAGATTCGAACCATGGACCTCGAGGTCCACAAACACTTGAAGATGAAAGAATTGCCACCAGACCATTCAGATTGTGCTGTACAAATCCCACTAACTACATTTATATATACAAACTTAATCCTAAAAGGGGCCCCCAATTTCGACCTTTTTTTGGAGGCCCAAGGCCCGGGCCTCTTGGGCCTTGCCCAAGGGCCGGCCCTGTATATGACTATATGCTAGTCTGTGAATGAAGTTACGGTACTGTCTTAATTTCTAGTTGGGAGGTAGACGATTCATCGGCGCATTTGATAAAATGATATACTACTACTATCTTGGAGCGGAGATGAAAGGTGTGATTATTTGGACCGCAAGTAGTTGAGGAGAATGTGGAGACGATACGAATACTACTTCCATCTAGAAATATACGTAGTATGTGCCTTGGAAGTGGGCCCTAAACGGAGGATACATGCTGACTAGCAGTTATATGAAATTATATTATTGGTCGACCCAAAGAACTTTAATGTCAATGGGTCCCAGTACTTCAAAAAATTTCATTTTTGTCCTTGGAAATTTCAATCTGAATGTGTTTGTTAGTCCAACTATTGCAAATGAAAAATCCCAAAACCAAGTGTTGCCCAAAGTGTGCTCTTAAGTCCCATTTGGGTCTCTAACTTCTTCTTTTTTCTTTTTTTTTTTCTTTTGCCAAAATTATAATAGTTTCATTGATTAGCATCCGTCCTAACTCATTTATGCTGCTTTTTTTTAAATCTTGAAGGATAAAGAAATGAAGTGGAAATAAATATCATTTTTTCATCATTTTCATTTTCATTTGTGATACCCTTAATTCACACAATACCACAATCCAAACGAGCCTCAAATGTCATCCCCTACTAAGTACTAATCATTGTCTTGTTTTACTCTGCTCAAGGACCTTTGAATCCTTTGTATTAATTGGGGTTATTAATAAGTGTATGTTTCCATTTGCTCAAAAAACCAAATTAGTGGCCTAACCTAATGGCCGACCCACCCAATGACTACCCCTCCAAGTATTCCGAATGAAAAGCTCAATAATTCATAAATTTTCACAAATATAATGACGAACAAGTACGATGAATCACTGATCCAACAAAAGCCAAGGCCACCTAGACTGGATACGTGTCTTACTTTCGCGGGGTTTCGAGAAATGGCGCGGCCCAATCCAAATCCGGACATCACGGGCCCAAAGAGTAAAAAAAAATTAAAAAAAGTAGCAAATCTTATCTATACTACATGCTATAAGAATGTGTTTACCTAAAATAAAAAGAAGCTAATTTCCTTAATTCTCTCTCCTAAATGGAATTTCCTCAAATTTTCATCTTTTTTTTCATTATTCTACATCTTTTATGAAATGTAAAACGAATATTATTTTGTTTGAAAAGGAAACTAAATTCCATCAATAACATAACAAACATATAGTACTATATTTTGCATGAAACTGTCTCTTTTTTTCTATTATTGCTGGTGAATTTTCCTAATTTTTTGGTGAGAAAAATGAGTAAATTTCAAGAGATCGATATACATGTCGACCCTTTGATGCACATGACAACAGAAAAAAGGTAATTCTCGTAGATGTTTTTTTTCAATAAAAAATTGGTCTAGGGTCCATTATAGCATGTTTATAACCCATCAAGTCCACTCCTAAAGTTCAAAACCCCTCTAGTCCACTAATTAGGTTTGGTAAGGTCTTTAGTCCACTTCTTTTAAAAAGGAAATTAAATCAAGACAAAAATACCCTTCTATATAAGCTGTCATATAAGAAGAAACCCTAAATCAAAAATAAATCTGGAGCACAGTCCTCTCTCTCTCTCTGTTGTAACCACCACCTTCCCCCCTTCCTCCGCTGAGTTCCAACCTCCCACGGCCGACGTCTTCATCAAACCGTTGCTCGACGTCCTCGACCAGACCAACTCTTCGTTCCTCATCAATCTCCGCCCCTACGATGTGTACAGGGCCAAGCACAAGATCCCCATCGAGTTCGCCCTATTCCAGGAGACCCCGTTCAACTTCCGCGACGACGCAGTGATGGGAGTCCGGTACCGAAACCTGTTCGATGCGATGGTGGATGCAGTGGAGGCCTGTGAAATGGTACATAAAAGGAATCTGGGTTTTCTTCGTTGGATTCCTAGGGATTTGCCAAAATGTCCTCTGCATTTTGTGGATCTCACTAAGGTTTCTGATAAATCTTTAAGTAATAGATTATCTGTAAGTAATACATTAAGAGTTTCAGACTTTTTGCGCTCCTCCTTTTTCATAAGTGTTTTTCACCACTTTTTTTTCTTTTAACATGAAACTTTTCCAATTGGATCTCTTCCAATAGTGTTTGGTTTATGAGAAACAAGAAGAAATTGAGATTTTTTTTGTGAGTTCATGGCGTATTTGTCAGTTAATTGTCAACCAAATAGAGGATGTGATATTGCTTTCTTCATAATTTACTTGTTGTAATATAAGGTTATATTTGTGCTTTTCGTCAATCACTTATTGATTTGGTCCGCGCAACGGCCTCTCCGAATTGCTTATGATATATTTGAAGTTTTTGAATAAATAAATAAGGTTATATGTGTGTTTTTTCTAGGGCTAGACATATAAGGTTGGAACAGATTGTATTTTTTGAAAAAATATATAAAGTTATATGCGTGTTTTTTGTGTCAGACAAAAAATATAGTGTGTTTTTGTTATTATTTAATGTCATTATATGTTTTTTTTTTTTTGCGATATTTAGATATTCAAAATCTCACATATAATGTTATATGTTTTGTATGGAACAACATATAATGTTATATATTGCATGTTAGAAAATTTTCTAACGTATTTTAACGTTAAAGACTAAAAACAAGAAAAACCAAAAAGAAATGTTGCATGTTAGAAAATTTGTCATACATATACATATAATGTTGTGTGTTATGAAATTTTTCTCACTCATATAACGTTAAAAAATCAATACAAGAAAAATAGGAAAAAACAAAAAGAGAAATTTGTCACATATATAACGTTAAATATTAAGTGTAGCAGATTCAATAAAAAAAATAGAGAAAAATGAAAAAATACGTTTTTTGTTGCACATATAATGTTATATGTGGCATGATGGCAGCGGTGACGGTGGTGGCGGCGGCGGCGGCGGCGGTAGCGGTAGCGGTGGCGGCTTGATTGCAACAAAAACGAAAAAAAAATGAAAAAAAAAATATTTTCGTATTAGCCAAACAAGGCCCTTCTTTCTTAAGTGGGTTATTTTTGTCATTAAACTTATTAGTGGACTTAATGGGTTATGAAACTTAGAAGTGGACTAGATGGGTTTGAAAAGTGCTATAGTGGACTTATAAAAAATTCTCCCTTTTTTCAATCCCCATTCATCGGACGGTCAAGACACTAGTCTTATACTGCTACACTGTATTAGTAGGACTTCGGGTTGGTGCTTATGCAGTGAGGTACACAGCACCATACTGCACACCTCTAGGCCATCGGATCGTGCATCCGACGGTTCTGAGGTGCATAGCACGGTACTGCGTACACCACTGCACAACACCATCCCCAATTCATATTAGTAACTAGTGTAGCCACTGTATAGAGCAAAAAGAGAGAAGTGGCACCCAAAAAAATGACCTCAAAGAATCCACCCTTTGAAGATCTTCTTTGTTAACTTCCCAATGAGATCTCAAAAGACCAACATCCCCCCCTCAAAGTGACCCAGTCTCCAAAAACCCACGAGCAAAGGCAAAGCAATCTCGTCTATCTCCTGTATAAAACCAATTACTACCATAAAACAATTATTAAACACAACACCAATTTCCTCCTATAATCACGACCACCTGGTCCCCTTGTTCACCCCTTTGAACAAACATTGGTCTTTATATTCGCATACATAGCGAGGTAATGACGTAGATAGTGGGTAATAACCGAGGCGCGTCAATTGCTGGTTGAAAACTATCTTTACGTACAATGTATATAGTAATGAACTCCGAAAGACATATATTAGATAAAGAATTCTCAACTTGCATACAGTTGGCTTAACGGTTGTGTAGCTGCCATTCAGAATGTGGCCAGGTTCAAATGTTATAAAGAGGATGTTAATGCCAGTTGGGTTGGAGTTAGGGTAGTCTAGATTAATTCTTTTAAACAAAAGATAACACTGGCAGCATTTCGTCACTGTTCGACTGGAAAAATAAAAAAAGCAGTCAAAAAATAAATAAAAATGATAGGAAACAAAGACTTTTAGTCATTTAATAAGGGCAATTTGGGGTATTTACAAGATTAATTAGGTGACTGTAATACATGTGTTAAAGCGACTGCACTAATAGGAGCCATAAGATAAATGTTGGGCCCCTACAAATTAATTAATGGCTACCATCAAATATCATGTGGGCTGGCTTATTCTACCGGTCTAGAGAGATCATCGCTATACAATGAGCGAAGTCATCAACACAACTTTAAAATGAAACTCTTGACGCAGTCAAGTTTAGAGTTGTGTTTGTAGACTATACAATTAATTGTATGACCTAAATTTGAGAGGTAAAATCTCAAGATCAGCGCATCGGTAATTACTTGACAATATGAAAAAGCTTTTGGCTTGAGATTCGACTCCCAATTCAGCTGTCAATTCCCATGTCGGGTTGGGAGAGGGACTGTAGGGATTAGTTCGAGGTGCGCACAAGCTAGCCCGAGACACCCTGCATTACCCAAAAAAAAAAGAAAAAATCAGAGAGACAAAGAGAGAGTCCAATTGGAAGATTTGGGTAACCTAAAAAGACTGGTTCTTGCATGGTAGAAAAGGGTACATGCAGAACACAAATACAAGGAACCTCATCATTCCCTTCTTTTTTTCTTTTTAATAGAGTTTAAAAAAATGTGCATCTAGGAAGAAGAACAAAAGCCCCCCTCCCTAATTTCAATAGGATGGAGGGGAAGTAAAGGAGCAAAAAGTCAGTTGCTCGAGGCAAGAAAAGGGGAAAGAAGAAGCCAAAGAGGAGCACTCAAACCAAAAGGGGGAGGGAGGGAACTGATTTCCAAAATGGAAGGGAGGATTTTTTAGGAGGAGTAGAATCAGGCACAATCCCAGTCAATCTAGTCAAACTTTTTACAACCCAATGTACTACTCAATCTTAACACCATGGACCAATGCCGGCAAGATTTCTATCTTACCACGTGCCCCCCGTCTTCTCCAGCGTGTCCCGAGCAAGTTTGAGCGCATCTTGGACTAACCTTGTTACGCTTACACATGTAGTAAGAGGAACCCAATAGTTGTCGGCAAGAAGAATCTAACCGCAGACTTTAAAAGGGAGCAAATTCATATATCCAAGAGCAAGACCATCAGGCCAATCCTTTCGATTAAAATACAAATTTACTTCTCCTAGTTGGGAAAAATTTTTGGGTGCTGGTAGGGTAATACAAACGTGGTACTCCATTGGCGATCCAATCTGTCCAAACATGTTTTGAAAGGTCCAAATTTCAGTGGGGTGAGGGGAGAGGGAGGGAATAAATCTAGGCTGTTCAAAACACGTTTGGACGGTTGGGATCGCCGATGGGTACCGCCACATGGTGCCCGCTCGGCACCCAAAAAACTTCTCCCTGGCTAGTTAGACTTGCTATTTGAGTTGCTGTTGTGATATTCTCTTCCTGTCCTATTACTGGTCTATGATGTACCCGTCGCCTGGTGCCCGCTCGGCACCCAAAAAACTTCTCCCTGGCTAGTTAGACTTGCTATTTGAGTTGCTGTTGTGATATTCTCTTCCAGTCCTATTACTGGTCTATGATTTCATTTCAGATTGTCCAAAATTTTAGTGCTTAAAAAAATTGAAGAAATTTGGTATTTAGATAATTTATAGATTTTTTCTTCTGAATAAATTAAAATATTTTCACGAGTAATAAATTATAGTAGAGTAGAAAATCTAATTCAAATGTCGCCAGGTTGAGTATTCCGTGCAACAGTAGCAATACAGGACGGAGAGAGTATTTTTCCAGTGCGAAGGTTTCAAGTTTTGGATAGTGAAAAAGTTTTTAAATTTTAGTGCTCCAGTGACATGCTATTTGTCACGATTTTAATCTGCCCCCACTAATAGACAATGGGATTAGTTTTCCAGAAATTAGTTGAGGTGCACGTAAACTGACCCAAATACCTTGAGTTATAAAATACTACTAACATCACACACACAAGTCGTGCAACATTTGTAAATTTAGCAATTTTAAAACTATTCATTCGTTTACTATGATATAGCAAGTCGTATAGCAACCCCCACCATTGAATTCTCTATCTCTGCAACTGCTCTCAAAACAAACATGCAAATGCAATGTCAAACGCATAAAACGTGCAATAAGTTACGTCCTTCCTATTATTAATGGATTTTTGGTAAGATGGTAGAATTCGATAATACAAGCTTAAGTACAAGCACGTACACGGATAAACACAAAAGATATATTTACATATATGCTCATCAATAGTGATGTATTAACAACGGAGAAAGCTATGGTAAGGGTGTAAGCGTTATTTTAAGTGTATTTTACGCTTTTTTTTTTTGCTACTTAGGGGCGTACCTTGGAACTATATGAAATGTATGCATGGTAGTACATATGTTTTTGGTATATGGTGCGGACATTTTTTACTCATAAGTTAAGCATTTTTATGGCACTAGTTACGTTTTTTTTTTTGGTTAAAATTTGAATAGGGGTGTACGGTAAACCCAAAAATAATTGTGCATTTTTTTAGGAAGTGTATCATAGGCCTCTCCACAAGCAATTACTCTTTTAAGTTTAGTGTGTGACAAATGGAAACAAGGAAGAAAAGGAACAAGTTGGAAGTTAGCTCATGAAAACTTCATGAAATTAGGTTGCCTTGTTTCACTCTTCCTTCGTTTCTCCCCCCTCTTTCCTTTTTTCATAACTCAAGTGTTTGAGTCAACTTACGCGTATCTCGACTAATTCTAGATGTTCAATCACATCGTTCATTTACGGAGAGCCAAACTGAAACCAGAGCAAATATATGAACTGAACTCACAAGAGTTTATAGCACCTGAAAATTTTAATTTCGAACCCAAAACTATAGGAGAAACCAAATTTCTAAGTCTCATGTCTTTGACACTTTTTTTTTTCCTCCCCTTCTTCCCTCTCTATATTGATTCTCTTTCTTTCTTTCTGCCCATTAATCAATGAAACTGGCACATTACAAATCATCCTTTTTTCCCTTCTATTGGAAACACCCATCATTACTCCCAACAATCCCATTCCAATACTAACCTTAGAAACCTGAGCTTCCAAGACATTCATTCCCTTTCTCTCCCTCTTCCCCCCCATTATATAAATACCCCTCTCTTTCCTACCTTTTTTCCACCAAATACCTCCCTTTTTAATTCCCCCTTTCACTTTCCTTTCCTTTCCTTTCTCCCTATTGATGGATCCTTCTTCCACCAACTCTGTCAATGGCTTCTACTCCTTCCTAACCAGAGGAATCCATGATCTGGAAACTGTTTTCCTATCAAATAACTTCATGTCAATTCAATTCCTCCAAACAGTCCTCTCCCTCCTCAGATCATTCCACACCCAGTTAGTCCTTCTTGTCCAAAAACTTCACTTGCCTGTGGGTGAGAAGTGGCTTGATGAATACATGGATGAGAGCTCCAAGCTCTGGGAGACCTGCCACGTCATCAAATCTGGCCTCTCCGCCATGGAAAATTATTACTCCGCCGGATTTAACATCACTTCCTCCCTTGACGCGCACCGCCACCTGTCCCCCCTCCTCTGTCGCCAGGTCTGTCGCGCCCCGATTTTTTCCCCATCACCTGTTTAAAAAAATTCTATCGGATGCAGGTTTCAGAATCAGTTTTTGCAGAATTCTTTTTTCATTTATTTTTTAACAAAAGCACTCGTCTTTTAAATCATGTTCATTTTTCATCAAACACGGTTTTGAGAATTTGTGAATATTTTTTTAAGGATGAGTTCCATAAAGAAAAAATTATAACAAAATAAGTTTCGAAAACCGCGACCCAATAAGTTCCTGACAAATATTTCAAAAACTGATTCTGAAAACAGCAACCGAACGAAAAATAATGATTATATTTAGAAATAAATTCGAGATCGTTATATTGGTTTGAGTCTTCCTGTTAATGTACTGTTAAATTTGCAAAAAACAGGTTGTCAGGGCAATATCAGGGTGTAGAAGGGAGGCAATGGGATTGGAAGAAGAGAACAGGGGATTAATGGAGACAAGGATTGAACAACTATCGCTCAAATTCGACGCGCAAGTTTCGATTGAATCGAAGCTCAATGGGTTCAGCGGATTCAGGGGAGTTCTTTACGCAATGAGGAACATCAGCTCGCTTCTCCTCATGATTTTGCTATATGGGTTGGTCTACTGCTGGCCTGATTCCAGCTTTCTGAGTGGGGGCGACGAAGGGTGCCTGTTCTTCGGGTCCGGGCTGCAGCAGAGGGTGGCGGAGGAGATCAACAACCAGGTGAACGGGCGGCGGGGGGTCTTGATGTACGAGTTCCGGAGGTCAAAGGTGGCGGTGGACGAGCTGAGGAGGGAGCTGGAGAGGGTGGGGGGTGGTCAGGGGGTGGCGGATTGGGAGAGAGAGAGTGGGATGAGAGAGAGGGTGGAGGAGCTGAAGGGGTGTTTCGGGGTGCTGAGGTCTGGGGTGGAAAACATTGTTGGGCAGCTTGATGATTTCTTTGATGAGATTGTTGAAGGGAGGAAGAAGCTCTTGGACTTTTGCAGTCACAGGTAGGGGAAAGAGAAATTATGCTAAAAACTCTGTTGCTTCACTATCAGAACACTTGTCAGAAAAACTATTTTGGAAAAAAAAAAAAAAAGAACACCCATTGCGTATTTTCGCATTTGTTCCGAAGTGAAAACAATTTTGGAGAATTGAAAACATCGTCGCGGTGAAAAAACGGGTTATCTTCGAAAGTAAATACTTAATTATAAGTTTCGAAATGTGCGAACGAAAAAGTAAGATATCGATGGTGAAGCAATAACGGGGAAGAGAAACGATTACTGGTCGAGGAATTAATATATCAGGCAATTAAGGAGCGGTTGTACATTGTTGTCTTATCTTTTGTGTTTATGATCTTTTCCTTTCCTTCTATTCCTCTGTTATAGTAGTAGTTGTTTTACATGTTACATCAGTATAGTTGAAGCAGGTTAGAAACCTTTTGTCTTGTAAGAAGCCAAGGAGGAAAATTTTGAAGGAAAAGAGAATATGAACATTGTTTTTTTACCATTTGGCAGGCCCAAACTGCAGAATCTTGGTGCCATAAAAATGCAACAGAAAGAAAAATAAATGAATGGGACAAGCTACAGTGCAACCAAGGCTGCCAAGCCTTTACTGTTATCCAAGCAATAAAAAAGTAATCTTTCTCTTGTTACAAAATGAAATGGCAGAAAGAATAGAAGCTTCTTATACTTAAAAGAGGAAGACAACAACAGAGTTATAATTCTTTTTTCATTTTATCTTTGTTGTTTTTTCATTTTTGGGTCTTGCTAACCTCTGCTCAGTAAGCAACGGATAATATTCAAATAATGCCAAAAAAATTCAGGTTTCAATACATATTTCACAGATGATAGTACACTTTTCACAGATATCATTACACTTTTTTCGAATATCAATGCATCTTTTATGCATTATCCAGTGTTCTTAAGGTTGATAATTTTTTTTTTTAATCAACAAAAGTAACATTTTATTAAGAAAAATCCTTAAGGCTGATATTAGTATTTTCCTTTGTTTTTTTCCTTTCCCATTTATCCCCAAGGGGATTTTTGGTGGTTGCAGTAAATTTTAGTTATCATTCTAGTTACTTGTATACTAGCTCTGATGAAAGTAGAGACTAGAGAGTTAACCTCAGCCCCTTTAATTTAGCCTTTGTAGAGGCTATGTGTAGGGGCATTGTTAGGTTACTGGGCAATTGGGTTAACTGGGGTACTTTAATTTCAAAAGCAAAAAAAGAGTCCCTTTTTATAGGGTAAGAAGCTTTTGTCTGATTCAGTTTCATTTTTAAAGGTGATGGTTTGAGGAGTGGACCAAGACCAACCCTGTGTAAATGATTTGCTTTTCCATTTGTGATTCAAAGAAATGATTGTTTTCAAGTCCTACTCAGAAAGTAATATCAAGTAACTAAGGCTGAATATGGCAGTAGATGCACATCTCATCTGATAATTACTGCATAAATGAAACTACATAAATTTCAAGCTCAATAACTACTAACTATGAAAATTCAGAAGCGATTGAAGCATCTCCAATGGTTTGAGCCATTTTTTTCCAAGTGAGAATTATTTATTGGCTTGTACCATTTGATTAAATTTTGACAAAGTTGTTGCTCAAGTGATGCCAAAGTAATACCTGACAAGGACTCATCGCGACTATTGTATCCCTTTGATAATTGCACGTAGATATAAACCATAAACATTGCAATACACATAATCTGATGTATTGGTAAATGTCAGCGACTTTTAGTACCATCGAATTTGTTTTGAGAAATGGCGAAGTCATTCTTTGACATAACAAATGGCAAAATATTAATAGGATAGAGATAATTCTTTAAGATGCTCTTAGCATAAACCAAAAGCATCTATGGCAAAATCATTATCGATTTCTAGTGACCCACAAGCAATTTGGGCGAATTGAATAGCAATCAAGGACACCCCAAGATGGAGTTGATGATGAAGCGCTCTCTCTCTCTCTCTCTCTCTCTCTCTCTCTCTCTCTCTCTCTCTCGAGGTGGTAGAATTATACTACTCTCTTCATCCCAAATTGCTCGCCTTTTTGCAAACCGTGTATTTAACACCCCAAAATAATGTATTTATGAGATTTTTTTTCAAAGAAAATTACACCAATTTTTCTTCTCAATGAAATCTTTAAATTAGCGAAATATTTTTGAGAAATAATTCATGCTGATACATTATATATATTCAATGCAATGCACGGTTTCCCAAAAAGGACGACCAAATGGAGGGAGTATAGTACTGTATAACATAACCAAATCTCATGCTTTTTGTTCTTCACCGGAAATTCATGCCTTTTTTGTCCACTGCCAGAAATACACGCCCTATCTCCCTCCAAAAGAAGATTACTGGTATTAAAGAGTTTCATAATAGTACTGATTAAGCCATAGATAATTAATAAAGCAGTTGCAAAACCAACGAGGGGTTAAGTTTAGAGGTTATGACAACATGAATTAAGTTCCAACTAATCTGGCAGAAGACCCTTAATATCTGTTTGATCAGCTGATTAGATTACTTTATTAGCATCACCAAAAAAATCTAAGTAAATCTTCTTCAATGAAGTAGTTGGGATGTGGGATATATTTTACTCTTCCAACTTCTATTTCATGTTACCTAAAGTTGTAATTCAACCCCCAAAGACTGGGAATGTCCCTTGACCAGAGACAAAATCCATTTTTCTCATTTACAAGAGTTTCCAGAAGTCAAGAGAATGAGGTGATCAATATATTTCTTTCCTCTTTTTTTTTTGGTTCTACCGTCGAGAGTGTCCAGGCCAGCTTCACGCACCTCGACTATACCCGGCCCCGTCCGGTCAAAGGCAACTCATTCATGCTGTGACTAGGGGATTTACATGAGATTTTGCCGCCTAGCCCCAAGAGATTAACAAGTTTCTAAGAGGTGACAGACGCCCATAGGTGATCAACATATTTCACACAAAAGTAAAATCAACAGCAGAAAACCGCCACTAATAGAGAGAGCTCGAAATTGACAGGCTTGTAATACAAGTACCGGGAAAACACATTCACTTCTCTTTGTTTACAAACCAAAACTAGGCTTAAACAGCTCAGGAAAACAGATTCAAGATCTACCCCACAATTGTTCTTACTTTTTTTTTTTTAACAGAATTGTTCTTACTTCTTACATAGATACATAGACAAAATAGCGTGCAGGGTGAAACCTCATCACAACTGAAAGCAGAACCCGAAAAAAAAAATGGAGAGTGAGCGAGGGAGAGAGAGCAAGATACAGGATACACGGTTATGTATAAGAGAGGGAGTATTTACAAACCACTCCTCTATATGCATGATCGGATGTCAAATCCTCGGAACGAAATCTTGGAAGCAAATATTCAACCTGTTTTTGGAGCTGAATGATATCCACATTTTCTAGACCTTTCAGTATTTCTGAGTTTCAGCAACTTCCCATGTTTCCTCTGCACAGTTCTCGCAATCTAGATGCTGTAAGGAAGTCTGTAATCAGTTTTAAGTCAGTCTCTAACAACCTCCCGATGCCATCACAGGATGGGGACAGAGAATGGAACATTACATAATAGATACCAAGTAAACAACCCCCCAACAAAATACGTAAACAGCGTATCTGTACAAAATTTGGTGAAGGAAAAAGAAAAGCAAATGAATCCTACAGTCAGGATTTAATCTTTTCCCCTTACTTTTCTTTTCCCTCCACAAATCTCTGCATAAGTTCTTGATCCAAATACAACCTAGGGGGGCATGGTGAAACAGTAATCTAGGACAATTGTGACCAACAGGATTCAGGATCATGGAGAAATAGTGAATACTAAAGTAAATCTCAGCAACTTCTCATTGAGCCCTATAATGTATTCCGCTGAAGAACATACATAGAACTGATAGAAGTGACGGAAAACTAGCAACGAGCAAGTGCAAAGTTTTCAGATGTCTGTCCTTTCGACAATGGGCCAAAAGTTCTAATCACCCACCCAAACAGACAAAAAGAAGGCTAGATAAATGAAACCAACCCTACTAATTCCAAAAGCTTAAGTTGGTAAGCAATGGACCAACAAAAACACACATCAATTTATCACCCAAGAAATTTTGTGTTCAATGGAAAAGTCATAGAACGCACAATATTCCCAATGGAATATGAAGCACAACATTGAACATTGTATTTGAATGGAATGAAAGTAAAACTGTTCGTACTTTTGTTTTAACATGAGAGTGCAGTGTTTACTGAAACCCTTGATTCTACTAAATTTGGTATTAGTTACATTCTTCTTATTATTGAGTTAGGGCTATATGTTTGCCAGATACGATCAAGACGGATAGAATCAAGTACAAGGGTTTATACAACCTGGGGAAAAGCAGTAAAATTCTACTACCTGATGAAGAGACAACTGGACAGATCTCAGGGTTGATCTCCCCAAACCTTATCCTGATTCGGTGTTTTGACTGGAATTTTCAATTCCCTCCTCCTTGAGTAGTTTATTTTCCTAAACACCCATCAATCATCACTTCATAAAAAAGAGGCCAACGGCCTGAAGTTTTTTGGTTAATAACCTGAAACGGATCCCACCAACCATAAACTTAGATCGCGAAGCCACGTTAAGTGGTGTCCCCTACCACAGCCATTTTTTGCACAAGCTTTCCCTTGTGGGGACTGAGGCCTAGAGGATTTGGTCTCACTGAGAATCGAACCAGAGACAACGCTTGTAAGACAGTCACCGCCACCCTTCCTACCACTTGAGCTCTCTCTTTGGGTGGACCAACAATGTTCAACAGCTATTATGTGACTATGTCCAACAAAACATGGGTGCAGGAATTCAGAGAAGCCACACATATCTGATCAAGCCTTGAACCATTTGATTGCAAAGAATGTCACATGCATGGAAGGATAACCCACATACCGACATAGATTTGACAATGACTTCAGGTAAAATGTATAATAGCTATTCTTAAACCATGAAATAAGGCCATGGCTTGTACGAAGCATAAAAGGAAAATCTAATGCAAGTCAAGAGCTACAAGCGAAACCTCCACAGTACAACATGACACCTATGATACATGGACACGGGTACAAGAATTGGGTGCGGGTACATATCTAAGGGTCGGACACCTCAAAACTGAAAATAGAGGATTCGGGGATATGTATCCGAATTTGGACACGGGTGTGGGGATCCGCTCAATATATATAATAGAATTTTTTATATTATTTATTGAAATATATAAAATTATTGTCCAAAATATAATCATTTAATTTGAAATTTTATTCATTCCAACAAATACAAAAAAGATGTATACTAAATAATAAAGGTACCCATGTTTTGATGGTCCATTAATAAATGAGATGTCTTATGGCCAACTATATGAGAAATACAAGTCTTAGTTGAGCCAGCCCACTTAGGCCCAACCCAAACAAAGAAAGAGCCACTACATAGTAACAAAATTACAGAACCCTAAAACATATATCTATACGCAACAGCAGCCCAACCCTAGCAGCAGCTCTCTCTCTCTCTCTCTCTCAAACGATGACGATCTGCTCTTCCTTCGACGGCGATGATCTGCTCCAACGATCTTCTCCTCCGACTATAAGCCAGATCTACTTCTCTCTTCTTCCAAAGCAAGTACAATCGTACTCCATCCTTCTTCGACGATGACTCTTATTGTTCCAACGTGTCTGATTATTTTTTGACAAATCCCACGTGGATCCCGCACCCGTGTCGTGCCATGTCGACATGGTTACTTCGCCCAAAAACGAGGATCCATGTATCATAGCATGACACATACCACATATATCAAGGATTGCATCCCACGCAAATTCTACAATAGAATTCAAAGCGTTGCTGCTACAAGTCTACGGTGATGTTGCATATTAAAAAAATGTTCTACATCTATATACAGTCAGCCTAAACATAGCATAAGCCCTTCACCCTGCTACAGATTCCATCCCACCCCTATTCAATATTGTCAGGTGAAAATGACGAGCCATCCACAAGCTTATCATCGAAGATGCACGGATGTGGACCAATGATACAAACACGATATGTCGACATGATGACGTGGATACTTCTATATTAAGAAAACAGAACACAGACACGTTAAATGTAAAAAAAGAAAGATTATGGTAACATATTACAATCTATAAGTAAACAGAAACAAATTTCTATCAGACATGGGACGACAACACAAACAACATTCAATGTTGTGCCGATATAAAAATGTTCGTCACTAAATAAGTAGTTAAGA
>BPLS01000201.1:856822-925229 GCA_019656275.1 Rhododendron kiyosumense | reverse complement strand
GAATCAGAATAAATACCAATATTAACAAATTTTGCATGGAAATAAGAATTTTTGTACTTAATGTTGGAAAATACCATACAATGTATGTATGTGTATGCGTGTGTGTGTATATATATAGTTTTTATTTTCAGTGTGAATGCAAATTGAATTGATTTAGAGTCGTTTCTTTTCAGTAACACTTGTTTGCAATGGACCAAAGCGTCTCCCATTCCTGCTGGTGATCATTCATAGAGTCACCAATTAACCTATATATATCACACGCTTCATTCTTTTTGGGAGGGAATTTTTTCTTTCATTCTAGTTCATTCATATGAGAGAGTACAAACTCAAATTTGGTTCAACGGACCCACCAATTTAGTGTTGCTTCTGTGGGGCGTTCAATCAAGTAGTGTTGGAAGATATACATCATGCAAGCCGTAGGCATCGTAGCGGGGACGAATCTTTCTTAAGGACAAATTGTCATATCTCACTTTGATCAACAATTTATTTTCATCGATTTTCAAGTTTTGTGTTCTATTTTACTGCACTCATATTATTGATTTTTATCACAAAAAAGCAAATAATTTTTTCAACACTTAACAATATATTGTCTTTTTTAAGGCAAATTGTAATTGTGGTTTCATATTAGTTGAATGCCACAATTGTGATAAACCTTGATTCACGTATATATTCGTATTGTTTTTGCGTGAATCGCGAATCAAATGGCGAATCGTACGATTCACCACCGATTCTATATAAACCTTGATCCATCTATAGATTCTTATTGTGTCTTTAACTTTATGGGAAAGTCTACAATACACACCCCTTAAAGGGTGTACCATATGCACCTATTTTATGGTTCATTCATAATATTTTAGCATGTTTCGTAACTTTTGTTCTAGAATTCATAACTTTTCAGTAGTACGATTCATAACATTTTCATTATGATTCATAACATTTTCATTATGATTCATAACATTTTGATATATATCGTAACCTTTGTACGATTCGTAACATTTTCGCAATACGATTCGTAACATTTTCTCTATAATTCATAACATTTTAGGGGGTGCATATGATACACACTCAAATAAGGGGTGTGTATTGTAGTCTTTCCCTAACTTTATTAGAGATATTGACCATAGATTTTGGTAAAAACAAAACCGAACTTGTAATTGCAGTTTTGGTTATGGTTTAGATAAAATGAAAACCACTGTTTTTGTTTTAGATTTATGTTCCGGTTTCGGTTTTGCCAATTGAACCAAATCCCACCGTTGCCATCCCTGTTTACTGGCAATCAAAATTCGAGTAAAAATGTCGTAAAATTATGTTTGGAACTTGTCGAAGGTAAGTGTCAGGAAAGGATAGGAAAAAAATTTTAATGTATACTTTGTCATACTATTTCGTCCTCTATTTCTTGTCAAAACCAAATAAGGGAAGAGAACCTTTCAATTTTCGCTTTCTTTTCTCCTCCTTCCATCAAGATCCAAGCAATCCTAGAATTCACTTTAATTCTTAAAAGGATGAAATGATTATTTAGGGACTTCAGAAAAATTTCAAAAGAACGTACTAAAAACTATAATAAACAATGTTGTCATGTGCACGTATCACAGTCAATGGACATCGCTTGACACGTTGCTTTATCTTCCTTGGTTTGTTGTTAGGTTTATTCCCTTTCGTGTTGATCTAACACCTAACTACAAACATCGTTTACAGAAAAGGTAATTTGCAGTTTGGTTTCTTAATTTAAACCTCATATTCCGAAACATTTCACTTGGCCCATTAAATTTGGCTTTGGACTACTTTTTTTTTTCCCTCTCTTTTATTAAAACAAAAAAGTGTACGACTAAAGACTTCCTATTTTAAATAATTAATGGCCAAATCTAGGGATGGCGGGCTTATGTAATTTGAGAATAAATTTGTTATTTTAATGTAATAATAACATTTTTTAAAACATTACGGTGGCGATCGCCGCCACTTGTCCCCCTGGCTCCATCCTTGATTGGTTCCAAGTCAGTGAATGAGCGAGGCAAGAACTATGTTCCTGAAACTCCTTATTCGGAAGTAGAATTACAGCCATCATCAGCTGGATTAATAATCATATGGAGGCAATACCTTCTTTTAGTTTGTAATTGAAACTATTGTTTTCTCCTACGAAGCACCGACATGTCTAAATGATTGCCATGTCTGTGTCAGACGCCGGGGACACTGATACATTGGAAATACATGCATATTTGTTTGGAACACGCCAAGTGGCTTGGCAATTATTGATAATAAAAGTTATATAGGGAACATGTTTGGGACAAATCGGCGACACGTGAGACACGTTTGGAGACATGGAGTGGTGACATTGCATAACATAGAAAACAGTTTTCGGATAATTAAAGTTGTAATAAACTTGTCATTCGTGCCTCGTGGTTCGTTTTTGATGGATCATCTCTTAATTATGTAGAACTGTCATTAGTTTTCATGGTTGTGCGTAGTGTTAATTTTCATTAATTTTGGTGTTGTGGGTACACTTTTCATAGAATAGAATAGCAATTCAAAATACGCAATTATTTAATTTCTATCGTGTCTCCCGCCATGTCCCTATCTCTATTTGTTCAAAATTATCGTCTCATGTGTTGTATCTAGTCCGTTTCTGTGTTTATTAGGTTGCAAGAACCCTTGATGATCTGTGCTAATCCTACTAATAGAGTTTTCTTCTAAATGTATGGAGTTCCTATGCCCTAACGAATGATATCATTAATCTATCTCTAAATGCAGAAAGATTGCCAACCAATGGACAACAATCACCCCAAATGTACTCGACGATGGCCATTCATGGAGGAAGTATGGACAGAAAGAAATCCTAGGTGACAGACACCCAAGGTTTGATTTCAGTTCTAATCTTTCTCAAATTTTCAGAAGGAAAAACTCATATCGATGGTGTGGGATCTTTTCTGCCAACTTTATCTGGTGATCTTTTGTGCGGTTGTGCCCAAAAACTCATAAATTCATTCCAAGGCACTATGATATTGTTTTGAACGAGTCTAGAAATCAGGACTACGTACCCTTCGTTTTTCCGGCTTAATGCAAATTTCAAAGAGTATCTTGCCGTTACTCTTTTAATTGACTTGGAGCCAAATTCCAATACCAGATTGAATTCTACTCAAAATCTCTACCAAATCAAGGGAAAGTTAATTTTTTACTAAAATTTCTGAATGCTTGCTTTTGCTCAAATTTGAGTAAGGACCGGAGATGTAAGATGGGCTCCTCTGTATATTTCGGCAGACAAACATTCAAGGAAATAAGTCCAACGCTAAGAGGGAAAAAATTGAAGAATTGAAAGAGCTAAGAGCATCTGCATTGTAATAAGCAAATGATTGTAAATAAGCAAACTTAACAACAATACTCAAAAAATATTCCACATTGTAATAAGCAAAGTTACAAGTCTTTTAGCAAATAATCAAATTTCATTCATTCCATAATCAAACTTAACAACTTTTATCAATGATCAAAACTCAATAACCAAACTCAATAACTAAACTCAAAACTCAATAATTCAAAAACACCCCACATTGGAATCGTCTCATCGAGACGAATAATTTGGTGTGGTCGGGTCTGTGATTGAAACTCGTTTGCGATTGGACATATGTGCATTGTGTATTATGGGGATTTGTTTTGTTCGGGATGCAAAAATAACCAATGTGGAGGTAGAAGTTGTTAAGTTTGATTATGAACTAAATGGATAATCAAATGCTGACGTGGCACATTTTGATTATTGGTTTTGATTATTCCCATTGCGGATGCTCTAAGAACCAATAAAGTTAGCAAGTAAACAAGTATAGCTAGAACATTATTCTTCTCGTAGATTTACCTACTAAAGTACTGATTAAGCTTGGGTGATTCAGTTCATCCACTAGCCAACAAGACTTGAGTCCAGCTATATCTCCTTAACTCTTTCAAATGGACGGTTGAGGGTTCAACCCTTATAGTGCATTTGTAATGCAGAAGTCTTGAGGCTATTTTCTGGTGTTTTGTACGGTGATGGTGGCCCTAGTGGTTAGGGTTTCAGGACTGGTTTGGGTGGGCCGGCCCAGGTTTGGGCCGGGTTTAGGTGTGCAGGCTTTTCATTGTTCATTTTGGGTATGGGTCGGGCTTTAGTAATCTTATCATTGTGGACCCTGTAGACCCTCGGGTGTTACGGGCTTTTGCTCTTGTTGTGTTCATTCAACTTTTTGTTAGATTCCCTTCCTGTTTTCTCCATTTTTAATAAAATTTCATCTTTTGCCGATCAAAAAAAAAAAAAAACAAAGGAACAAGAATTTTGGTGGCACCCTCGTTAGGATATTTAAACTTGGAAAGGCCAACCGTTACACTTCCATCTATTAGGAAAATACTATATGAAACTGCATTTGACTGATAGGATCCGTTTGTTTTGGCGCAAAATGTTTTCCGGTAAAATATTTTACGTATTTTCCGGTGTTTAGTAGTGTAAAAAATGAGGAAAATACATGTAAAATATTTTCCATTCATTGGATAAAAATGACTTACCCTTAAATCTTCCGTAAATTATTTTCCGAAATAAACAATTTCCTCGATCGTTAGATTTGACCCACATTCAATTCCAATATTTCCAGATCTCCCCCCCCCACTATTTTGTCAATTTTTTGAAAATATTTTTCAGTGCCAACCAAACACCAGAAAATAAATGTTTGAAATTTATTTTCAGAGAAAATATTTTACATCGAAACAAACGGAGCCGTATTTCGAATTAAAAGTACTATGTTTTGGGCCTTGGAATTCTGGGAGTTAAGCCTAGCTAATTCCAGTTTTGACGTGCAGGAACTACTATAGGTGCACACACAGATCTGATCAGGGTTGCCAAGCCACTAAACAGACGCAAATAACCCAAGATGACCCATCAATGTGCCAGACGACATATCATGGCAAGCATACTTGCAAAAACCAACTTACAGCTCCTCCTCAGATAATCTTGGATTCTACTACTCCTACGGAGTCCATTATTTCACCTCATTTTGGCTTTGGCTCAATCAATAGCCCAGACAACGAATTGGATTACCAATCTTATTCTACCTCAACAACAATCCATCACCCTCCTGTGATTATTTCCAGTTATAGGACTTAACAGTGTTTCATTCATTTGGGTCCAGGCCAGTAGTGTTATCAGGTTCTGATCAAGTGGATGTCCATGAGAACTAGTGTGCTACTACTGCTGTTTTTTTTCCCCCCTCCGACTTTGATGCAGAAGTACTACCCGTTTGTTTATGTAGCGTGTAATTACATGCCACTGCTTAATGTGTGATTACTATTTTAATAGTATAACAATTGCTAATCTCCTGTGCTGCAAAACTTAAACAAGAGCACCGTCAAGTGCTCGCCATGATTGTGTTTGGCCGGATGACACTGATAGTCAAGTCGGGAGACGAAAATCAATCTCAAGAACTTGGTTGATCAAACTCAACTAAGTTAAACAGAAAACCTTAAAAGGGCCGGTATAGTTTGACACAGTACCTTTGATGGAATGAATTTCCTTCTGAGCTTTCCTTCTTATTTATAGGTGCAAGAGTATTTTCCCCTTTTGCCTTTTGAAATTCCTTCTTTAAACTCGGGGTCGCCTTTTGAACTTGGAGACTTTAAAATTCCAACTCTACCCATTTTACCTTATGATTTTGAACTTCAATGACAACCATATCCTTTATGCCTTTTGATTTATTTCTATGAAATAGGTATAACTTTGATTCCATAACTTTAATTTTCTTCAAATTTATTCCATCGGCTACAACTTGGCATGCAAATACAATAAAAAGAAGTTCACTAATCCACCTCCAAAGGGCAAAATTTCATGTATTTTGTGTCCTTTTGGCGATATGGTCGAGGATGAGAGAAGACCGACTTAACTTCGTTGAGCTCTTTTTCCCACAAGAAAGCTTGTTTGTCTCTGATGCGACTGAAGAATGCACAATAACAGTGTAGTTTTCGACCAAAAGTGTCTTATGGGAGCTAGTCGCCAAGATCTTTTCAATGAGACCAATATTGACCATATTGAAGTCAAAATTTCAAATATAAAGAATTGGAGGAAAATATTTAAGAGAAGTTTGAGAGATGAAAATAGAGAATGTGGATTGGAGTTGATGTGAATACTTACGCAATCTTCATGCTTTAATCTCACCAACACAGGAAACCTTCCGAATCTTGGTACACTACTTTTTTCGATGTAAAGTTTATTGCTACATCTGTCCAACACAAAAAAAATAACTCATAGATAAACTTATCTCTATAAAAGCTTACCTCTGGAGATACATCTGTCCAACACAACAAAATAACTCACAGATAAACTTATCTCTGTAAAAGCTTAATTATCTTTGTATATGTCCAAAATAATTAGCAAATAAAATTATCTTTTTCGAAATTTATCTCTATCTCTGTCCAAAATAACAAGTAGATAACTTATCTCTGCAAAAATTGGATATGTTTTCAACCGAGATAGAATTAAAACTTGCAAAGATAATTTTCCATTATTTTGTTTCTTTCTAATTAAATAGACCTGGCTTTAAACAAAATTATTGGACCCACGATTGGTGGAGAGAGGGTCTGGACTTTTACAAGTTCAATTAATGGAGTTAATGATATCACTTAACCTGATAGCATAAGGGGTGTAAGTATTCAAAAATAAATTTAGAAGGTGTGTAAGTTAAAATCGCCCCGAGCACAAGGTGTGCAAGTAAAAGTTCCCCTAAAACATGATTGTAGTTCAATTTCAAAAAGAAGTTGAAGGTGCGTAAGTTAAAATTGCCCCAAGCACAAGTGCTGTAAGTAAATATTCCCCTACAAATTAAGCAATGTAGTCCAATATCTGTTAAACTCTAGGGTTTAATATGTATTTCTCTAAAAAATAAACAATGGAATGAAAGATATTAGAAGTGTGGTGCTTGACTAGAGTGGATTAGAAGTCTTTGGAGTTAGCTCTCTCCATCCTAATTTTTTAATTTCTCTTCTATTTTAATTGAATAAAAAATTAATTATATTTTTATATTAATAATACTTTTAATATGTAATAAGAAATTTATTTGAAAATTTTCAATTAATTTTTTAAAAATTATATTTTCTAAATCACTGGAAGATTATAAATTACCAGACATAATCAATCGAAAAATTGCGCAAACTCTCCCACAAAATAAATAAATTAGAACGAATGAGTATTTTTAACCAAAAAAGTTATCGGCTCAAACTAATGTACAACTGGCTTTCTCACCCTCCCCCACAGTGGTGGCGGAGGTTCGAATCCCACGGGTAACGTTGTTGGAATTTAGAGCTATGAACAGTTCTGAACTTCTTGTGAACTTACATATTAATATTACGTTAATCCCGTTGATATATAAATATTAAAAAAATAATGTTTAAGTTTTTAAGCCTTTTAGATCGCGAACGACTCGGTTCATAGCACCCCTAATATAAATCTTAATCGTATCGGATCCATGTGTATTAAAAATGAGAAAGATTCCAAATGCATCTTTGTTCGAATTGCTCGTTTCTACTCCGTCAAGTCGTCTGAGTTCTTCCAAGAAAGCTCACTCCAATCTTCCCAGCATCTGTCCTTTCCGTCCGCCTTATACATGAAACGAAAACCCTTCTTTACTTTCCAAGCCTACAGAAGAGAGATCAACAAATTCTAGTCACGAAAATGGACTCCAATTTGCTGAAAAACTTGCTAGCTCGCCGGGAAAACGCCGTTCATGAGCTGACCGAAGGCTTTGAATTGGCAAACCAGCTCCGAGCCATCATCAATGAGCCCTTCGGTACCGATAGATCCGTCGAAGCCGATGATCTGATCGGGAAAATCCTGAGGTCTTTTTCGGATACTATTTCGATACTGAATTCCGGCAAGGCTCCCGATCCGAGTCCGGCGAACCCCAGGGCACGGTTGAATACTTTGGGTACTTCGAGAAGGTGAGCAATTATCCGTTCTTTGTTCTTGATCGACTGATTCTGGGTTTTGATTAGCCTTTCTTTCTTTCTTCTTGATTGATAGTACATTTCTAATAATCTCCGTCCGTACTTATTTAGAATTGCTGGCATGTGTCTATGATTCTGTGTCCATGAGTCCGTGTCTGTGCTTATTAGCTTGGCTCCGTTCCGTTAAGGGAAATCAATACTTCTTTTTAATCAAAAGTGATGAATTGTGAGAGAATGACCAGTCCGTGAAGCAAGAAATAAGTACTTAAAAAATACGACCCTTAGCGGAATGGGACCACGAACCCCTTGAATCCCTTATACTTAAGAGAATTTTTGTGTTTTATGTATGGAGTTCATAATATTATATCTCTAAATGCAGAAAGAACCCCTCATCATGCACAAGTATCACCCCAAATTTACCCAACGATGGTCATGAATGGAGACAACGTAGACGGAAAGAAGTCCTCAATCCCAGATACCCAAGGTTTGATTTCAGTACTAATCTTCCTCGAATTTTCAGAAGCAAAAACTCTTAACAATGTTGAGGGATATTTTGTGGCTTGTGCCAACTTTATCCAGTGATCTTTTGTGCCCAAAAACTCATAACTTCCTTCCAAGCACTCTAAATATGTTGTTGAGCGAGTCCAGAAATCAGGACTACCCATCAGTTTTCGGTTTGAAGGCAAACTTCTAAGATGAGGTCCTCAACATATGTTGACAGAAACATTCGAAAACACAAGGCCAACCACGAGAGGAAACAAATGAAAAATTGTATCACCAAAAATCCGAAAAGGATATTGACAAGTAAACAAGTATAGATTAAACATTTTTCTTCTTGACTAGATTTACCTACCAAAACTTTATTAAACTTGCATAATCGAGTTCTTCCGCTAGCCAATGGTGATACCGGATTTTGCATATGGGAAGGGAGAAAAGTAAAAAGGATAAAAAGGGTTTAGCTCACCACCCAAGTTAGGAACCCAACGGGATACAAATTGACACCACCTATGGATTTAAGGAGGGATACAGGGCTAGGGACCGCACACCAGTCTAAGGAATCCACTTAAGAGATATAGAAATGGGGAACTCGCCAACTATCGGAATCCACCGAAGGATAAGAGGTACAAGAAGAAATATCTTCTCACAAGCCAAAGGCTATTTTAATCAACACTCAAAAACTACTCATTTCATTCATAGAAAAATATATAAATAGGACTTGTTAGAACAACCCTCCAACATAGGAAAAATAAACTTAGATTTCAATTAAACTTAATGAAAAAATAAAGACAATTGAATTTCTAAAAACTAGGAAGACTCTTGAAATCTTAAAAGACACTTAGAAACTTAAATAGACTTTTCGATCGAGTCAATGACTTCTTGAATGACTTCAAGGACTTTGACCGGCATCATTCTCCCCCGGTTGAGAAAACTCGTCCTTGAGTTTTCAAGGCTTGAAACTGTTTAGAACGCCGAATCTTGCCTGCATCAACCGTGTACTTGAAATTAATTTTTTGAGGTACGACTTTTAAAACATTGCCAAAAACTAAATGAACTATTTCCTTCACATTGTGCTCTAGGTACGTAACTCATGGATTCTTGCTTGCAGATCCTTCAATAAATTCCAAAATGGATCCACATTTTGTTACTCGAGAGACCCACCACGTATTTGGAACTCATCACTTGCTTTAGAAACTTCTTCAATAATAGTCGTTTCTTCGTCGAAAATTGGTGGTTTACACTAATCCACAATTGGATCTGGAATAATTTTTGATGTAAAAGGCGATTCAATAGTAGCATCATCTACCTTGAAACTATCCTTGTCCTCCCCACGATGTGGATTCTGAAATGATTGTTGTTGTTCTTGTTGTTGTTGATGTTTTACCACCCCTGCCATGGCAATCCAAGAGCTCTGATACCAATTTGATACTAGATTTTGCAGATGGGAAGGAAGAAAAGTGAGAAGGATAGAAAGGGTAAAGCTTAACACCCAAGTTAGTAACCCAACGGGGTACAGATTGACACCACCCGAGAATTTAACAAGGGATATAGGGCTAGGGACTGCTCACCACTTTAATGAATCCACCTAAGAGATACAAAAACGGAGAACTCGCCACCTATCGGAATCCACCGAAGGATAAGAGTTACAAGAAGAAATATCTTCTCACAAGTCAAAGACTATTTTAATCAACACTCAAAAACTACTCATTTCATTCATAGCAAAAGATATATATAGGACTTGTAGGAACAACCCTCCATCATAGGAAAAATAAACTTAGATTTCAATTAAAACTTAATGAAAAAATAAAGACAATTGACTTTCTAGAAACTAGGATGACTCTTGAAATCTTAAAAGACGCTTAGAAACTTAAATAGACTCCTTGATCGGCTCAATGACTTCTTGAATGACTTCAAGGACTTTGACCGGCATCAAATGGGCCTTTTGTCCGCTGGTATCTCCTTAAGACTTCCAAAATGTTGAGGGTTCATCCTTGGCCAAAGGAATTGCGGGTCCCCCCATGCTTAGAGCACTCCTTCTCCACCCTCTAGGAATAGGGTGGACATCTATCAGTTTTTCTTGGCCATTGTTAATCAGTTTTCGATATATAACGTACTGCGGTTCAATTTTTCTTGGACGTGGTTGACCATATGTAAGATGTAATCATGTGATCAACTCATCAACTTAAAATTGAAAATCTCCTTTTTCCGGTAAGCTACTGTAACTGGTATACAGAGTCTGCAGACAACTTCATGTTATAAACAAACGTGCATTTGGGAAATGAACAGACATTGCTTTAAAATGATTTGAGGACTTCAATTGGCTGTTTTGTATGAGACCCAGAAAAATAGTAAGGGCAAAGTAGAACTTCTGGGATCCAAGGCGCCATTTGCCGACCCTAGGCTCAAGGCCCTACTCAAAATACATAAGCCTTGAGCCGCAATAATATATGGTGCATCAACAAATGAACAACAATATCGCGAGTTTGTGACACACTCCTTAGGATTTTAAGACTTATAAAGGGTAACCATTTAGACTTCCATCTATTAGGAACCGATATGAAACTGCACTTGACTGGTATTTCAAAATAAAATGCTAACACGTTTTGGGCTTTGGAGTCCTGAAAGTTAAAGGCTAGCTAATCCTTTTTTTTTTTTTTTTTTAATGTGCAGGAGCTACTACTATGAGTGTACTTACAGGACTTCTCAGGGTTGCCTAGCCAAGAAGCTGGTGCAAATAACCGAGGATAACCCACCGATGTATCAGACCACATACACAAACCACCATACTTGCAACAACCGACTTAAAGCTCCTCCTTGCCTAATCTTTGATTCCACTACTCCTACAGACCCCATCAAATCAGCTTTTGGCTTGGGTTCAAGCAAGTGCCCGAACGATGAGTTGAAAGACCCATCTTACCCTTCCTCAACCAAAACCCATCATCCTCCCGTGATTATTTCCAGTTATCGGACCTGAGCGTTTCATTTGTTTGGGTCTAGGCCAGTGTTGTCATCATCTTTGATCACGGGGGATGTCTATGAGTACTAGGGTGCAACTGCTGCTGTAAGTGTTTTTTTTTTTTTTTGCCTCAGCACTGCTGCTTCTCCTTCAAGCAAAAGTGGCAAACTGTTCTGTCATGTAGCGGGTTTAATTTTGTGTCACTACCAAGCGTGTGATTATTACTTTAATGGAACCATTTATCACTTGTGCCTGCAAAAAAAGAGCACCGTCAGATGCTTGCCAGCTAATTGTGTTTCGCCGGAGAGCACTCCAATAGTCAGTACAGGGAAATGGATGTGAAGAACTTGGTTGATCAAACTCAACCAAGTTATGAACAGGAAATCTTATGAACTTTATTTAGGAGTGCAAGTGTCTTTTCCCTTCATTTCATTTCATTCTTCTAGAGTTATTTGGAGCTCCAGTGTCAGGATGGCTTCCCAGAAAAGATGGTGGTGGAGTTCCACTAGTAGCGGTAGAGATAGCAATGATGGGGGCGAGGTTGGTGCTTTCACTTGATGCAAATCTGATTCTTCCAAAACCTGTATTGAATGGGCTCGTGGATTATGCACTACTGTTACCGCTTTTTGCTACCTTTGGATTTTTTTGCTTGTAATCATGGCCCGTTAGTGTCCTTTATACTTGTCTTCTAGTATAATGAATAAAATATGCGTATGCTTCCTTGAAAAAAGAGAGTTAGCTTAGCTTAGCTTCTAAAGCTAATTAATATTCAAAGATTGGTTTCACCTCCAACAATCGTCCCTAGCACATTTTCCCTCAGGCAAATTTTATTCCAAGGATGTAAGCTAAGAAAATAGAGGTGAAACTAATTGTTATTTTCTGTGCTCGTTTTTCATTTGCAATCAGGACTTCTATGTTCGTGAAAACGAATCAGGAACTGAAACCAGCTTACATCGTTCCATCCGGCCAGAGTTACACGATTGTAAGATGCCAGTTGAGGAGCCTATAAGTTCACCAAGGGGTGAAGCATTCCTCACCATACTCTTCTCATCTACGTGAATCCTCTCAAGCTCCCTCAAGAAGGTTCCTCCGACCAATTTATACCCGTCCCTTCGAGATCTCATCCTTCTCCAACAATGTATTTTGCTTTTTTGACATTTTCACCGTGATCTCTTTACTCCATCTTCTTGTGTTCAAATGGCTAGAGCCCTGAAAATCATGCTTACACGGGGCAATGTCGCCCATTTCCTTGTTTCCTTGCCGAATATGGGGTTCCAGACTCTGAGGCTATACCCGAGTCTGCGTGGCGCGACACTGGATATGGGTGGTGCACCAAGTTATTGCAGTTTCAGAAAAAAGGCCCAAGATATCAAGCAAGTACTTTGCAATCAGATTCACAGTTTCCATGTGTAACACCCCACCCCAAGCAGACCGCTAGCCTAGCAACTTTATTTTGATCCACAAGCAACACCACATGACCCAAATGCTTAAGCCCAAGTTACTAGTAGTAGCTTACAAAGTTTGTTATATGATAAGATCATCTATGTAGACTTTCGATGTGGGACGAGGTGTTACACCTTCCCTCAAACCTTATCACCAGACAAAAACATTTTTGATACAGGAAATGTGAAGTGGAAGGAAGTGGTAAACAATGTAAGGTTAAGCCAAACCGGAGAAACTGATGAAGGAAACAAAATAAGAAGGGATAGGTGCAGATTGGCACAAACTATCCGTAGAGATAAGTCAACTGAAACGGAGACAAACTTATTATCAAAATTATGACAGAAAAGTAATGAAGACCCCTGCCATGTCCCCAAAGTCCAAACTCATACATACTCACTTTGTCCCAAATTGTTGGCCAACCAGCTCATGCCACTTGGCACTCTCAAAACCCTCCTCACTAAAGACCCATCACCAATAGTATATATATACTATAGAGATTCCAATAATAATATGTCACCTTCATGAACTACGTAATACTATCAATTCCATTGGTTCAATGCGCAATGCCATTGGTTATTATTGCAAAAGCGGGAAAAAAAAATAAAAAATCAAGCAGTAGATTTGTACTTCCACACATTTTATCAACCCACAAAATACCTTAAAGTGTGATTTTGTCAAGTTACATACTAAGACCCAACAATTACTATTATTATGCTAAGACCAAATTTCATTGAAACGTTTGATCCCCAAGCAGCAGCTGCCCTATAGGCAGAAAGTTCATGACACTGAGTTACCGTCGCCATAGACAGTCCAAGTACTAGCTGCTATCGGATGGATATCCCGTTTGGACCCTGGGGATTTTGTTCGGATTTACCTCTCTTGCCACTTTCAGGAGAGGCAACTACTTTCCCCTTCTCTTCTTCTGAGAGCCTTCTCTTGGGAGCAACCCTAGAAGGTTCCCACTGGTACAGGCCTCTGGATGTCCCCTCGCCAATGCTTTCAGTACCATCAACAGTAGTTGCAGTAGTTGGCACGTCCCTGCACAAGATGAAGGGAAAAGCAAATCAGAAACGAGTCAATCACTTCCCCAATACACTTTCTAAAAGCAATACCAAGATACGGTCTTGAAATCCTAGTGTTATAGTTTTCTTTTCAACAAGTAAATTAACGTACAAAATTCAGAGCGAACAAAGAATAGACTGAAGGTCAAGACCAAAACAGAAAGATTTAGCTTCGTTTTGGACTCATTTGATATTAAAGCTTAATGACATCAAAGTCAGGAATTGTTTTTCATCTCTAGATTTAATCTAGTCTCAGATTCAACTGTCAAGTCAGTTTTCTAATATCAAAAGCATTCGTGTTTCTGAAAATGCAATTTCAAATAAGCAAAGTTTCACTCTTAGACAAACAGCCAACTTTAAAACCACAATTTTCATGGTTTAGTTCTAAAGGTCAAAAGATATTTGATTCCAAGACGAACATTATGAATTCAAAAAAGTTCTCACGCTACAACCTCAAGCATCCTAAACCATATCAAATTTCGCGCTCAAATCCTCAAAGATCCATGGATGATTAGTACTCAGTACCCACATTGGGTAATTAAGTTTTCAAGAAAGTGGCGTTAATGCCTGGAATGGAATTTGGATTCTTCACCCATTGAATTGAAATCCCTTATTTTCCATTAGAGACGGCAGGCTTCCGTGTCTAATCCACAAAATGGCCACAGAGGGCACAGTTCTAATCCACAAAATGGCCAGAGACTTAATAAACTCACAATCCCATTAATCTAAAGCTGACAATTACAATGCCTCTTGGTAGGAAAGGAACAAATTATAGACATAATGGGAAATGTCGTAAGAGGTGACAACTTTCACAAGAAAATAAAATTTTCTTCTGTTTAAAAACAAGAAAGCAGAAGCTATCTAATCATGCTTAAATGAGTTGTACAAGAAGATTTACTTTCTAGCATTTTTTACCATTTTCATGCTAATCAAACACCCAAAAAAAATGTCATTTTTTCTTCTTCTCTTTCTTGCATTTTCTATCATTTTCAAAACCAAATGGACCCTATTGGATCTCATCGAAAGCACCAAGGGAGTTGACTTCTGAAATATCTTAAATGAATAAAGTTTTCAAATGGTAACTTGCTTGATAAAAAGAAGCACATATATCTTAAGTTACTTCCATTTATATAATGGACATTTCCAAACCATAAGCATTACCTGAAGGTGCAATATTGCTCAAAGTGTTCCTTGACCTCGTGCTGGTGCAACGCATCCCACCAATCTTTATCTGTTCTAATGGACCTTAGATTCAATGCATTATCCTTGCCAAAAGGTAATCTACTCAATCTGGGACACCCATGTATCTCAAGCTTCTTCAAGGAGTGCCACTCCATCGATTCATTTGCACAAATGCTCCTTAATTTTGGCACATTATTAAGTGTCATTTTCTCCAGGTTTGGAAGCAGAAAATCAGACCCCATAATTATCTCTTCAATTTCGAAGCAGTCTTCAACTTCTAGTTGTTGGATTCCTAGATTCATCTGAACCAACCCCTGCGAAAATATCTTGAACAACATTGGACAATTTTTCAAAACAAGAACCTTTAGTTTGCATAGACCACCACCAAATGGTACATGACCTTCCCAAATGCTTTTCAACATTGGCAGATTCCTTACGTGGAGTTGCTCAAGGTTTGGCAGTACTGGGCTGTTTATTGTAGTGTTACCATCCACGATTGTTTCAATTTTACTGCAATTTTCAATCAGCAAACCTCGGACCTCGTTCATGCTCTCAACAAACTCCATTAGATTCACAGCATCAGGATGGTTGACCAATTCAAATCCATCTGCTTTAGCAAGTAACTCTGAAGCTTCTGGATTGTAATCTTGACATTTCATGTACCTTTCATACTGGTAAAACATGGGAATCTGAGGAGAGGTTGAGTGGAAACCGATGCAAACTTGAAATGATGCAAAGCAAGGGTCACCTCTCTTGAGGAAAATACTAAGAATATCTGCTTTGGGAACACAAATATATGTAGTATCTGCCTCCACCTTTATGACATCTACTGTCTCATCTGAAAATTGGTACTGGAGAGTGGTAAGTTTTAAGGTAACTATCTCTGCTATGGTAGTAATGAGCATCTCTTCACTGCACTGCTTACAGGGAGCTTTCACATCAATGATCAACTCTTTCAATGCAGACAACTTGGAAATTACTTTGCAATTAGTAGCTACCACTGGAGAATAGGTGTCAGGAAATGATACTAGCAAACGCCTTAGACAAAGTAATTTCTCAAGGAGCGGTGGTATGTTTTTTATCCCGCTACCCCGAACATCAAGCACCTCAAGATTCACGAGTCCTTCTAATTGAGAAGGAAGCTCAGTCAGATATATGCAGCTATTTAAATAGAGCACTTTGAGGCTGATCAACTTTGATAGGGATTGAGGTAAAGACACCATACCCGTTCTATAGAAGTCCAGAACAAGGAGAGTTTTCATGTGATCGAAAAATGAGGCAGGGATAGTTTTCAAGCTTAAATTCTTCTGCAGGAAGAGAGTGGAAAGCACACTAGAATCTGGGCACTCTGGTAACATTTGTAGTTCATTGTCCATCAGAGAGATCCAATTCTTCTCTAACCAATGCTTCATATCTGGGGGTTCTCGCAACCCTGCCTTGGTTTTTACCATATGTGTATGTTCACCATCATGTAGCGCCACTTGCCTGATAATTTTGTGCATCTTCACATACTCAGTGGTCATACCTTCCTCTAGTAAGGAAACATTTTTAAGATGCTGCAATATGTTACGACCGCTGATTCGCAGTTCATCTCCATCATAGTCGCTGCCAAGAAAATTTTCAGCACCCCAACAGTCCAACAAACAATCTATGGGGATTTCAGTATCTTCGGCATATAAAGCACCATAACAAAAGCAATTCTTTTGTGCACTGTCCAAGTTATTGGAACAGAACTTCAGTAATTCGTACAGTTCCCCCATGCCTTCATGTGTAATGTCACGCCATTTGCTGAAGTTGGTAAATCCATCAACCCATTGACCCTCACTCTCTCTCATTCTGAAGTTACTTGCTATCATTTTTAGGACGAGCGGAAGGCCACCGCACTTCTCGACAATTTTCCAGGCAAGCTTTGAGATTTTTGTATTCTCTTTAAGTTTTGGACTTTCCAAAACATCATGAAACAATTCCCATGCCTCATTTTTGGGTAAATAATTTACCTTCACGGCCCTATTAACTATTGAGGAGCAGACATGAAGAAATCTAGTTGTCAACACAACCTTGCTACCATTCTTAGTTTCTGGGATTCCGAGGCGATACAAGTCTAGATCTTGCTTCACGTCATCCAAGAGTAGCAAATACCTCTGACCCTCCAACTCTTCTGATATCCTCTTTGCAACTACATGAGCATCACTGGTGCTTTCAACATCAAGTTTCAGTCTTCTCGCAATAGCCCCTTGCAACTGCTTTGTGCTCAAATTCTCCTTGCTATCCTCTGCCGAAACCTTCAACCATAAGACAATATCAAACATTTTGCCAACCTCTTCCCGGTTATTCAAGCTCTGCATTATGGCTGTTTTACCACTCCCCACCATTCCATGGATCATAATCCCTTTAACTTTGTTATTCCTCAGGAAATCCAATATCTTATCCTCATGCAACTGAAGTGTCTTAAATTTACGGATTTCTGGCGCAGGCATCAATTCCACAGGCTTCGGCGGGGGATCAACCATAACTTCTCCCAGTTCATTGCCCTCCTTCAAAAGAAGGAGAACTCTTTCACACTTACCTATCATCTCTCGGCCGACGTCTGAACGTGATATAGCTCCCCATACTCGCGAGCGATTGTTTTCTTTTTCAAATCTGGTTTCAAGATCTTTCACTTCATTCTCAATCTTCCCCACCCTGTAAACCCAATCAGTGTAAGCATTAGTTTCCTTCTTGCTCTTGTGCCTCTGTAATCTATTCTGGTAATCCTCCCATTTAGCAAGAAGCGTTTTCAATGCATCATTCAACTCTCCACGAATTTGATCCAAATTGTTTGAAGCAGAAATTGTCTCCTTGACCCCAGCATATAATGACGTGCCACCTTCAGACACGGCCCCCATTATAGCCTCGCATGGCGCCAAGAAACTCATAATCTGTTACAAAAAGCTAAAAGAAGGAAGAAAAAGTTTTGAGTCAGTAACTGCAAGGTTGGAACAAAGAATCAGCTGGAATTTCCAATGAAGTGCTAAAGCTTAAACTGGTAGTGTCCTTGTGTTCCAGATAATACAACAAAATAATAACATTTGTACAAAAGAAGGGGCCCTTGATAAGGCGAATTCTTGATAGGGGGAGGATATTTATCCGCGATATTGTTATTTATAGAAGGATATTGCCAAGTAGCTTTAGTAGTTTATTTTGAATTTATCCATTATATAGTGGTGTTGGATGCCTTTACAACCCCAAGATGCAGATTTCTAGGGTTCCTTATGTGCAGATTCCTAAAGCTTTATTTTTCTTTATTTGATTATGCTGCATTAATTCTTTTGGAGTGAAGAACCAATAGTGGACAGATATTTTAGCTGGAAGTAGAAAACAATCCTGATTCCAATCCTTCATTGGTTGGCAGGAAATTTGGGCTCTTTAATTTGACTCATTGTCAATTTTCACATAAATAGCACGAAACAAATCTGAAATCTACACACAATCTGTAATACAATACAGATGAGTCAATGACTACATAACAGTATCGTTAGTTGGTATAAAAAAAGAGAATAGTATTCCTGCAAGGGATGCACAAAGTCGCACTCTAATGGGTTTGTAGTTACTGAAGGTGGCTAACACCAATCGTAATTTGTTCGTGTAAGGAAATCAAATAAAGGTGATTGTTGTCATATCTTGCGTTTGCTATACATGTACATTTATTAAAGTGAGAAAGCAGAAGATGAGAATCGTTGCTGCTTCCGCTTTGAATCTCCCCACGCCGGAGATAGATAACAGGTGGACCAGCTCGTGGGCCAACTATGTATCAAAATGGAAGGGGTCCAAGATCCATTACAAGCGGGGCCGAGGAAGTGTCTGATTTCCAACATCCCCCTACCATCACCATTAATGTTATTAAAGCTCTCTGGCTTTGTGAGGAATATCCCTCCCACAGGAATCTGGATCATCATGACCCCTATGTTCCGGCTTCCAAAGGTGATCCTGGGGGGGGGGGGGGGGGAAATTAAATTGTCCCAGCCTTAATGCTGGCTTTTGGATGATGCTATGGTGTCCCCAGTCATTTTGGGGACACCATAATATTTGGCATAATTTCACCACTGTGAGCATAACTAAAACACAATACAAGCATAACAAAACCCAAATAAAGCATAACCAAGGAATATCCAAAAAACCAAGGCATAACAAACAAGTTATGGTTTTGTTATGTTTGTAATAGGTTTTGGTTATGCGTATAATGATTTTATTATGCCAAAAGTTACGGTGTCCCCAAAATGACCGAGGACACCGAAGTCATTCCCCTGGCTTTTTGCTTTCTTGTTTACTTTCTAGTTCAGCGTATTATGGAAACTAAAGATAACCTCTTGAGGCATGTTACTCCTATGAGTGTCAAGCTATGCACCACGTAACATTTACTGGCGCAACATTCACCACAACTTTTGGGGAATGAGGTGTATTATTTTGGGGAATGACTTCGGTGTCCCCGGTCATTTTAGGGACACCGTAACTTTTGGCATAACAAAACCATTATGAGCATAATCAAAATCCATTACAAGCATAACAGAACCATTTGTTATGCCTTAGTTGGGTTTGATTATGCCTTGGTAGGTTTGTAACTGATACCATACAGTTCATAAGGGGAAACAATACAGTCGCTACCCCGCAGTCCTTAAGGGCATATATTATGGCCCATGACCTGCAATCCTTAAGGGCATTGTTAACATGTGATGCATAAAGGTGAGCTGAATTTCTGTTTGACCGAGCGAAGGCAAGCTCGGCTCAACCAAACATGTTACTTAATGGGAGCAAAGAAACCACATTGATAGTTTCTTTTTGACAGTCAAAATGCCCAAAGAAGATGAACAATACAAAAATTGGTCGAAGGATCAAGGAAAATGTCATATTTAAGCTTTCTATTCCCTTGGAGGCTTGTTAGGCAAAAATTTGATTACTTTTGCTAAATATAATCTGAAAAGAAATCACATGAGTTTTTTTTATTAAGTGGTTCGGGCCCATTTAAGATATAACATATCTCTTAATTACTTCCCAACAAAATTTACTTCCCAAAAACATATCTCTTAATTACATCTTAATCTCTTTTATAAAAAGAAAACTCTTTAATTCCAACTATTCTTTATCGTCAATCTCTTTCCGTGAGAAAGAGAAAGGGAGATTGAGTTTTATTTATTTTAGGAGCTGAACCTAGATGAATGATCTAGGCTACCTACGTAACCATAGTATGGGATCAAGCCAAACGTAGTTTTAGTTTGTATTTAGTGTTTTTATTTTTAGCGAGCCTCTGCGGTTACTTTAGTGGTTTAGTGAACCTTCAAGGTTCAATTATATTTATAAACTTAGGAATTGCGACATCACTGTAAGATAAGAAGAGTACTTCCCAACTAGGTTGACAACCGTAACTGGCTTTGAGCAAGAGAAAATAAAAAAAAACTTCCGTCTCGAAACCCACCTCAAATGGCGTGTGATTCCCTCTTTAATCCACAACTCACTTGTCGAAACCCTAATTTTCCGACATCTTTTACCCCAACATATCATCCAAACACGGCCTAACTATTAGTCCACTATTCAAACCCATCAAACGTGCAAAGTTTCATAATCCGTCAATAACCCATCAATTTGACACAGAGTTAACAAGTAAGTAGGTAAACAAGCAAATCTTGAAGAAAATGGAAACTATCAGAGAATACAGTAAGGAGCTCATACCTTGTTTAAAGCATACAAAACCCAGGTATTTGCAAAGAAGAGAATCAACCCTTAGCTGAATCCCACTTCAAAAACCAAAGACCCAGTTGATCTTCTCATCCTCATTTGAACAATTGGATCTTGGCAGACTTAGGGTGCAATCCATCTGCCAATAAGAGTTTTCTTTTTTGTTCTTTTTTTTTTTCCGCTTTTAATGGAATACTATTCTTCTTCTTTTTTCAACTTTACTATTCTACATTCCAAAAAGTCTTTCCTCGTCCTCTCAGTCCACTGCTTGACTACTGTTCCCGGAAATTGCGTGACAGCTGCATTAGCAAGTTGTATAATGCCCGTCAAAGAAGAACATAACCATAAGCTCATACATCTTAGAAATTTGATAACTCGTTAAGGTCAGGTTACAAGAGATTTTTCTCTGATAAATCGTCTAGTTTTAGTATGTCTAGTTTTAGTATGGATGAACTATCTTTAACCAGATTGGACCAGTGAGATTAACAGTGAAAGCGCCCGTTAGGTACTAAAGTGACCTACAGTCAATATATATATATATATATATATATAAAACAAGAGAACTTGTAGTAGGTATTTGGGACCCCATGAGCTGATCCCACCACTGCGAGAGCGAAGGAGTGTTTGCAGTCAAGCACATGGGATGATATTTCCCTATAAAGATTCCACGACAATTCTTGCTTTTCCTTTCTCCCTAGAAAAGACTTATTAAAAAGCTAAAGAATAAATATACACGAGAGAGAGAGAGAGAGGAGGAACCTGAAGATAAGTTGGGGAAAACTATTGTTGGTACTGGAATGAAGCTTCTATCTGGTAATCTTTTATGGTTAACTTCTCTATTTCATCTCAGAATTTTGATGGTAGGTTTCTGCACTTGTTTTGGGGGTTTGAATTACTTGTTAAAGAATTTTCTTCAAAACCCAGTTTCTGATTCATGGGCTTGGATATTAGTGAAGTCATATACTTGATGAGTAGCATAATTCTTGAAGTTTTGGGTGGAATTCTGATGACCTCTTGATAAAACTCTTTAAATTTGCACAGTTTAAAATTTTGATGGATTTGTAGAAGTTTTTTAGAATTTTTACTGGAGGTTCTTCTATTTCCATTGTGTATGATGTTGAGAAATAACTGGATTTCATAAATTCTATTTCTTCGGTCTCAATTTCTTTCAATTTGTTTGCTCAATTTGGAAACCAGTTTTTCAAGGGAACATGATATGATTATTTTCAAAGAAACTTTTACCACCACAAACACATGCACACACAAACTCTCTCATATTAAGTGTGAGATCTACGCACTGGATGGTGTAGTGTTTGTGGGTCCCATACGAATGCGAGGAAGTCCATTAATTTTACAATGATTTTTTCAAAAACGCCCTTTTACTTTTGAAAGGGGGTAAAAGAGGAACGTCGTCGACTGTGACCCATTAAATGTTTAAAATGGGTAAATATTTTGGGACAACTTAAAGTAAAAAGGAGCGGACAAATAAATTGGAATGGAGGGAATATAAAATTTCAAAACCAAGCTGCTGCTAGCTTTTTGCAGTGCAAATTTTAGTTTGATTTTTTCCAACTTAAAGAATACAGAGTACTTACCAATCTTGAGAAATTATGGAATTAAGGTTATTGTATACTTCTAGCTTATGTGTTCAAAACTTCAAGGCCAAGTGGATTTTTCTCGGAAGTTTACGGACTATAACTCTGTCAAGTTGTTTAATTGAAACAAATTTTGCGCTAACCTTATTAACACTACTGGGCACCTGTAAAAGTGATACAAGGTTGGGATGATTTCAATTGAATCTAATTCGCCTTTCTGATGCTTGTTTAATCCAGGAAACACGTGTGAAAGCGGTGGTGGTTGGAGATCGTAGTGATGGTCGTTGTGGTTGGAGATCGTTGTGATGGTCGTTGTGCTAGTTCAGGCACTTGGCGTTTCCGATTGAGACAACAAAAGGGCATAATCTGGGACAAAGCCACATTAATCTTTTTGTGCTTTCTTTTGAATAGGTAAAAACATTCATCAACGACAAACAAATTTTAGCTTTGTTTAAAAAAAAAAAAGATCAGTTGTGATTTGACACTGGCTGAGAGAATGGATTCGAATTTGAATTTGAGTTTGGCTCTACCGAGTTCTGGCCTAATGGAGTATAGTCCAGACTTTGAGGACGACATGCTGGAGAGTCCGGAAAGAGAGAACCTTCTCAGCCTTGAGAAAGAGCACAAAGTCAAGTCCGAATCATCCCTGCTCAGTTGTGTGATAGACCCCATAGAGAGTTCAAACTTGTCGGACATTGTTATTGAGGTTCCAGGTAGGATAGCTCTATATGAACTTCCAGAATTGAAGCACAAGGCTGAGCTATTGAGGAAGAGAGTCATGGATTGCAGGCGTAGGAAGAACTTATTACACCTCCTCTTGTCGTACCCTATGAAACCAGAAGCAGACCAGCCTGACTTTTCACTTCTATCGAAAAACTTCACCAGTATAAATCAGAGTTGTGAAAGACTAGATAAGATTGTGGAGTTAAGTATGACTCCTAGTACGAAATTACATGAGAGACTGGAGTCGGTGGCAGAGGATGTTGACGACTTTGAATATTGTCTGGACAAGTACGATTTTCACATGAATCTCTATCATGCAAGTTTAAGACTGCTTTCAACAAGTGGAATAAAAGAAGAGCTTGCCTTGGTATGCAAGGCAGAAGAACGGCGCCGTTGCATAATAGATTCTGCTGTTCGCCAGATTACACGCTGCATTAAGGGTGGGAAACTTTCGGCTATAGGGATTTCTTGCTATGCAGGGATAGCAAATGCAGGGATTCTAACAAAAGCCTTGGAAGATCTACCAGAGATTAAAAGCATGTTCAGAGCCATCATCAGAGCAACTGTGTTGCCATGTCACAATGTCCGTGAGGTCCAAACCAGTATTGCACAAGAGAAAAAAAGACTTGTAGGAACTGGCCTTTCACCATCACTCACACCCTATAAGTTCTTACTGTTTCTGCATTCCAGCAATGAGAAGATAGATCTACGCGACTTCAAAATCCCTGAGGACGGGTTTGTAGTGCTTACAGCTCCAGGCAATAATGTTTATCAGATGATGCCAGTGGATCTTGAGATCAAGATGGAGGATCATCTGCTGCCTTGGAAGTTGTTCTGGGTAAATGTTCACTATTTTGATTCTTTCCGAGAAATTGCCCTCCAATTGATTGAAGCGTGTCATGGCCATTTACTTGCCATCATTCTACTTGCAAGGGCCTTAAAATCTGTCACCAATGTTGTGGTTTGGAAACTCGCGCTTGAGGAATTAACATCATCATCCAAGCTCCCTTCTCCAGTGGAAGATACAAGTGAAAATGTCATGGTTCGTGTACTGAAGTTTGTTTGGGAACACAAGAGCACCGTCACCAGACATTGCATAAGCAACTGTGCTTCAGTTATGACAAAGGGTGGAAACCACAGTATGTCATCATTAGCATCCTCGTGGATCCGAAATGATTTGATAGAAACAGAAGAAGAAGGAGAACATGTTCTCCGAGATCTTATGGATTCCTTCTTGTTAGAGGAAGTTGGCTACAATTATACTCGTATGAGAGGAGAAACCAGAGATGTTCTATTCAAACACTTCATTCCTCATTTACGTCCTCTGCACGTTTGGAAAGAGGGTTCGGGGTTATCAGAAGCACCAGAGGTCGCAGAGTGGGACGCAAAGGTGATAAAATTGAACAACAACGAGCTGTCCGAACTACCAGAGAAACCAAACTGTGCTGTTCTAGTTAAATTGTTTCTGCAAAACAACAATGATCTTATGGAAATTCCTCAGCTTTTCTTTGATTGCATGCCTAAGCTTCAATTTCTAGATTTATCTTATACGAGCATAAAGTCTTTGCCACCATCCATTTCAAGGTTGGTTTCACTTCAGGAATTCCTTTTGAGAGGTTGTGAGCTCCTCATGGAGCTGCCACCCGAGATTGGGGAACTCTCAAATCTGCAAGTTTTTGATCTTGAAGGAACTGAGATAATCAATCTGCCTTGTGAAATAGGAAAGCTTACTAAGCTGGAATGCTTGAAAGTGTCCTTCTATGGTTATGGAAACAGCTTTAGAGAAAGTAAAGGAATAAAGAAAAGGATACCGATGGGGCTTTTAACCCGCCTTGAATCCTTGAAAGAATTAAGCATTGATGTGAATCCAGATGACGAAGAGTGGCTTGCCGATGTGGCTGATGTTGTACTTGAGCTGCAAAAATTGAGAGGCTTAGTAACTCTAAAGTTGTATTTGCCTGAATTTGTGCTTTTGGAGGCAATTAAATATGTACCGAATTGCAAAATTACAGCCGGTCTCCATAAGCAGCGTGTCATATCTTGTCTACCATATGGAGTGAAAGAAGAGTTTGAGAAACAGAAAAATTACCTCAAATATGCAAATGGCAAATACGTACCTACTGAGATTCAGAACATACTCAAACATACGGGTGCTTTTTTCTTAGATCGTCATTGGACTGTGAAGAAGCTATCTGAATTTGGAACTGAAAATATGGCTGACCTGAAATTTTGCTTGTTAGTGGAATGCAATGAGCTTGAGACCATTTTAGATGGTAGAGAGCCATGTGAGGATGGAGAACTCTATTGTGATTCAAGCGTTGTTGAGAGACCGGTACTGGAGGCACTAGAATATTTGGGTTTTTATTGCATGATGAATTTGAGGAGTATCTGGCAAGGTCCAATCCAAAAGGGTGTTCTAGCCAAATTGAAGTCCTTGGCCTTGCACAATTGTCCCAATTTGACAACCATTTTCACAACAAGCTTGCTTGCTAATCTGACAAACCTGGAAGAGCTTACAATTGAAGACTGCCCCAAAATCAACTGCTTAGTTACTCGGGAATCATCCAGCTATGAATCAAGTCTGTTTCTCCCGCGCTTGAAGAAGATATTGCTTCTTGACCTACCGGAATTGGGTAGCATTGCCAGCGGACTTTTTATTGCGCCAATGTTGGAAAAAGTTATCATCTATGATTGTCCAATGCTTGTAACTCTTTCTCCCGCTGAATTCTCCAGCAGCGATTTAAAAATGATCAAAGGGGAGATCGAATGGTGGGAAGCATTAACGTGGCCTGAATCCAAGTGGAGTAGCGAACGTAAAGATCTTATGGCTAGTGTCTTTGTCGAATTAAAAAGGGATGCAGGTTTGATGGATCAACTAGCAGATAATGGAAGTTCACCGTAAGGAAAGATTTGCAGCTGTCTTAGCAGCCAGGTAAATGTCTCACTCTTTCACTTTATTGATGGTATTATTTACTGCTCAGAAAGCATCTGTTTTGATCTACTCCTTGTCAACAAATATAAGACTGACCACATTTTGGTACCACGTTTGATGTGATATATTTTACCTGAATCAGTCCCACTTACTATGTGGTGCCCCTTAAATGCAGCCATGGTCATAGGGCAAGGCCCAAGAGGCCATTGCCTAGGTCTCCTGCAAAACAGCCAAAAACTAGGGTCCCCTGATTATATTTGTCCTTATTCTAGGTAGGGTAAAAAAGGGCCAAATCTATTATGTCCAATTGGGTATCAAAGTGTTACTCTTGGGTTCTTGTAATGACATATTGACAGGTAATTTTTACAGTTTTGTACGTTTGAGTTCTTGTAATCATAAATAATTTTTTGTGGTTGACTTCTATATTTTATTTTTACTGATGTTAACATGTGTCTTGTGGAATCTTATTTCTTAAAAATGTGGAAGGGCCCCCATTCGCCTCGGCCCCCAAAAAACTCGGGACAGGCTCTGCTTAAAATAATGTGGTTGGATTAGTTAGGTATCAAGTTAAATGATACCCAAATGCTCTCCGTTGTATACACTGTGGATGGTTAAAGTTTCTTTCTAACCGAAACTCTGTCCTTTTTTTAGCTAAGCAAACTTGAATAGTCTTTATTTCTTCGGGATTATTCACACCAAAGAAATGTATAATAGCATTCGCAGGTATGTGACATGTTGTACTGGAATTTTAACTTCTTGGTATTATTAACACCTTGACTACTGCCAATTGGGTGGTCTTTGGTGGACGACCATTTCTCAGGCAAGATAACAGAGGCATCCTGGCTCCATACGAAATTTTTCGGGAGGCTTACATTGACAAATGATATGTTTAATATTTGATTCAGGGATGCATGTCTTACTCTGTTTTTTCCCCGAAATGTAGAATATTGTGCGAATGAAAAAGAGAATGAAGCGCAATCATCTCTCCTCAGACATTTCAACATATCAAAATTCAGCTATATTATCGTACTCTCTATGCTGCATATATTGTCTTACTGCTTTTTCATTTGCAATAGGCAAGACAGGTCGTGACAGCCGATGAAGCCGAGCTCGGAAATTTTGGCTACCAATGGCAATTGCTACAACTGATAAGTACTCTTTATTCCAGAGCTGCTAAGATCAAAGCTTCAGCTGATTTTCTGACTCTGAATGTCCTTTTGAAGGGAAAATAAATGATGGGTGTGCTGCTTGTTTTTGGTCTGAACTAAGAATTGATTTATCCTCGATGTGGATTTTTTTCATTCTTATTAGTACCATTTTTTATAACCAAGTGTCCGAATGATTTTACACACATCTCGGCTAATCCTGGGGCCTGTAGCTAACTACCGGGCAAACCTTCAGTGTGATCTATTCACTAAATATTTATTACTCTACTGTTGTACTAATAGTATGACTACTTTTGTCTCTGCTCCATGGGTTGGGGATGCATATGTATGTCACACTTATAATTTTGTCATTCACGCCGTCGATCCCAAGCCCGGAAAAATGAAAGGTTTGTGCACTAGCTAGTAAACAAGCAGATCCCAATTATTTGGTTTGCATGCCCTAGTTTGGTTTGGTATATGTATATGTTGTTTGTAGTCTTCTTTGGAACTTTTCTTTAATTTTCAACTGTAAACTTTGTTCGTTCCTAGATACTTTTAATGAATTTTGTTTCTTCCTAGAATATTGTGTATGTTGAACCAAGCAAGTTTCATTTTCCAGCACTGCCCTTTGAACCCAGCTCCTGTTGTGGCGAAGTTTTTGAAAGGCTGGGAGGACTATTCCACCATCCCTTGCCCGAAGGAATTTCTGGAGTGGGTCCCGCGTGCCGTCAGTACACATGGTCGGTTTCCTTAGACTTCCCGCGCCTAAAGGGGTTCCCACCTCATCAACCCAGCCCGAATAAGTCTGTTGGTGGTCTTCACCAAAAAATAAATACAAAGCTAATTAATCAAATCCCGAGAACATCAAGTAAATCATAACAGATATTCCACAGTTATCCAAAAATAACGGATTTACACATAGCGGATCGAAGCGCGGATATCTTGCATATCTTTAAAAAGATTTAAGCCCTTTGCAATTGTTAAAACTTGAACCACCAAACAGAACTCCCGTATGGCTTTTCCCTCTATGATACAACAGCCCCACTAATAAGTCGTGGTGGCTCTAAATACTGTGCACAAGTAAATTAGAACCCAAGCTCCACCACTAGATCACCCTAACGTTTTGCTTGTTATTCTCTCTGCAACAATAATATAAAGTAGATAATATGAAAAAATATTTCAATGGATGTTCATTGTAGTGTGCCTAAAAGAGATTACCCAGTGGAGAAAAATCGATAAATTCGCGATTAGCTTTTTGACGAAATGCGATGTGGTGGAATATAGTCATGTTATACTCTTGATGCGTGTGTAAAATATGAAAAAGGGTGAAGTATTATCCATGTCTATTAAAAGGGGATTCACGAAAAACATTCCAGATTTAGGTGCTATTATCCTTCGTAGAGATGCATCATGAGTATCTTCTTTGTTCTTGTAGTTTACTTCTTTGTAATGTTTTCTCTGATCCAAGTTCATTGCAGGGATCTAGAGCATGTGCGGCAAATATCGGCCCCAACCGGCTCCGGTTATTCAATTCAAAATGTTTATTTTCTTCGTCTCATTGAGTAGTTAAACCATACAACGATAAATAATCGATGAGTCGATCAACATAGCAAGCATGTTTATTTTCTTCGTCTTATTGAGTAGCCGACCCATATAGAAAACCAAGTGGATGAGACATAGATAGCATGTGCTCCAAGTATATTTTTCTTAGAAAAAAAAAAACCCCAAGAAAAGGAGCTGGATCATGAATCACCTACTTAATGAGGTAAAAAAAAATATAAAGGTTCAGATAAAAAAACTGAATCCGGTGTGAGCCCTATTATATTGGCTGCACAACAAGCTTGCACAGACCCGTATAAGAGAAATAAATATTATTCAATGCCCGTGATACACCGTACCGCAAAACAACATGTATGAATCCAGCACAACTCTTCTCTTCTTTTCTTTTTCTCTCTCTATATGCGGATCGCAGGGTGGCTCTCCGTTCTCTTGGACTTAACTTAAATTTGGAAGTTTTGTCATTATTTGAATTTTTTTCGCATTTGTTAGTTTTGCGTCAAACTTTTGTGGGTTATTGATTTGTCTTGACGAGAGGAATCGGAAAAGTAAATTTTATTTCCCTTTACCCAAGTATTTTGAGAAATAATCACGTCGAGATGAAACAATAACCTACAAAAGTTTGGAGCAAAACTAACAAATGCTAAAAAAATTCAAGTAAGGACAAAATTTCTAGATTTAAGTTGAGTTCAAGAGAACGGGAAAATCCTTGACCAAAACAACACCAAATTAAGTACGGACATTTATTTTGTATGTACGCCGGGCTTCAAAACCCAGCAGAGAATCAATGGACTAAAAATAAAGTCGTAGGGCGTTTCTGGGCCTTGTTTATTGCAGCATATGAGGTCTCTAAGAGCATCCGCACGAGAGTAACTAAATTACCATGTACTTCACCTTAAAGAGTAGCTAAATTACCATGTACTTCACTTTAAAGAGCAAAATGAAAGAAACAGCCTCACATTAGCACATCAGCTTCTTTACTAGTGGGGACCGCTTGCCAAAGTTTTAATTTTGCAACAGTTCCTCTTTATTTTAAGAGAGGCACAGTTCATCAGTTAAAAAAATTTATAGTAGTTTTCAATCTGTACTTTATCTCATTCAATCATTTTATTTGTCTCCATTTCGGCACTGTTCATCTCTAGGAACTAGCTACTTTATTAATATTTAATTGAAAAACAATTGAGATTAAAGAGTATGATGTAGTAAATATTTTAAAATTGGGTAGCTAAAGTAATAAAGTCACTTTTTATGGTGTAAATTGGTCCAAAATGTAAAGAGTCCAATGCGGATGCTCTTAAGTAGTTAAATGATAGTGTGAGTTCACAGTAAATGTCTGTGTGTAAGTATGTGTGTGCATTTTTATTGCTTTTTTTTGGCAAAAAAAAAATGTGAATATACTGAATGGATTGTTGGGGAAGATTATGAGCCCAACCAATTACACAAGCTTGCTTTTTTTACATGATGAAAATTGTCAGCTTAAGAGTTTTGAAGCCGAAGACTTTTTCATTTGTTTCTTTTGCTTTTTGGCTGGAATAGGTGTTCGGACAAATAAGCCAAAGTGGCTTATTTTTTGTCCTTATTCAAAAAAATTTCGTATCACGTGGCTTATTGTCAATTTTTTGGAGATTATTGCATCCTCACGACGAGAGGAATCTAAAAAGTAAAAAATTTTGACCGAAATCTAGTTTTTTTTGAATAAAGACAAAAAGTGGCTTATTGGCTTATTTTCGTTTTTTTGTGGGTTTGTTTGGCTCATTTTTGGAGGGAAAGCCAGTGGCTTTTTTAGAAGAACAAGGCTCCCGGTTGTTCTTCTAAAAAAGCCACTGGCTTTCCCTCCAAAAATGAGCCAAACAAACCCAAAAAAAACAAAAATAAACCAATAAGCCACTTGTTTCGTCTTTATTCAAAAAAAATTGGATTTCGGTCAAAAAATTTTACTTTTTAGATTCCTCTCGTCGTGAGGATGCAATAATCTCTAAAAAATTGACAATAAGCCAAGTGATGCAAAAAAAATTTGAATAAAGACAAAAAATAAGCTAAAGTGGCTTATTTGTCCGAACACATGAAAAAGCAAAAAGCCTGCTTTGACACTCAAGTTATCTTTGAAGTTTTTGATGCATGTTGGGGTTTTCCTCTTCAATGAGTAATCAACTTTTACCTGCTGCAATAAACACCCAATCAAATAGGAAGCTATGTTTAGTGGGAATAGGTAAGACATCTCTTGTCTAAACTTAAATTTGAGTAAAAAATTTCAATTAACATGAAGTACACCAGTAGACAAATTCAAGCATAAGCACGAATTTGAGAGGAGAAATAATAACCTTGTAAAATTTGAATATATGTTCCGTCTTTCTTAATTTCATTTTGAGTAAAATTTGTGTGTTAAACTCATTTTGTTATAAATTTCAATCAAGAAATGATGTGGATTTCAAGGAATTTTTACCCAAAATTTGGATTCTGTATGGAAAAAAAGAAGGGTTAAGAGCCGGGATGTTCTAACTATTACTCTGTTGATGCGGTCAAAATTATCAACCTTTGACCTAAGAAGATAGTTTGACTTACCAATTGGCTGAGGGCACGTGGCAACAGGGCCCGCGCGATAGGGAAACTTTGGTCAAATCTTGACCTAGAAAAGACAATCGACCACCCAACTACAAAAAAGCACGTGTAAAAATCTTGGAGAAGTATCCGCAGAAGATGTCCGCAGGGGAGCAGCCTCTGCGGGATAGAATCTTTAGCCCGCGGAAGTCCGCCAAGCTCGCGGAAGGAAGACAAGCCCCACTACCAGGGCAGCCTCTGCAACGGAAGACCGTGGATAGAGTTCCGCGCACGTGTCCCTGCGATTTCAGAATTACAAGAGAGAGAGACTTAGTCAAAGAATCTCTGGAGTTCCATCCGGGCCATAAGGCAAGGTCTGGAAGGGCTCCACCGCGGGTCGCGACCTTGCTCCAGTGGGAATGGGGGAGATTCTTGTGGCTCGGTGGCTTGGGAAGGAGGTTGCGTCGCGGGGACCAGGTTCTGACATCGTTTTCCCCAAGACCCAAAGGTACATGAAGGACACCTGTTGGGATTTTATGGGAACGCTGTCATGGGCCTGACCTAGGCCCAAGTGCCCTATAAATACCCTTGACATTCCCCCTGATTTGACAGAGCTGACTTTTTTTAGAGAGAGAAAGTGGTGAGCACTGAATTTGAGGAAGTAGAACATTCTTCCCCAGAGAAAATGTGACCTCATCCATGCAATCTAGAATAAGCCAATTACTGCCCCTGCGAAAGAAAACAACGGACACGCTGCCTTTGTCTCTTCTGTACCTCTTGCTCAATATTCTCTCACCCCACAAGATTACCCCTCCTTTCTCCTTACTAATCATCAACCAATCGCACCTCTCTGGCTCACACGCAAGCGCACCTCGACGAAAACCTAACTTACATTAGGCGACTCTGCTAGGGAGGTGTCTTTTGGTTTATGGTTAGTACTTGTTCAAAGGAATACGTTGAACCACCGCGCAAGAAAGCAATGACGCCGCAAGATACAACAATGCCAACCGTCGAGGAGGTAGGTGAGACCAACAGCACAAATGCGGTCGCACAAACACTAAGGGCCCTACAAGACGGTCAGCTGCAATTCCTCGAGACGTTGAAGCAGCTACTCACGGCTTTCACAGGCCTCACAAAGCTCATCTTAGTAGCTCTTCCGAAGGCCGCGACCAGTCAAGATGACAAACCCCAGCAAATCCATGCTGGGGACAGCAACAATCAGACAGCACAACCCCAGATTTCTCTGTCCTCACCACACCCCTTGCGTGATGTGCTCATGGGGGGAATCGCCGGAAACTCTGTTGGAGCCCGTAGAAAAGAGCCAGCCACTGACGGTACCAATACACCCTCCATAGGACCTAACATCACCATGGCAGAAGTACAAGCCTTGTCAGCGCAACAAAAAAATGATGCAAACAGAAAGGACCATACCACTGCTGAGGCCAGCACCCCATCTGCGGGGCAATTCATCACTCTAGCAGAAGTCCAAGCCCTCCTGACCAAGGAAAAAGCAAAAACAGTCTTACCCTCTCTTCCAAGCCCAAATATCCGACCACCATACCCCTTGGCGATCCTATCATTACCATATCCAGAAGGGTACACTCAGCCCAAGTTTGTGAAGTTCGATGGCAAGGAGGGGAGTGGCCAGGAACACGTCGTCCGTTTCATACAATCTCTTAGGGCACATGCGATGGACTCCAACCTGCGCCTCCGCGAGTTCTCGAAGTCTCTTATATATCTCTCGCGCCTATACATGGTACGTCAATCTGGAGCCTCACTCGATCGCCACTTGGGAAGAAATGGTGAACTACTTTTATACTAAATTCTTCCGAGTCCGCGAGAAGGTAACGGTGATCAGCCTGACTAAAGAGATTCAGACGATCGGCGAAGATGTGGTGGATTACATCAACCGGTTCTAAGATCACGCGGTCAATTATACCGAGTCGATAAAGGAGGCCCAGCTAGTTGAAATTTGTATTGGAGGGATGATAGATGATTTCAAGATGTTACTTATCAATTTGAAACTCGAAACTTTTTTTTGTCCTACTGAAGTCCGCATACAACCTCCGCCATGTTGTCAAACCTGCCAAAAAGGATAGTTGGAAGACCAAAGCCACGGGCCCCCCTGTCGTTGTCGCGGATGCGTCGCGGAACCAGCAGACAAGCAAAGGAATGAAGCAGAGAGAGCGCAACTTTGAACCTCTGCCAGATCACCCTTGTAGCATGGATGAAGAACGGGCCCTGGTAAACACATGGCTAGCGGATGGGGAGCTGGAACTCCCCCGTGTCAAGTTCGAGCCTACGCGAGAGTTTCGCGAAAACCCAAGATACTGCATTTACCTTCGCCACACAAAACACCCAACCAGTGACTGTGACTGTTGGTCACTTAAGAGATTGTTCAGAAGAAAGCAAAATCCCAACGAGTTGCGAATAGGGCGACGCAATATCCGCGTGGAGCCCTACGCAGTCCACGGGAACCACGAAAGAGAGGTCAACATGGCGGAATGTTACCTGTTCATGTACGAGGACGAGGAAGATTCAGATGGCTACTCCTACATGGAAGAGGAGGATGAGGAGGCATGGGCCTATATGATTTCCTGCTATGAAATCACTGAGGATTTTGGAGACCACGCGGCTCCCGTGGTCACGCCCGATCCTAATGCTTCAGCCAGAGCCTTACAAAACAGTAAGAAGTTCCGAGCCTTCTTTGACGGTTTTGGTTTTACCCCAGCCGCGAGGCTAAAGATCACAAAGGCCATCATCAGTATTGCGGAAGTCCACCATGAGTCATGCATGTCTGCGGAGGATCCGTTCCGCGACATGCATGTATGAATCCAGTACAACTCTTCTTTTCTTTTCTTTTTCTCTCTCTGTATCCAAATCGCAGGGTGGCTCTCCGTTCTCTTGAACTTAACTTAAATTTGGAAGTTTTGTCCTTATTTGAATTTTTTTCGCATTTGTTAGTTTTACACCAAATTTTTGTGGGTTATTGATTTCTCTCGACGAGAGGAATCGAAAAGTAAATTTTTTTTTCCCTTTACCCAAGTATTTTGAGAAATAATCACTTTTTTCTCCAAAATGTCTTCTTCTTTTTTTGCGAAAAAATGGTTATTTCTCAAAATAGTTGGGTAAAAGTAAAAAAAAAAAATTACTTTTCCGATTCCTCTCGTCGAGATTTAATAATACCCTACAAAAGTTTGGCGCAAAATTAACAAATGCTAAAAAAATTCAAGGATAAAATTTCTAGATATAAGTTAAGTTTAAGTTAAGAGAACGGGGAAGTCCTTGACTGAAACAACACCAAATTAAGGACGGACATTTATTTTGTATGTATGGCGGGCTTCACAACCAACCTGAGGACTAGTGGACTAAAAATGAAGTCGTAGGGTGTTCCTGGGCCTTGTTTATTGCAGCATATATGGTCTCTAACTAGTTAAATGATAGTGTGTGTTCACAGTAAATGCCTGTGTACGTATGTGCGTGCATTTTTATTGCTTTTTTTTTTTTGCAAAAAAAAAAAAGAGTCAATATACTGGAATGGGTTGTTGGGGAAGATTATGACCCCAACCAATTACATAAGCTTGCTTTTTTTACATGATGAAAATTGTCCGCTTAAGAGTTTTGAAGCCAAAGACCTTTTCATTTGTTTCTTTTGCTTTTTGGCTGGAATAAGTGAAAAAGCAAAAAGCCTGCTTTGACACTCAAGTTATCTTTAAAGTTTTTGATGCCTGTTGGGGTTTTCCTCTTCAATGAGTAATCAACTTTTACCTGCTGCAATAAACACCCAATCAAATAGGAAGCCATGTTTAGTGGGAATAGGCAAGACATCTCGTCTTTACTTAATTTTGAGTAAAAAATTTCAATTAACATGAAGTACTCCAGTAGACAAATTCAAGCATAAGCATGAATTTGAGAGGAGAAATAATAACCTTTGTAAAATTTGAATATATGTCCGTCTTTCTTAAATTTCATTTGGAGTAAAATTTGTGTGTTAAACTCATTTTGTTATAAATTTCAATCAAGAAATGATGTGGATTTCAATGAATTTTTACCCAAATTTTGGATTCTATATGGAAAAAAAAGAAGGGTTAAGGGTCAGGATGCTCTAACTATTACTCCATGTGAATGATTATTCAGTCTTTCTGAGTACCATGTGATGGTACTCCGGTAGCCGTGTCCACCACACAGTGGTGTGGGAGCTACAGACTTGGAGGTGGAGAGGTGGAGCTGAAGTCCACACCAATGTGAAAAACTAATGGTTGGTCTTAGGACACTGTCACGTTGTGCCTCAACACATTTCACTATCACACATTCCTATCGAGTTCATTACTATGGACTCCACAAAAATGTTTGGTGAGAAAGCATGTTGTGGCACCGCCGCGTGGTGCCCGAAGACTGCTAAAATAATTACTGCACCAATGTGTGATGGAGAAGGAACGTGGCAGTGCAGTGCTTCAGGACCAAGTAATAAATTTTTACGTTCAATGATTTTGCTACCAATCCATAGGTGGGTTGGGGGCCACACCAACAACAAACGCCAGCCAGATTTTTTCACTTCATGTACCTCTCATCACCTATAAACATAATTTCCCTTTCCAGCTTACAGACAAACATGGAGAAAACCAGCCTCCTCATTGCTGCTCTATTGTTGTTGCTGACCAATCCAACAGCTTCCTCATCGATGACCGATTTAACCACAGATCAATCTGCACTCCTTGCCTTGAAGCAACACATAACTTCAGACCCCAACAACATCTTGGCTGATAACTGGACCACAGCTACCTCAGTCTGCAACTGGATTGGGGTCTCTTGTGCTGGTGTCCTCCAACAAAGGGTCACTGCCCTTAATCTCTCTGACATGGGTCTCACTGCCACCCTCCCTCCACACCTTGGGAACCTCTCATTCCTTTCTCTGCTAAACCTCAGAGTCAACAATTTCCATGGCCAAATACCCAAGGAGCTGGCTCATTTGCATAGGTTGAAGAGAATGGACTTTGGGTACAACAACTTTAGTGGAGGGGTCCCCTCATGGTTAGGTTCCTTGCCAGAACTTCAACACTTGCTTCTTGACAACAACAATTTCACAGGCACCATCCCTTTGCTGTTGTTCAACGTTTCAAAGCTTGAGCTGTTGAGATTAAGTTACAATTCTCTACAAGGGAGTATTCCACAAGGGATTGGAAATCTTTCCAAGTTGGTGTCATTGGATTTGAAGTACAACCAGCTTACAGGTTCTTTTCCGTTTGCCATCTTCAACACTTCGACGTTGCAGTGGGTCGATCTCACTTCTAACAGCTTGTATGGTAGTCTTCCGGACGATATGTGTGATCATGCTTCCAAGTTAGAAGGTCTTCGCGTTTCTGCGAATCGGTTGTATGGGAAAATTCCATCCAATTTATACAAATGCAGGAATCTGCAGTACCTTTCGTTGTCCTTCAATGATTTCAACGGCAGCATACCGCGAGAAATCGGCAACTTGACTATGCTTAAGGAGTTGTATATTGGCAGTAACAAATTCGAAGGTATGCTTCACCTAATGGCTAACTTTCCTTTAATGAACATGTACAACAATGACTAGCTAAAATAACTAGTCAGAAGTGCATATTTTATTTTAGCCAGTTATATTTTCTTTCAACACTTCTAGTATTGTTCTTCATTTTAGCCGTGAATCCGTGATCCTTTATTATAGGATTTCTTTATCTTTCCTTCAGAAAATGAAAAAGGAAGAGGGGAACCAAAAATATTGAAGTAACTTATCTGAATAATTCCTCACTATGAAGCACTGACACTCCTAACTGCTTGTCATATCAGTGTCAGACACTTTGGGTGTTGGTTTTTCTCAAAAACCATTGCGGAAAATATATGGTTAAAAAAATTGTTTCGGATCTACTTCTTACGTGTGCGTAAAGTTTCATGAGGAAGGGTTAGGGTTTTACTTTTCGAAGTTCAAAAACAAAAACCCTACTTCTGGTTATGAAAAGATTGATTCCTTCTTGCTCCTTGCACCCCAAATATCTTCAACCCTATGACCCAAGAGAATAATAGCCGATAGGGTTTGTGGGAACCCTAGAATATTTCTCCCCTCTGTAATCTCTCAATTCTCTCTCAATATCTTGTAGGAGGAAATATTTCAGTATCTCCCAGGAGAGAATTAGAGATACATTTATAGGGATAAATTTACTTGGCCAATAAGTCAATCTCTTGTTGGGCTAGGGTTGGGACCTATGGGCTTCTTGAGCCTCAGCTAAAATTGGACTCACGCTCTCTCATCTCTATGAGTGGTGGCCCAATTAAATCAAAATTAATTCCACTATATAATTATGGCTGAACTCTAGGCCTCAAGAATATTAATAAATTGTTCCCGATAAATGCCATTACCGTAATGTCGAACCCCTCCACCATGTAATGTCCATAAGCAGCAATTGGTAATAATAAATAACTGTCACACCAAAGCATACTTATATTTTAATTCCGTTGAATACTAGTTCACTCACTTTTAGTCTAGAAAAACATTTTAATGAACGCTTCATTAAAATGACTAGTACTAGGTTTCAAAGACTATTCCAGTGAACTAACTCAAGGGGACATTATACTCTATAATTAAATAGAGAGTGAATTCCATCTTGAAAATAATGTTCTCACAGCCCTAACATAAATCACCCAACCCACCGAGGTGTTGATCGAGTTAGACCTCACTCATTGGTGACTCAAAGTGACATAGGCTAGAAACTTGAGTTCATTAACTTTCTCAGGATTAAGAGTGAATTACAATTAGCATTATAAGATTCACACTTAAGCGGACAGTAGTTAAAATAGTGTGAGTCTTATGATGGTCCTTCAGTGTATACCAAATACACCAACATATTAACTTGAAGTCTTTCACTTCAATGATTGAGATGGATCATTCTATCTAATAGAAGTTAATTATGTTGCAATTGACCTGATAGATAGTCCATTCTTATCAGCAATTGAGAATAGTTTAAATTACAAACATTGGTGATTTATATCTCCCGTAAGTAAATCACATTTACATGCATAAATCATATTCAATGTAATTTGGGACTTTTGTATTCATCTCATGAATTATATCCAATGTATGAAACAAATTATTTCAGAATAATAAAATAAAACTCTTATTGATAAAGTAAATAAACTATTATTGGTTTTGAGGGCATAAAACCAACATTGGGGACACGTGATATGCCTAGGAATATGCGAGGACATGTATGGGACACGCTACGTGTCATATCCTATGAAGTATCGACACTCTTAATTGCTTGCCGCATTCGTGTCGGATACTTCGGGGACACCCGACACGACACAACATGCCATGGACATATATGGGACACACCACTGGGCGTGCCGCGTGCCTAATAAATTTAACTATTTTTAGAAAAGGACACACCAAGGACACGAGTGTCCCAATTTGGACACGGATGGAAGTGATCAATCTATATTGAAAAATAATTTCGGGGTAATGATATTCAAAAATATAAGGAACAAAATAAGAGTATAGGAATTGCGATCAAATAAAACACTCGTTCAACTTATAACATTTAATAATGAAATAATAAGAATTGTAAAGATACCATTAGTTTTGGTTATTTGTTGATGGAATGTTCGTATAAATAAAACTGTACATCTATCCATATGTATGTACACAAACATACATTATTTTGTCTATGTCTCGTGTCATGTCTGTATCACTATTTATTTAGAATTGTCATGTCTCGTACATATCCATACCTGTTTCAGTGTCTGTATATGCATTCGTGCTTCTTAGGGTGTGCCCAATTAATTTACCTATTTTTTAAGAAAGAGACACACTGGGCTATCTGGCCACATCAGGGACACCTGTTTCTAAACTTGGGCATGCATAGAAACATGACACAGAGATATTTAATTTTATAATATTGAAAGCTTATTCTGAGGGTATGATATTCCAAAAATATGAGAAATAGTGAGAATAAATGAATATGGATCAAATAAAACTCTCATTTAACTTGTATAATATTTACAAAGAAACGACAAAAATGGTAAAGATACTATTGGTTTAGGTTATCCTAGCTGGAATGTGTGTACAAATAACAACTAAATATCTATTGTAAGGTGTGGGTGTATTGGTTTCCGTGTCTATATCCCTATTTATTTAGAATTACCATGTCCTGTGTGTGTCCCTGTCCGTGTCCGTGCTTCTTAAGTTCCTCAACATATGTAGCTAAGAACTGTGCTCAAAGTAGTTTAGATAGCCTCTATTGGGACTTTTGGAGGAGTAATTTTATTTATGTACTTGGCTATTTAAAATAACTTAGGCACACACTTGCCTAGCATGTTGTATATGCTCTACAAAGCTGTTTTTGGCTAATATGACGTAATTCTTTGAGCCATATGATCAGGATTTTGTGTTAAGTTTAAGTCTCACCCTGTGTTTAGGTGAATCCATTCTAGGGGCAACTGGCACAGCTACCTCCTCTGGAGACTCCATACAGGCATAACGCAAAGGATCCCGAAAGGGATCAATCACTCATAGACTTCTACCTCCACACCGATGCACAACCAAAGCAAAGACTCTCTCAGACAGGCATCTAGGATCCTCACTTGCATATATTCATGTGCTTATTTCTGGCTTATATTTGAAACTGTTGCTGTCTATTTGGTTGTTTATGATCTTGAGGACTATGTTCTGCTTATGGGTTTTCTTGTTTGTAGACTTTGGATGAATGTGAGTCCGTTCCATAATCAGGACTAGACCTCTTCTCTTAAATCTTGTTATGATATGAGCTCAAAATGTCTATATTTCTATTCCTTGAATGAAGCTACTTTCTTATTGCTTACCACCCTCTAATGCAATCTCATGAAAATGCATGTAAAATTGCAACCTTAACATGAAAATTAGAATTCCAACTCTAAAGCTTGGTGTAGGTAATAAGATCCTGCTATGTTTTTTACGACTTTGCAGGTGTAATTCCTGCAGAGATGGGTAATCTTGTCAACTTAGAGATATTCAGTGCACTGAGCGGCTCTTTTACCGGATCCATTCCATCTTTTATCTTCAACATCTCTTCATTGAGAAAAATTGATTTCAAGAACAATAGCTTGTCTGGAAGCCTCCCTGCAGACATTCATTACGACCTCCCTCTTTTGGAAGAACTGTACCTTACTTCCAATCAGCTTTCTGGACATTTTCCTCCTGGATTATGGGAGTGCAGATGGCTTCGAAGGTTGTCGTTGTCCGTTAATAAGTTCACAGGCAGCATATCTAAGAACATTGGGAACCTTACTTTGCTAAGAGACTTGTATATTGGGGATAACAACTTGACAGGTACTTCCCATACTTTACTGCCTATCATAACGACAAATCACATATGAGTTTTGTAAACCTTAAATCAAAATCCCGTAAATGATGAGTAGAGACCAACCGTTCACATACATGGACCATGAGGTCGGAAAGCCTCAAGGTGGTCACCACAGGGTTTATAGAATTTGGAGTTTGCGGCTGCAACTTGAGTGGTTCAGAGCCACAAGATACAGTAATGACAACTTTGTGGGCTTGCTGCGGTCACTCTAGAAATTGGATCCGCATGTTTCTTTGAACATTGAAAATGGTGTTTCAGTCTACTTTCAAAACCCAAGTGGTTTGGTTGGAATGTCTTTTGCACTTGTTAAGATATGACCATTTTACATTCATTATGTAAGAAAAACTGTCTTTTTTGTAGAAGAATTGTATCTCTCTTGTATTAAATCCCCATCACAGCGCATTTGTTCGCTGGAAACCTTTCTAATTTGTGAAACATAGTGGATAGTTGAAACCAACCCTAAATGTTGTAGAGTTTGGCTTACCGAAAGTGAGATGAAAGCATTTCTCAGCTTATGAAACCTCTTTTGACTGTTGGTTTGAGGTTTGAGATGGGTGGTCTAGGTTGCACAACGACCAGTGTCAAAGTCGCTGTGGGTACTTTGGTTGTTACACCTGTGAATAAAAGCATTTCTTGGCTTAGGATTGGTTGAGGTTTGAGATGTGTGGTCTCGGTTCCATGAGTTTCTGATTGATCAAGAACTCACTCAGGCATGGTTCGAATGAGATAGATATCATCATATCATGGCGAAAACATGATTCTTACCAATTCCACAGAGGTCAATGGTACTTTTGCAGATAAGAGGGCATATACATACTTCATATATAACTACTTACCAGGATAAAGCTACTCCTTTCATTATAGGACTATCTATGAACATATTGCTGATCAGCCGCATGCGCGCATGCCTTTAAATATTTGAGCAAACTTTGGGTCATTTCCATGATAATTAAATTCACTTTGAGCTTAAAAGAGAGTGTTTATAGCTTGGTGTATTTGTGTAGGCACATTACCCGAAGAGATCAGTAACCTTAATCTTGAGAGATTGAGCATCCATGTAGCAAGCTTAACCGGCTCAATTCCATTCCAAATCTTCAACATGTCAACCCTGAGAATAATTGACCTGGGTCAGAATCAGCTCTCAGGTGATCTTCCTTTGACCCTAGGCCAATGGCTGCCCAATCTTGAACAACTTTATGTAAGTTCCAATAAACTCAGAGGAGTCATAACAAGCTCTATCGGCAATGCCTCGAAGCTTACAATCATAGACATGACCAGCAATGGGTTCAGTGGCTCCATACCACAGACACTTGGTAATCTAAGACTCCTTCGAGTATTCTTCATAGGTGAGAATAACTTCACTCGGGAATCTTCTTCTCGCGAATTGAGCTTTTTTACTTCCTTAGCAAATTGCAGACATTTGGAAATGCTGGAACTATCACATAATCAATTCCACGGTATGCTTCCAGCTTCACTTGGGAATCTCTCCACTTCGCTTCAAACGTTGCATGCGTTTGGATGCAATCTTATGGGGAACATTCCAAGCGGCATTGGAAACTTGAGCAGCTTGGAAGTAATAAGTTTAGATAGCAATGAGTTGACAGGCTTTATCCCGCCAACTCTTGGAAAACTAAAAAGCCTCGAACGCTTGTATCTTGAGCACAATTGCCTCGGAGGATCCATCCCCAATGATCTTTGCCAGTGTATTAAGTTGGGAGACATATACCTAAGTGGGAACAAGCTCTATGGTCCGATACCACCTTGTTTGGGTGAACAAAAACCACTAAGAGCTCTATACTTAGACTCCAACAACTTGACTGCCACAATACCTTTAACCTTGTGGAGCCTTACAGATCTCATTGGTCTAAACCTGTCGACGAATTCTCTAAGTGGCTATATACCACTGGAAATTGGCAAATTGAAAGTCATATCACAGTTAGACTTGTCGTGGAATCAGTTATCTGGCAATATCCCAAGCACCATTGGAAGTGCCCAGACATTAGTCAATCTCTCTTTAGCACATAATAAACTACAAGGAACTATACCTGAGTCACTGGGAAACTTGATAAACTTGGAATTCTTGGACCTATCCATTAACAATTTGTCTGGAGGCATTCCTAAGTCATTGGAGAAACTACGGTATCTCCAATATTTAAATCTTTCCTTCAACAGATTGCGAGGTGAAATTCCTACTGGAGGAAATCTTGCAAACTTGACAGCTCAATCATTTGTGCAAAACGCTGGGCTGTGTGGTGCAGCTCGATTTCAAGTCCCTCCGTGCAAAACTAAAAAGCTTCAGCCATCGAGGACAACGTTGGATTTACTGAAATATATTTTGCCATCAGTTGCATCTGCAATACTTGTGGCAACACTCATATTTGTGTCGGTAAGATGCAGAAGAGGCGGTAAGCAGTTACCAAGTCAAGTAGAATCGGTTGCTGTTGCGTGGAGAAGAATCTCATATCAAGAACTTGTGGAGGCAACAGATGCATTTAGTGAAAGCAACCTACTTGGCAGAGGGAGTTTCGGGACTGTGTATAAAGGAACGCTTTCGGATGGGATCACGGTTGCAGTCAAGGTTTTCAATTTACAAGCAGAAGGCGCATTCAAGAGTTTCAATGCTGAATGTGAAGTCCTGTGCAATATCCGTCATAGAAATCTCCTCAAAATCATTAGCAGCTGCAGTAGTATGGATTTCAAAGCCCTGGTGCTGGAGTACATGCCAAATGAGAGCCTCGAAAAGTGGTTGTACTCTCACAACTATTTCCTGGATGTCCTGCAAAGGCTAAACATAATGATAGATGTAGCATTCGCTGTGGAATATCTACATCACGGCCTTACAACGCCTATTGTTCACTGCGATCTGAAGCCGAGCAATGTTCTTCTAGATGCAGATATGGTTGCACGTGTCGGTGATTTTGGTATTGCCAAACTCTTTGGTGAAGGGGAGTATATGGAACAAACCAAGACCCTCGCCACGATTGGGTACATGGCACCAGGTGATGTCTGCTATCCTTTTTTTTTTCATGTTCCTATTTTGCAAATTGCTTCCCTCATCTTGACTATATTTTTCATTAGTCGATATGATACTGAGGAGTTTAATGTCGTGCGCAGAGTATGGAATGGAAGGAATAGTCTCTACTGGAGGCGATGTCTACAGTTACGGTGTTCTTTTAATGGAAGTGTTTACAAGAAAGAAGCCAACAAACGAGATGTTTTCAGGAGAAATGAACTTGAAAAGTTGGGTCAGTCAGTTATTGTGTTCTGGTTCATTGCTTTCAGCTGTGGACTCCAATTTGATCCGAAAAGAAGATGAAAATTTCGCTGCAAAGGAGCAATGTGTGTTGTCAGTCTTGCATTTGGCCCTGGATTGTTCGAAAGATCAGCCCAAAGAGAGGATCGACATGAAAGATGCTGTGGCTAGACTCGAGAAAGTTAGAACTGTGTTTCTAGCAAAAGTTGGCGGGGCCTTGAAAGACAAAGCTATCTGAGGCTAACAGCTACCAAGATTCAAGGTGCACCTGAGCTGGCCCAAACACCTGACTTACCAGGAAAAAGAGATTCAAGTTCGCATTAGCTATTTGCTTGTTCACGTTTTGATATAATAGAGGCATCTGGTATAGCAGATCCCTAGGCTAACTGGGGATGTGATGTGGTGGTTGATCTTTTTCTGATTTAGCCTCTCTTCCGTTAAGTTGCATCGATTTTAAGCTTGTTTTGTAGTCATCTTGTGTAAGGTTCTTTTTTCATAAATACTCGCAAGCTATTCTTATGAAACCAAACAAGAGATGATAAATCAAAACGATTAGCCCCACACAGTGTAGTTATGCTCCACTTGCCCAAAATGACCTGAACCAAGATTATATGGATTATATCTATTTACACTACACAAAAACCTAGAAAAAAAATTTTTGAATTTGTTGTTAACTCCCCTTGATAATTTAGAAATGTCTGAGGAATTCTATACTTCCCTCAAAAGAGAAGAGATTGCTGTATTTTTAGTTTTTTTCTGCACAAAAAACCTTCTGAAAATAGAAAAAGGCATTGAGAAAGAATCTAGAGAGTATCTAAGAGAGATGTGGAGCCTCCATTTGATAGACTGAAAACATGCTGCCTGATAAACGTAATTCAGCTAAAACAAAGCATAATTGGATCAGAGATACTGTATCTTGTGGTAATATGGTTTGATTTTGCTTCATACAAACAAAGAGGCATGGAATTTCAATTCCTCGGTTCCTTCTCCCTTTCCTTGTCCTTTGCATTCCCCTCAATAGATCTAGAACCAATCGCAATATTAAGAGCTAACCAAACTCTGAAAAGCCATAACTATCAAGTAAACAAAGGCAATATCATTGGCTCTTGTTTTCAAACACCAAGCCACACCTTTTGCCAGCATTCCTCCGCAAACAGGGAAAATTATGTGCGTCAAATCTGATTGTCTAAAACCTTGCATACAAATCTACGAGTAGATTAAAACACACTAAACAATGTCTTCTGCAATGGTCGCAAATCCCTAACATCACAAACTAACACGAACTACCTTAGACAAGTAAGTCTACTTCATTAATCAGACTACAAGTCAGCTTCAAGCCTGCCTTGATTACCTGGATGCCAAGATGCAACAGAAAATGTTAGACAAACTTGGTAGCAAATAGAAGTCACAACTTAAAACTTGTAGCAAGTGAAATTATGCATCACCTTCTCATCCAAGAAAATATACGAGTAAAAAAAGGTTAGATGTATATCTTGCTATATTAAAACAAAACTTGACCACTGATATTTTTAATGATTTTCAAGACCCTCCATTTCTGTGGCGGTTAGGTGTCTTTTCTCTTCTACATCAATGAAAGTGCATGCAACAGTCTATGACTCCAAAGCAACAGATGATAATAAATGAAGAGTAAACCTACTTTTCCAATATTACAAGTGCTCGTAGAGTAGTTTGGAGCAGACAATAACCATGTAAGGTCACATATTCACATATAGGCTATGTTTAGATGGCATGAATCCTAGGGAGGAATGTGAATGTGATTCCCGGTCCCTGAGATTCCCACGTTTGGATGGCAGGAACCCTAGACTTTGTACATGTCTGTATACATGATGTTCAAGGTTTCGATTCAGGCTTATCAAGTTCATACTTGTCAGTTCACAAGTGAACACTTGAGCAACAGAGCAAAAGCATCAGCTGGAACGTCACTATTGTACTCAGTACATATGATAGACTAGGTAAGACTTTCCCGGTTTAGGAGTGAAGCTAGTGATACCCAAGTAGACTGTGGTGTATGAAAAATCCAAAACTAAATGCTAAAATGGTGTTCTCCAGAAAATTAAGTAAAAATTCATTCCATTCTTCTGGTTTCAATGGTCAAATCAAACGCTTGAATAGATTTTTGTCTCCTTAATATGCATAACATTCCAAAGTTAAGCCAACACTACAATGGGATTATTTCTGTATCATTTTACTGAGAATGGCATTCCTGGGAATGAGATACCCATTCGTGGAATTTTCCCTATTGTGCTATCAATTGAGGATGAGATGATCAAAACTCACCATTAGAAAAACTTGCTAGAAACTAACGACATTGCATTAAAATGTGAACGGTTAGCCAAGGCAGAAGAGAACCAAAGTTTAGAAGGCACGTGTTCCCTGGCTGCCCACATTTTGTTCCACTGTTAGTTTCTTTGAAGAAATCCAATCCGTTTTGAGCAACACAAATGGCTAAAGTTTACAATAAATGTAAAGGTGACATGAATAAGACCGTAGGTTGATAATATGACATCCACAATTAACAAGAAAATACAATATATAGAATTCGAAAGATCTTTAAACAAAAACTGTGTATTTTTAAAGGCACGTTTCGAGGTCAGATAAGAGTTGCCGAATAGAAGTTCACTGTAAATGATGTATAGGACGGCCTGAAACTATAAGGTACAAACACATGGCATCAAAACTAGACATTCATCATTAGAGATATACCTCCATACGAATACAACACACCAACGAAAACCTTGCAATGGTTGTAAAACAGCTAGAAGAAAGAGGATCGAAAAACAACAAAAAACTTTGGTGCAACATATCACCTATTTTTCATTCAGGATCCACATGCCCCTAGGTTTTTACGGAGGCACAACGCTAGCTCTATTTACAGGAGGGGATGGCATTATTGATGGGACGTTGCGGTTAGCAAGGAAGAATGATTTGCCTCCAAAATATTTTCTTAGCCCCAGGCGTCTTAAGAAAGTTTCCCAAATTTTTGCAAAGCACCACTAGCGAAACTTATCATTGTGTTACCAACTAAACGAAAGTCTCAAAAACCAGAAATAATTAGCCAAGTTAAAAGCTTAACTGATACTGTAAAAATTTGTCAGCATGCTCAGAGCTGCATATTTGATGATAAGAGCCAATGCTTTAGCACGGAAACAGAGATGTGCATACCTGTACAGCTGCTAATTTGTTGAAGTCAACAAGAGCCCCCATTCATAAAGAACATGCTTCAACAGCTGATGCTCTTTGGCAATGAACATCAAGCCCATCTCGTAATTTTGTGTAAGGGCTGGTTAAAGAAAGATCCAGCGAATTATTCCCACATTCCGGTTTTTTGGACATTTTACACTCATTACCTTCTGCACAACCAACACCATCATAGCCACTCTCCACAGGCGCATGGATAATCTGACCAAACAACTGGAATGATCCCAAACTGACTTTTGTTGAGGGGCTGCATCCCTGTTTTCCAGTTAGCTCGTTGTCCAAAAAATGGACACTGCTTTGACTATCAGGTGACAAGTTGTCACAATGTGAACTGCCAATGTTCAGTTCAGTTGATACAGTTTCCACTTCCGGTGCATTTTTGCCAAAAAACTCATCACTGAAGATGTTATGGCTATTCTCACAAATGAAGTTGGATAAAGTCGATACATAATATGTATCTTGCCTGGCTCCCTGCATGCCAGCAGGAAAAGAATCGTAATTCATCAATGACGGGTTCAAGTTCCCTGTCAGTGAATTACTAAAAACATTCATAGGAAAGAAGAGGTCTCTGTCCCCCTCAGTTGGCAACTCAGGATTCTGAGAAATTCTGAATTTCTTTGAAGGAGGGAATGTGGAATGGAGCGGTGGTGTGGGCGCGACAAATTTAACTTGCCAAGGGCTCACTCTCTTTATGTTCTGCAGAGCTTCAGGTTCATCCCACGTAACCTGTGGCAAAGCCAAACGTAACCACTTCAGGATAGTTCAGAAGTAAAAATAGTATCCTCACAAAGAAGGGCAAGGGGTGGTGGTTAATAGAAGCAGCATCACACGATGTTCACAATCTTAAAGTTGCGCTCTTTTGTAACTCAGTAAAAGGGCAAGCTTCTCCAATTCTGTAAGTAAATACAGTGATTGAATGAAAAACGATCGAGATAGGGAAGCATAGCTACCATATCCCTGCAATTACAAAGAAAATCGATTGCCCGCACTCAGATGAGAGAGAGAGAGAGAATCTAAGATCATCTGGTTTCCATAGTACATTTTCTATTTGCATCTCAGTCATGATTTACATAGCAACTAAGCACAAACCTAGTCTATGTTAAGCAGAATATAAGCAAAGCATTGTGTATACACAACACGTCACACAGACACACTTAACTTCTAGTTTTGAAAACTGAGCAACAAGGTGATCAAAACCAATAACCCATGGAAGAATCCACGAACAAACAGATGGACAGAGGCACAAGATGATGCGGTTTATCCAGCCTTCTAGAAATTACAATTCCTCTTCTTATCTTTATAACTTGTCATAATTGCTTATGATTTGTAAACGACAAATGTCATAATCCTCTTTAATAGGTGTCTCTTGGTTCCCCTTTCTTCTCTTAGAAAAGAAACTAGCAAATTATCACATACAAGGACCCATTTTTTCTAGCGCTTAAAACTACATTCCTACATCAAACTCCTACTTTTCCACTAGTCAGATCAAATACAGAGGCTATATATACTGCCATAATCAAGAAATCTATCACATCAAAACCACAAACCAATCTCCTAAAATGAAAAACTGCTCTTCCACTCCAACATTGCTCTCTTCTTATTCCACTCCAACATTTAGAAACTCGTAACACGAGTTATATCCCCCTTAGTTGAGTTTATTGTCACATTATTGCACATAAAAGTAATATTAGATCTTGAATATTCATCCTTTTTTCCTTCCCGAAACAAATTGTTGCAGCGAATAATAATTCACAAGTTCATTATTTGAGGATCATTGACACCCCATGTAGGCTTCTTGCTTTGAGACTCGCATCCCAACTATTGTACAGTACACACAAGAAATCTTGTTCCTCAATGAGTAACTTTTTATCTGCCTTTTGATTAGCATTGCCAGTACATATTGACTCCAACCTTAATCTTACCTTGCAATCCTGTAATTCTCATATCTCATATTCTAATCACAGCTATGGCATTCTTAGATTTCTATAGTTGAAATCTTCTGCGATAGGAAAACCCATAGTTTTGCTAATTCCTTATGCTTTTTTGGAGTTAGTTCGTTCAAGGTTGTTTCGGAAAAAACTCAATCAATTGTGCACATAAAGGCAAAAACTATGACCCCCTTAAAATGATGCGAGTTCTGTACAAAAAGGCCATAGTTGCAAATTAATGTAGTATGTTGTCATGCATCAAAGTGGTTTATGCAGAAGTGGTGGTGAGGGCCGTGAGGCAAGCTAAATGTCTAATCAAAGTGTATTTTGTACCAACAGGGTGTTTAATTATGCCCCCAAATGGTGTTGGTTAGGATGAAAAAATAGCATTTCTTATAGGCCAACTGATCAATAGCTTAGATTCACCATTTCAGATCCATCAGCTTATGCAACTTAGAGGAGTGTACACAAGACTGGCCCAAACAAATACCTCATTCACACTCTCAAACAAATCAAACCCCATATCATATACCAAATTCCTACATCCTATCTCGAAGGTAATCCAAACAGATACAAGGATCAAAATCTAACAGCTCACTCTGATAGTTATACCTTATACGCACAGGGATCCAAGAGCATTACCGGTTCAACAGCCAACAAGCCAACTGAGACCAAGGACAAGAAATAATCCATGACACCAGGCACAGCCTAAACACATATTTTACAATAATACAACCAAGTCCACACATATCAACACTTGCAACAAACAAACTCACAAATTTATTTGCTTACTAAGACACTTCTTCCAACCTTACCCCACGAACACATTTTTGGTATCCTTTCATTTCTCACCATCCAAAGGGGCTAAATTGAGTAGAACACCAAAAGGACAAGCAATTCCTAAATGAGTTCAGGCTTTAGGAGCTTGGATATCAATGCATATTCCATAACAAAATATTACCCTCAAAAGAAAATGACAAAAAACCACACTGAGAAGCAATCATATTAACACATATTGAATTAACCCTATACAAAGATTATACCTGCAGCATTCTCCATGGCGAACCTTGCCACGGACAGTTATTATCCGGTACAACAGCCAACGAAACCGTCCCTTGAACCCAACTCACCCTGGACGAATCCTCAGTCTCCACAGCCATCTTAACCCTCATCCCTCCACTCCACACCACACTCAGCGACTCCTCCACCGCCTCCGCCCCCACCACGAAATCCGCCCACCCAGCCCTCGGGTAACACACCACCTCAAACTCCCTCCCCTGCACCGCCAACTCGGCGGCCTCCGCCACCTCCTCCGGCGAAACCCTACCCCCACCACTCCTCTCCCACCCCCCCTCCACTTTCACTGACCCCACCGGATAATTCCACCTACCCCCTGCCCCTGCGCTCGACCGGACCGCCCTCCTCACACCGACGAAAAGCTCCCCACTCCGCCGGTTCCTCATAAACACCACCGAATCCCCCGCCACCAGTTTCTTACTATTAACAAACTTGCTCCATCCGGTTGTGAGCAAATGCCGACGTGGCGTCCCTCGGTAAATGTGCCTAAACTCCCAAACGACGCCGTGCACGTCGGTAATGGAAATGTTCTGCACGGGTGGGTCGGCGTTGAAGTTCAACGGAGGAAAAATCGAGTCGGCGCAGAACCTCGGGACGGAGAACCCCCCGCCGTTGTTCGCGTCCGACGGCGTCAGCACCTTCGCGAACGAGACCACCGCATCATCTTCTTCGGCGCCGTGAGGGTTCCGTCGGTTCGCGTGGGCGTCGCGTGCGGGGACGAGGCGGATTCTGGCGAAGACCTCGTCGGTGTCGGGGTGGGCGAGGAGGGCGACGGAGGTCACGCGGCAGAGGATCATCGGGCGGGAGGTGACGAGAGGGGAGAGGAAGGAGGAGAGAGAGGATTGCTCGGCGTGGCCCTGGGGGAAGTAGTAGACGGCGGAGTCGACGAGGGGGATGTGGACGGACGTGCCGGCGGAGGATTTCCAGACCCCGGGAGGGGGCGGGTTTGTGACCATTTTTAGTACTACTAGGGTTTGGTTGGTTGATGGATGGATGAGAGAGGAGAGAGATAGGAATTAGGGTTCTAACATAGGGTTTGTTGTGTTATTTCTGAATGTGTTTGATTTTGGAGGCCGGAGAAAATGTTGGAGTGAGAGTGGAGTGTGTTTGTATTGGAGAGAGAGAGAGAGAGAGAGAGAGAGGGGAGAGAGGAGAGAGAGAGAGAGAAGTGACGTATCGGGTCGGAGAACAGGGACGGGAGTGAGAGTGGGGGATGTTCTAGATGCACACCAAAAGCATCTCACGTCACCCCAGCTTAATTAGATTCCGTTTGTTTTGATGTAAAATATTTTTTTATGAAAAATATTTGTTCTTTATGATCTTGCATAAATTGTTTTTTATTTGTGTTTTCCGTTATTTGGTTGCAGCTGAAAATATGTGTAAACATTAACATTTTGACTAATCACAATTGTAGAGAGAGAAGAATAGAGTTTGTAGGTAAAACTTTGGAGAGAGAGAGAGAGAGTTTTGTTCCACCTATTAGTGAACTACTGGAGAAATAGCCACCGGAAACAGAAAAGTTACAGAATTCATGTTAAGAAACAAAAGATTTTGGAAAACAACTTACCGTCATTTCCAACGCAAGTCATTTTACACTAAATGGTGGAAAATGTTTTACACCGAAAAATGTTTTCCTTGTCCTCTGCCCAACCAAATACCGAAAAATAGGTAAATTATTTTTGAGAAAAATATTTTACGTTGAAACAAACGGAACCTTAATGTTAGTAGAACTTTAGTAGTATTAAACTTTCTTTAATTTATTAGGGAATGTGTTCAAAAAGAGAACCAATTAACATAAAGAAAATGATATTAGCACTCTAAAAATTAATAGAAGCACTCTATAAATTGATGGAGGCACTCCAAAAAACAAAAAAAAATGACTTTGGAATTACACTAATTTTGGAGTACCTGCATCAAATTTTAAAGTATCAATATCAGTCTCCTTAACCCAATCACCAATGGGTGGTTTCCCGCATAAGAATTGTGGAGAGAGAGGGAGGGAGGGAGAGAGCGTTACACTGCTCTAGATTTTTGTAAAAGAACATCACGCCACATTGTAAAATAGTGGTCCAATTAATAGAACATAGTAACGTGGCACAATATAATTAATTCGTAGGTAATAAATGTTTACACCGATGGTAAAAAAAATTTAATCTCTTTCTGTATTTGTTACCAAATTGGTGTGCATTTAGAAGCTCTCACCGCCACGCTGTCCCAATACTTCAAGTGAATGGGCGAGAAAGAAATTGAGCCCTAACAACAAACTAACTACTCTGAGAGTGAACTTGTTGAAAGACAAAATTGTCCCCATGGGAAAATGGTGAATTCCTATTATCACACTTATGGTGTGTTACTAGTGTTAGTAGAATTAAAACTCTCTCTTGCTAACAATTAGTATATAGGTGCTACAAGTTGTCTCGACATCCACTTATCAAAAAACAACTACTCGTAATAATGATTTAAAAAACAAATAATGTGGAATGTGTAACAAATCGAATAGATATTTTACACTTTCCACATTAAGTAGATGCTGATATATCATTTCCCTGAATAACTTACATTAGCACAAAAATGGTGGGACAAACAAACCAGCTCGAGGGTTCATCATGTTCACTGATAACAACATCATCAGGTTAAGGTAGTTAAGATTTGTTAGGTTCCATTACATACGCAACAACAATGTTGTCTACATGCAGACTCTACGCATGAATAGAAAAAGTGTGTAGTGGATCAGGGGATCGTTGTAAGTGGTTTCCGGTACCGAGCAATGCTACGTGCAATAGGAGTGTTATTCAATCAAACATTTATCGATAGGACATTTTGTTGATTTTTTTTGTTTTTTTGCAAGATTGGCTAAAATACCACACGTAATTGTATTTTTTTAAATGCTAACAAACGGGGCCAATATCCATCTTGCTTTGACATTAAATCTGTCCCACCACAACTTTGATTTGCAATACATTTTATTTTTCTCTCATGCACTTTGTAGTTCATTTGCACGACAATCTGAAAAGTTCAACGTGCTTACTCATCCTCTCCCCCTCAGCACCCAAGAAATATTGGGTATAATATTGAAAACCACACGTAATTGTATTTTTTTAATAAGAGATATAGTGTTGGGTACAACGTCAGAAGTTTATAAAATCATGATATCACGTTTAGTTTTTCAACTGAGCCGTCATCAATTTTCATTGTCGGGCGTATCAAAACTATTGTTGGTTGCACACGTGTTACATGCGTCCATCATTGCGCCCATTATTGACATCTAAAATACACAAATTAAAGTTAGTTTTTAATAAGGCATAATCTAACCGGCGCTATAGTGCAGCCCTTAACCTCGTAAGTAGAGTAGTACTTTGAAGTTTTTTTTTTGAAAAAATATTTTACTCCATATTGTAAAACATTTTACATCGAAACATACGGAGTCCAAGTTTGACATTATATGCCTAGCAGATGAATTAGAATTTGAGCAAACTAAATCAATATGCCAATTGTCTAGTAGTCATTTGACATCTCATATCTCATGTCAAATTTTACGTATGTCACACCTTTTCATTAGTTACATCGCTCTCAAGAACTAATGTTAAGTTTGTACGAACTTCTTTTTGGACTTTTTAAAGTTGTTGAGGAAAGAAAAAGCCCATACTTTAGGGCTAAATTGGAAAACATTTTCTAGTTGTTTTTACCCTCCACCGCTTGGGCTTTTCAAACTAAAGTTGCATCCCAGGAAAAGGGGAAAGACATGACAATTGGAGAAGAAACAATGCCATGCATGGTTCCATGGCGCAATATTGGTACGTAAAGAGAACATTATATAGAATTATATAGGTTTTATTTGGTTGGAAGTTTAGTTTAGTTAAATTTTGATAGTGGGTGGAGAGAGAAATGGGGTAATGATTGAAGAGAGATAGAGAGATATAAAAAAGAAATAATTAGAGAAATAGGGTGATGATTGAAGAAAGAAGTAAAGTAATGATTGAAAAACAAAACTAAAACTATATAAACTAAACTAAGAACCGAACAAAGCCTATATCGTAATTCTTATTAATTCTGAAAAGAATGATTCTTACTGTGTATTTTCAATTGATCCTTCAAGTAGCACCCACAAATCTATACTTTCTTGGATCGATCCCCCATTAAGATGGTTATATCTTTTTTTCCATTCCATGAATACATAAATGTATATAAATATATATACATAAAACGACGAAAGAAGGTTTCATTTCAATAACTTGCAAAAGACGATCCTTGATTTTATTTGGGGAGAAGCTTGATCAGGGTTGCCATGCGCTAAGAGCATCTACATTACCCTCCCATAATTTTGAACCAAATTAGGGAGATAAAAGTTACTCTTCTACTTTAGCAAGCCATTTTCTAATATCTTTTCTACATCAGAATTTCTATTATGGAGTACCTCTGTTCTACTAAAACCTCATTTTTTGGTTTTAATTTTTCCAGAAGTGATTGAGAAAGTTGAAGGAGAGAGAAACAAATACTAAAATACGAATTAGGAGTGACTATATAACCTTCTTATTTTTTAGGAGGCACTGTGGCAAAATTAATTTGTTAAAGTTCTTTAGGGAGGCTGGTAAAGGGCTAATTTCAAGGTTTTCCTCCCCAATTTAGTTCAAGATGTGTGGGTTTTTTTTTTTCAATCGATAGAAGAGATCATTTTACATCATCAGATATGAAGTACGGAATACAAATCCGAGACACTACAACAATTGTGAGAGTCCACGAAATAACCAAGCTCAACAACTCAACCAATACAAGAAATAAGTCCATTATATGGTAGAAACAGAGAAAGAAAGCCCTTTTAGGGAAGAACACCTACGCGCAGGTGAAAAAATTCAAACTTCTGACCTCCTAGTGAGATGTCCTGGCAACTGAACTAGCCCCGGTTGATTAGTATTGAAAAGTTAGGTGTGGATGCTCAATGAACATCTTCAACCAGAAAAACTTTAATGTATATTGGGGATACCAAGGAGGTTGGTATCCCCTCCGGTCCTTTTCGTATTTTTTGGTCATTTTTCGATCACATTTGGATGATCGGTTCCGTTTATTTTGTAGGGTTCGACGAGAATCTTAACCATTCCAAAAATTGTGTTCATCGAACTTTAGCAAGTACATGATCGATACACGTGAAATTTGAAGAAAATCAAAATTGGGTCCAAAAACACACTGAATCGGAACCCAATTTTGATTTTTTTGCGATTTTCACACGTGCTAATCATGTATCAAATAAAGTCCGATAAACACGATTTTTAGTATGAATAAGGTTCTCACCGAGCTCTACAAAATAAATGGAGCCGATCATCAAAATGTGATCGAAAAATAACCAAAAAATAAGAAATGAACCGGAGGAGATACCAACCCCTTGGTATCCCTGATATACATGGACGTTTCTCCTTGGGCGGTCCAAGTCAATCAAGGAGTAAAGACTTATGAGCACATCTGGGCCCTCCCTGCTGACTTAAAAACTAGTAGTAATTATCTATTTATAAAGAAACTGTATAAAACATCAGCGAAAATCAAATACTAAATAAATAATAAGTTAAATCAACTGTCTATTTATACTCGATTGAGCTAATTTTTTTTTAAAAATCTACGTAAAAAAACATAAGGGTGTGGAGACCACATAAATACAAATATAAATTGATTCAATTGCTGAGATTCATTTGATCTAAGGGTTGATGTGTGCTCTCAAACTCTCTTAAGAAAACACCCACACTCTTACAAATATATTACAAAAATGTCATCGATTTTTTTTATCCACTGTTCGGCTTCTAGCGTTGGCAATAAAATAAAAATATATTACAAAACTATCCGTGTCTACGGTATTATCGGAGCACGTAGTACTATATGCACGAACAAGCACTAGTCATTTTACGTAATCAAACCAGTCCGATTATTTGAACCGGAGTGAACCCCACATAATTGATACCCGGGGCCCAATCTCATTTGTCCCCAAAATTATTGTACTTATGTGCGAGGGGATTCCCAGCCTATGAATTGTATAATTTTTTTTGGTCTATGTTTTAAATTTAACTACCAAAAAATACCTCGGCGGGGGGCACGCGTTTTCGGCAGCTTCTCGACACCGATGGATCGATTCGTTCGTCGCCAATTGGCAGACGACGAAGCTGCAGGCCGAACTTGGGCCCGACCAAACCTCCCGTAGGGCCGTAATAAAGACATTCCACGCATTTAGGAGTTTACTTTGACGCTCGCCGAACCAAAGTCACCTGTTTTAGTGGCCGTCTCCCAGATTCCGTAAATCACGCGCAAAAATTCCCCCCCAACCCGACCCCCCCAAGAATAATCAAAGCATCTTACCATTTCTATTCCCAGGTCAATCGTCGCTCTGGATTCTGTAATTGCTATCTTGTGTATAAATACTTACGTGCATCTGAATTGAGGTTACTAGTTGGAGTATCAGTTTCGTCTCTCTGAAAGATAGAAGGCAAAATGAAGAGCAGAAACAGTGGGAAAGTCTCTGCCAAATGGCTTCCCATTTTCTCCCTCTTCTTCTTCTTCCTGGGCATGCTCCTCACTAACAGGTCTCTCTCTCTCTCTCTCTCTCTCTCTCTCTCTCTCTCAAAACCCTTTTGGATTGAGGGGTTTGATGAGAAAAGAATGGAAGGACTAGAGTTTCTGGCCAAATCACTCATTTGGGTTGAGTGATTTGGTGAGGAAATGAAGAGAAAAATTACAAAAATGGTATATGTTATGATTGGCTCCTTACCCTTTCTCACATGGTAAGATTTGGTGAGAAAGGGCTCTCCTTTCTTATTTCACAATCCAAAGGGGCTGTGAATTTTGTTTCTTTGGAATTTGGGTATGCTCGTAGTGAAAGCAATCTAGGGTTTTAATTACCTCCTGTTGTTGACGATGACGATGCTGTATGTACATATATTTTAGTGTATGAACATATTAGTGTGATTTGGTGAAAAGTTTCCCAAAAATGTCCCCAAAAGAGAAATGAATGGTTCAGATTCACTTTGATATTTGGGTCTTACACAAATATCAAAGAGAATCTCAATCATTGAATTCACTTTCCCGGACATTTTTGGGAAACTTTTCTTGGATCCTAACATTTTAGTTTGGTGAGATCGAGATGGGTTTGTACGGAATTGGTTGTTAATTTGTGACTGGGATTTTGGGTCTTTCTCAGATTGTGGGCTCCACCTGAATCCAACAGCCAGCTCATATCGCGGCATCAACAAGATCAAGAGCTGCAGATCGTATCCGAGGACTGCACTACCAAAAAGAAGGTTTGTGTTTCACACACCCAAGATTTTATTATCTAGATTAAATGTGTTGGAGTGGAGCCAATTTGGCCTTGTGCTACATTCAGACCCACACAAAAGCAAATAACACACACATAGTAGGCTCCATTTGAATAGATTTGCTCTTTTGAATGAAGGAATTTGTGTTAATTAGTCAATGTGTATGACTTGAATTTAAGTTTGGAGGTTAATGAAATTGGGTTTGGGAGATCTATGATCTATTGTGATCGATTTGAAATAACTATGCAATGGGATTGAGTTGGAATCATCTATTCTGAGGGTTGTAGTTATAAAATGATCTCACTGCGATACATCTCTTCGTCCACTTTAGTTTCGACAAGCCACCTGTAACTAAAGCTCATATGTTTTCGTTATAATTAAACATCAGATCTCTTTGTTTGAAATCCACATCTTTCCAAGCGGACCCTTGTTTTTTTGTTACTAATTGATGATTTTCAATGTCGATACTGCAGAAACCTGGAAAAGATAAGGATGTTACGGAGGAGGTATACAAAACTCATGAAGCAATTAAGTGAGTTTGAACTCCTTATACTCAAAAAGTCTATTATATTTCCACTTTGAGTGACTATGGATCAAAGAAAAAGAAAAGATGAAGAGAAAATTCTAGCTTCCCTTTTGGTTACAGCCTGCTGTTTTGTATCACACAGAAACTTTTTGAATACACAAGCATCATCATTTTTAGATTGGGTTGATTTTTATGGTTTCCGAACATGTAAAAATAACGAGCGAAACCCTTGTTTTGTGTTGCTGAGACATGCCCCTAAGGAAAAAGTTTTTGCAACCGAAGTGAGCCGAGGAGCCGAGTGACATTTCCGCAAAAAATGAATTCTTTTCCAAGAAGTTCTTAGAAAACAATTTAGGAAATTGTCAACCAAACAAGCTATGGGTTTTTGTGGAAATGAATCTAGAACTCGGATTTTGAAAAATGCAATGAAACAGGCCAATATCCCTCCATGAATCTATGACCCCAATGTAGCCTATATGTCAGTGGACCAGTTGAAGTCTGTTGCGATAATTTGCTCTTATTTTTTTGAGTTTTATCAGATCTCTGGACAAGACAATTTCAATGCTTCAGATGGAGTTGGCTGCTAGTCGTAGTTCTCAGGAGATGGGCAAGTCTGATGGCTCCTCTATCATCTCTGCCTCGTCCCATGACAGCCCGCCAAGGAAGAAAGCATTCATAGTAATTGGGATAAATACTGCTTTTAGTAGCAGGAAGAGGCGTGATTCAGTTAGGCAGACTTGGATGCCTCAAGGTCATAATCTGATACTTTGTGTGTGGATTTGGTTGATCCCAAATTTTCCTGACTGGTGTTTTTGTTTTGATTAGGGGAGAAGCTTCTTCAATTGGAGCAAGAGAAAGGAATTATTATCCGGTTCATGATTGGCCATAGGTAAATGACATGTGTGCATCTTTTCACCAACTGGTTAGCATAGGATTGTTTGAAGACTATTAAAAAGTGTCGGGCCAATTATCTCAATATGACATTGGAATATCAATCCATTGGATTTCCTCTGTATGATTTGTCAAGAGTCAACTGATTGCTACAACAGGAACGTGTTACGATAATACAAGCAGCATTACGTCACACGCTGTGAAACTAGTAGCGGTGTCAATGCCCTAGAGGTTGGATCATGGATGAGTTAGATTTTGCTTTAAATAGATATCCGGGAAGTTGTGGCTTAACTTGTTCTGAATATGAACAATCTTAGATTGTTTCATGTTTTCGGATTCTCTAGTGGTACTCAAAACCCATAATTATTTCACTCGTCTATTTTAACAACTTGCATGTCGATCATGTTTGCTAGGAAGTACATTACACGTGCAGGGGTAATGTCCTTTAGTATACTCTTTTGTTAATTGACAAGTCTGGAAAAGGACAAATGAAAGTAGTCTGGAGACGTTTGTTTCTTTCTAATATTTTTTGGACCACTGGAAACAAAATTGGTTGTGCAAAAGGAACCTTACATTGCATTGTAAAAAGAAGTTTTCATCTTCTGCTCTTGCTACAATATATTTGCATCTGAGGCAACTACGCAAGTGACAAGTGTTTTGATTGGTGCAGTGCAACGGCTAACAGCATATTAGATCGAGCTATTGATGCAGAAGATGCTCAACATAAGGACTTCCTTAGGCTAGTAAGGATGCGTATATAAGTTGTTGCTTTTATAGATATATAGACATGTAAATATAGGGTATTTTGGAGATTTCACTAAAAGTTTGTTCTGAGACTTGGTTCTATTGTGGTCTTGGAGGAACATGTTGAAGGGTACCATGAATTGTCTGCAAAAACAAAAATTTTCTTCTCCACTGCTGTTGCAAAATGGGATGCTGATTTCTTTGTCAAAGTGGATGATGATGTTCATGTCAATTTGGGTATATACCTTTTTCCATCTCTTCTTTCTGGTTTCTCTATTCTTGTTTCCACCTCGCTTTACTTTTCTGTTAATTAGTGGAAATTTGGTGACACATGTTTCGCCTCTCTAGGAATGCTGGCTGTAACTCTTGCCCGTCACAGATCAAAGCCCAGAGTGTACATTGGGTGTATGAAATCTGGACCTGTTCTTTCCCAAAAGTAATCCTTAAGCTTCAATATTGATTACTTTTGCCTTTTGGAATTTCCCTTCTCGCAGAGGTGCAGTAATGCAATGTTTCTTCTTTTTTACTATTGCTTTGTTTTCTAGGAATGTTAAGTACCATGAACCAGAGTACTGGAAATTTGGAGAGGAAGGCACCAAATACTTCAGACATGCAACTGGGCAGATTTATGCTATCTCAAAGGATTTGGCCTCATACATCTCAATTAATCAGTAAGGGTTGAGTTTGTATTTCGTGAGCCACCTTTACTTTGTCCAGAATTTGAAAACTGGAAGGGATATCAACTCATGGCCAATTTCCTAAATACTGTGACAAGCATTGCTTAATCTACATGTGTTATATTCTTGCATCAGCCACAGTTCTTCAAATTGTAGATTGTCATTTTAGGCAAAGCAGGATGAATGTAATTTCAGTTTTTATACTTCATGCATTATTTTGGTTCCACAACATAGCGTCGACCCTGGAGTTCCTTAATTTTTGGTGGTATGAGGGGGCCACCATTTGAGTGGTAAAACTTTTTGAGAGCAGCCACTTTATGCATATATTGCCGAAGGTTAGGTCAGTCTCTAGTCCTCCCCGTCATATCCCTCGACTGGGGATTACATGGGTATTGTTATTGTTGTGTTGTCAATATGTTAAAACTGCAAAACTCAGAGTTTTTGGAAAATGCCAGAATTCACATAGAATTTGTATAGGAGTATATAACTTTTGACTGATGTGGCTCATCTACAGGCCCATATTGCACAAGTTTGCCAATGAAGATGTGTCACTTGGTTCATGGTTTATTGGTCTTGAAGTAGAGCACATTGATGACCGCAACATGTGCTGTGGAACTCCACCAGGTATATTTTTATGGTGTATCCAATAAGATGGAGTCATGAAAATATTTGTAACAAATCCAAAACAAAAATGAGAAAGGAAGAAGAAACCTCGCCGGTCACTTTAACTAAGTTTGGCGCTTGTTCAGTCTTAAAAGTCATCTACAGAGGGCTGTAAACAGGAAACCAAAATGATTAGACTATATGTTAAGCGTACTTCTACAACCATAGGTATGTACTGGGTACTGGTAATTGCAAAGTACTTTTGCATGCATACCGTGCACGCGAAATTAACTTGATGGGAACTTTGTTCTATTCTTAGCATGCTTGTGGAATTAAGATTTGGTATATAGGCTTTTTAATGTAATTTTACTAGCGCATGCCCGTGCCGCTCCGAATCGATGGTCAAAAAATTATTCTTGAATATCCCTCTAACCTCTTTAACGCAAAGGCCAAAAAAACTCAACATAGCATCCTCCTTTACTCATCAATTTATTAAAAAAACTCAAAATAGTTCAGTTTTTTTTTCCCGAAGAAACACGTAGAAGAATTATGTGTATTCTTATAAAAAGGGTTGTTTCTTTTGGCGTATGAATCAAAAAATGATTGTTTTCTTTTTTTACTGAAGGAAAATCAAACTAAAAGGAATCAACTTAAAAGTAAATATTGAATTGAATGTAAGGAAATCATCTTCAGAGAAATCAATTGAAAAAGGGAGGGGTGTATATTTCTCTCTGAGGGAAACGTCAAACGTGTAACTTCTTTTTTTATATTAGTGTAGGTGGATATAATAGGAAATATTTATTCAATCCGACGGCTATAACCTTATTAGAAAGTACGACCGAACGGCTATAGATGCTACTTTGTTTGTATGCCTAGACATTTTAAAAGAAAACCGCTTTGTTTTATAATATAGATTGTACTCTGACTGTTATCTTACATTTGGCATTAAATGTGGTTTGTATGTTGCATCCTGATCAGCGAAGCCATTCAGTATTTCTATTCCCTCATTTCTGAAGTACTATATGTAATGCATTCCTCAAAATCGTGAAAATATACTTTTCGCGAACACAGTCCTACTGTACTTATTTTTTTGACAACCAGATGCTTGCGCGCACGTTGACCAATTTCGGGGCCCTGAAGTTAATGACCAGGATAACCTCCAAGGGCCCCAAGGTTTGGAATGTTTGGCATTTTCAGGATTCGAACATGCATCCTCTTGGGGGTGAACCCTTAAATTGATTTATCTCTCATACCCACTTGGCCAAACCCTACAATCCTACCATACTTGCACCATAACCTTTTTAGTTTTGCCATAGACTTACAGGTATCGTATCAATGCTCAAACTCGTATTATTGCACTTGCTTCAAAGGTTAAGAACTTCCAAATAACTTTGGCCATTGTAAACCCAACATCTCTAGAAACTGCTGGTATCAACTTTGTGTAAGTTAATATTTTCTGTTTTCGGAAAAGGAGAACATGTTTTAAACTTGTTTTCAGTTTCCACGAAAATGGTAACAATTCTCGAAGCTAATTTTATGATACAAAAAATAAAATTAAAATTAAGGTGTTCTCTCTCCCTCCCTCCCCCACCATCCCCTCCTGCCAGCCACCCTCCATTGGCAACCTCTTCGGCCACCACACCTGCCATGGGCGACCATTCCAGCCACCCCCCTCTCACCAGAAAGCACACTTGCTTTTTAAACAGGTGGTTGAAGATGCGACACGCATGTTTTTTTGTTTTCCTTTATAAATAAAATAAAAAAAACCGAAAACATGGTTTCTTTTTTCTCTTTCGCCAATTTAACAGAAAACTGACATCATTGCCAGCAACGGCCAAGAAGTTCGTTCTCCATAAACTGTTTGTAGTTGCGGGTAATTCATGTACAGTTCATATAGTGTAAATTAGTTGAGGGACTTGGTCTATTTTACGCTGCCAACTTTTCCTATATTTTTTGTGATTTCCAGGGAGTTTATTTTGTTAAATTGTATCGGTATTCCTACCGCATTGCAGATTGTGAGTGGAAGGCACAGGCAGGCAATGTATGTGTTGCATCATTCGATTGGAGCTGTAGTGGAATTTGCAAATCGGTGGAGAAAATCAAATCTGTTCACGAGAGGTGTGGTGAAGGGGATGCAGCTGTTTGGAGTTCTCTGACCTAATGTAATCCTCATGGGGGTTGTTTTTAGGTGCCAAACCCGGAGATAGTGAGGCAGGTTCACAAGTCGAGATAGGTCAGTTGATAGATATGACAGGTACATTGGAGATGACAATGCGTAGGTACTTATAGTTCCGGTCCAATGTGGTTAGACAAGTTTTGGTATTTATACGCAGATGCGTAGTTGTATACGAGTAGATTATTCAAATTGGAGATGACAATGTAAATTGGGTTTGGCTGGGACTTAGTACAATGGCATTCTTCCAAATCCGCGTATGGTGCTACTTGTGCAGCCCCTCTCATAGGTAGCTTGAAATGTCTTGCTTCTTAAACTTGTATCGATTGTCCTTTCAAAGTCGGTGATTTTGTTCAATGAAGCTTCACTTAATGTTATGTTTGTTCTAACGCATGACTAGATGTGCGCCTGATTGGTCGATTTACGCATTTGTTAGACTATGAAATATGAGTTACACCCAATGACATGTTCAAAATACTGATCTGGATTCAGTTCTGCGTATGAAGATTTACTGGGTGAACTGACTATACTGAGGCAAGTTCCTATAGGGAAGAGCTATTGGGAAAATTTTCCTTCCAAAGAGTTACCCAACAGAACTGACTAATTTTAAGAGTGGGAAATGAAAGATTAGGAATTGATATTGCTAGTAGTAATTTGACTAATTTTAACCAAAAACAGTTGGAACAAATATTTGGATTCCAATACTCTAGGTAATGGATTTGAACTAGAGGCGGAGCTATATGTTCCGAAAAAAATACTATATGTCTGTTAAACTCAGATCAAAATCATGGCTCCGTCACTGATTTGACTAGTTCCATAAATTCTGGAAAGTGCACATTGATGGGAATTTTTCCAATTTCAAATTATCCTATTTTTTGGAATACTTGGGTATATTGAAATAGTCAAAGCATAATTTTTGATAAAAAAAAATTTAAATGATGACATCACTTCATAGTGCTTTTCACTAAAAAAGCCTCACTACAATACTATGTAGTACATATTATAAAGATTTTTTAAATTGAAAAGGAAATAAAGAAGTTAAAATCACAAGAAGAAAAAATCCCAATAATTATTTTCTTTTTTAGATAAGTATAATTCAAATTCTCAGACTACAGTTAAATAGCTTTTTTGGCTAAATAATCCATTTGGATTATTTTTTTGGTCCTTATTCAAAAAAAAAAACACATTTGTTTGTTTTCATCAATTTTTTTTTTTGAATAATTGCTTCGTTATGACGAGAGAAATCTAAAAAGTAAAAGATTAATATTGAAACCTAAAATTTTGAATAAAGACGAAAGTAAACCTCTTGTTGGCTTGTTTTTGTCTTTATTAAAAAAATAGATTTTGATCTTAAGTTTTTAAACAATAATCAGCAAAAAATTAATGAAAAATTAACAAATGCTAAAAAAAAAAAAAAGGATTGATTTCTACACTCCATTTTTTAATAACCACACTCTCTTTTTTGGATTTTAGTATTGAAAGTATATGTATTGTTTTGCTAAAAGAGAAAAAAGGGGGTGTGAATATAAAAAAAGAAAAAAATCGTTGAAATCAAATCCCCAAAAAAATTGGATAAAAGATAAAAGTTATTTACCAAAATGCCCTTAATGGAGTATAATTTACTTCACCGAAACCTGTGTACTGTGTACCTGTTGTCGACAAACAGTCGGTAGACCCCTCTCTCTCTCTCTCTCTCTCTCTCTCTCTCTCTCTCTCTCTCTTCTCTCTCTGTCATTGAAGCTACCGAAGATTCCAACAGCTCTTCTCCACTCGAAGCTTTCTCTCTCCTCGATTCCACCCATACCTCCGCCACTAAATCTGCCGGAATTTTTGCTGGCGGAGATGGAGAACGCCGACGTGTTCGGCTCATCAACGGCGCCTCTGACGTGGCACGACTTCCTGGAGCGCATGCGACAACCCTCCGCGGCCGATTTCGTCAAAGCCATCAAAAGGTTCCACCTTGCACCACCGTACCACTTAATTGTCCTAGTTTTTCCTCTAGTCAATCAATGCTAAATGATCACTGCATTTTTTATTTTTTTTGTAAAAACTTCTTTTGGTATGACGCGCTCCAATGAGCAAACCAAATCTGAGCATAATTTGAGAGGGATGATTGTAAATTTGAGAGGGAGAAAATAACCTTGTGTCCTTGTCAAATTTAAGTCTCCCTTCATTTGAGTAAAACTTGATTGTAAATGGCATGAGTAAAACTTAATTTCAAACCAAAAGCTTCGTTAATGGCATGTTGATTTGAGTAAACTTGATTTGGTATAAGTTTGAGTCAAGGAGTGGAGTTGGTTTTGAGGGCTTTTTACTCAAATATTGGTTTAAGTGAGAAAAGTGTAAGGGCTAAGGACTCTTCTATTCCCAAGTATATGCATACAATGAGAATATGCCTACTATATGTGTGTGTGTGTGTCTACACACACACACACATTGATACTTTCACTGCTTCGGATTCCAAATATGAATTTAGCGGTTTGATTTGAAACAATTAGTGCTAATAACTGTTCTAATCAAGATCATGCGTGCGTCGATTATATACAGGAACATCTACTAGAGGGTGTGCACGTGCGATGTGTCTGATGTGGATATAAAAAAGTGTAAAAGTTTTAGTACTTAATCACTACAACAACAATAACAGAACCCATCTAGTCCCCAATAAGAACCCGTTTAGTACTTAATCACTGTCAGTTGATAATTGTTTGAGGTTGAGAAATGTCAAAGTTAGGTTTGTACTTTGGAGGGAAAATTTGGTATATAACGTGTATCGCACCCAGCTTTAGTTTTGCTTTCATATCAAGGGGTTTGTTACCTCACTAAAATTTTATACAGATGGAGTAGTTGTTGTTGTTGTTTTTTTTTTTTTTTTAACCTTTTTCTGTTTCTAGTTATTGTGGTCCATTGGCCAGTTACCATTACTTGACTTGATCGTGTGCCCATATACGGTTTTCTGACCGTCGTAGGCAAATAAAATGTCACCTTGCTTGAATTCTCATCGATGCCCTAAAATGTATTGACTTGATAAGTACCCTTTATATATGGATTGAAAAATGTTGTTTATACCCTGTTATTCATTATCTTTGTACTTTTGGAAACATATTCGGGTGATTGTACCCTGTGCAGACAACATTCTGATTGTACGCAATAAGATATTTTCATGTGAATTATTTGTAACTTATGTCCTTTTATGAGATGGATGCAACACATCTTCGGGCTATCTTGCACATTTATTGCAAGTCACTCACAGGGTACTGAGTGGTATATATTCCATGTGGCAGTTTTATTGTGTCATTTTCAAACAACCCACCTGATCCAGAAAGGGACAGTGCTGCTGTACAGGAGTTTCTTTGCAACATGGAAGCAGCTTTCAGGGCTCATTCTCTTTGGGCTGGTTGTTCAGAGGAGGAGTTGGAAAGTGCTGGCGAAGTAAGGCAGCCTTTCTTTTGATTTCACCCACTTTATTGGATGATAGTGATTATAGTAGTCTTTTGTGGTATGCAGTACCTCAAGTTTAGATTAAGTATTTTGTGTTTTTTTTAATCTGCCAAGTGTGCCAATGTATGATATTGCTCACATCAGTCGGGTAGACTCTCTTTTTTGACATTCTCATGATGCTCTTGAAGCGTTTAAGTAATTTGCTAATACCCATAATTGGGAACTTGTTCTAATATCTGAAAAAACAAAGGAATACAATGAGATACTTGAAAGCTTTTCCTTGTTCTCCTCTTTCTCTGCAATGAGATTTGTTGTTCTACAGTGCTTAAATCTCTTTAGTCTTTAATCCCATTGCCGAATTCCATAGAACTTCATCTTTTCATTTCCTCATATAGTTTGCTTTCGCACCCAAAACCTTAATTAGTTGCTATCCAGAATTTCCTACGAGTGTGCCACAACCAATCGGAAGTCATGAATGTAAAACACTGTTGAATCTAAGCAAAACACAAGTCAAAATCTTTTAAAGATGAAACAAGGAAGTTTTTCTTTTTTGTGTGTGTATGGATCAAAGAAGAATTTTATGTTTTATTTTTCCTTTTCTTTGGGGACCAACTACAGTATAGGAGATTTTCTTGCATAATTGTTTTCCATTTTCAGCGTCATGCAATTTCTTGCAGTAATTGTGCTGATATTGAAGGGTTCTGGTATTTATACGCACACATATATTTGTTGTGTCGAATGACAAATTAATTTCTCTCAATTGCAGGGACTGGAGAAGTATGTCATGACGAAGTTATTTCCTCGTGTGTTTGCTTCAGTTCCCGATGATGTGAAAGTTGATGATGAACTTCACGAAAAGATGGCTCTAATCCAGCAATTTATACACCCAGAGAACTTGGATATCCAGCCAACTTTTCAAAATGAAACCTCATGGTTGGTGAGTGTCGATATCAATGCACATAACTGAAAACTTCTGTGTTATGTTGAATTCCTTTCCCTGTCAATGGTCCATCTAAAGGATATTTGTTGGAATTATAGTCAGTTGACACATGCTGATTCTACATAGGAATTAAAATTTCTGTTACTTACATTATTATAATATTCAGAATAGCATGTTTTATCGGTCTTCAAAAAAAAGAAAAGAAAGCATGTTTTATCAAGTATGGGACCCTGCATGAAGTGATACTACCTTCAGGTTCAAATCTTTTGGGTGATAGGTTTCTTTGATGTTGGCATAACGTGGATGCAAAATGATTGACTGGCCGGAATTGGGCTGGAACATGACTGATGTGTTGAATCATGGCTGGATGGTGAAGTAGTATAATACAGTAATACCATGGCAATTCATGTTGTGGACAATGCGTTCCGAAGCATGGGACACCTCTGTCCCAAAATGGTGAATTGAGCGATCCAAAACAATCCCCCAGGATTTTCAAAAGCTCAAATGTACTAAAGTAAAAATCCAGGGACACATGGGTTTTGGAAAGACAGGGTAAACAAGTTAGTCATTATGCTCCTGTAAATGTGTTTTTCAGGAATAATTTCAAGACTTGTAAAAGATGTTTATCATTTGAAGGAAGCACAATCAAATTTTGTACTCTATAGAGGCCTATCCCTAATGTTACCACAATTAGGGCATGTGGCACACTAAGTTCCCTTTTTTGTTTCTCGTACCAGGATGATCGGCGATCCGGGCAACATATTGTGGCCCGAATTTACATCCAAATAGCAGAGGTCATGATGGATATAGAGAAATGTAGATACCACTTATACCCTGTTACATGTCATGAAAACATAAGCATTGACGTGTAGTAAACTAGTTGGGTAATGTGTACTTGTAAGCATATGTGTTATATGTCTACAATCTAAGCCACTTGGCGGAATCACGAAAAGGCTTAAGGCTGTGTATAAGTGCTTCTAAAATTGTTAGCATGGTCCCCCCCCCCCCCCCCCCCC